>CM034234.1:61495052-61940052 GCA_019916065.1 Vitellaria paradoxa | reverse complement strand
AAATCCAGAGGGTAGTTTGGCCCTCTTATTTCCCAACATTTGGGAGCTGGCAGTGGAAAGGACTCCTCCGTGGCAAACTGCTTGGAAGACAAAAGGGGGAGCTTGGAGTGGAAAATAATCCTAATGTGTAATTAGCATGACTGGGAGGTGGATAATCTAGCAAATTTTCTGGGTATACTGGAATCTAGAAAGCCAGAAGGAGAGGCGGATAAGGTAGTGTAGATTTGCTCCAAATCAGGCAAATTTGAGGTCAAAACTTACAATCATTCCATGCATGGGGAAGTAGCAACAAATTTTCCATGGAAGAGAATTTGGAATGAGGACTCCAAAAGTGGCATTCTTTATCTGGTGTGTGATTAGGGGCAAGGAGCTAACTACTGACAACCTCCAAAGGAGGGGTTTTGCAATGGCTAATCACTGTTGTCTATGCAAGAAGCAGGAGGAGACAATCGATCACTTGTTCATTCATTGCAAGTGGATGATGGAACTATGAATTCTTGTCTTAACTTGCTTTGGGCGGCAGTGGGTGGTTCCGAGTGATATAAAAAGACTATTTAGTTTGTGGTGGTGGTGGGGCTTCAGGATGAAAAATCAGAGGAATAAGGCTTGGAGCTTGGTCCCTTTCTGTTTGTTTTGGGATGTGTGGCGAGAAGACAATAAAAGAATATTCCAGGGCTTATGTAGACCTTTATTTAGGGTGAAGACTGCTTTGACATAATTGTATAGCCAGTCCAAAGGGGATATAGATTCTTTTGTGAGTATGGTTGATGGTTCTTTTTTGTAATAGCATAATAGGCCATTTGTTTGCAAGGCATCTGATTGATGCTTCTTTTTTCTCATTTTAATAAGATTCATTTTACCAGTTAAAAAAAAACTAAATAACATAAGAAGAGCGTGTAATGCCATGGTGAATTGTGTAAAAAGTAAGACAAACAAAAATTATAGAGGGATAAAAATAAAAATTGAATTTACACCCACACTAGGTTAAGTTGATCTCTCCCTTAAATAAATATTATTTGATATGTAAGTAAATTTTCGTTTGCAATATAAACTGTGTCCATGACCTAATTTTTAAGAATTTACATTCAACTTGATTTTACAAACTAAAAAGAAAAATAATAATGCTTCTAGCATGCAATGTTCTTAGGCCATATCAAAAACTAACGTACTGTCCAGTCCAATAATGTATTAAGACTTCAACAATATGAATCGTGAGATATTAATTAGGCAATTTAATTTTTTATCAAATTATTGTCATTCAGTTGTAGTCAGAAGGTGAGAATTTAACACACACACACACACGCACATATATATATATATTATCTTTGTGAAAGGTTCCTTGATGTCATCTCGTTCAACACTGCTCTCCTAAAAATTAACCAGTTTAAGTACCATTTCTTACAAAAACTGCTAATGTCATTGTCCAACGAATGGAAATAGAAAATATAAACTGCAAATAGGATAAGAAAGCTGAAGTAATTAATCTACAATTAGTAAAACAACAATATTGAGATATTACAAACAATTTCAACAAATTAATTATTGACTCACGCACATAGTTTGGGAACACAACCATATCCACATTCCCAGGCACATCAAGCAGCAACTGTTTCAAAGAACACTCTTTAGCACCAGCTGGGTGTATTAGCTTATCAGTATTGAGATGGATTATCCAGTCCACACCATAATTCTAAAACACGATGATTATTAATGAAACAAAAACAACTAACAATTAATATAAATAATGATGATTGACTAATATGATACAAGTAAAAAGAATCATTCCTACCCTTGCCATTTTGATGGCCATCTCCATATTGAGGGACTGCTTCACAAAAAAACTCATAATTGCAAGGTTTGTAAAAGAAACTTGACAACCACGTCTCATTCCAAATCCGACTAACACCCAAAAAAAAAAAAGGAATAATAATAAATAATTAAGTAAATCATTGAAACATAAATAACTAGAACTACTAATAAAAAATATTAGAAAACTCAAAGAATAGCATATATAATCGAACTTGAATGTTGAAAAGCACAAATATGAACATAGGACAAATACGACAGGACAGAGATATCTCACACATCAAATTTAAATAAAAAAAAAAAAAAGACAACTTGGCGTGGTGGAGAAACATAAACAAATAAATATCTAGTTTAAAATGTACACATAAAAATGAACTACTTCTAGTTCTTCATATCACAAATACACGTATATCTTGTTGAATGAAAATGTAAGAAACCATTTTCATGTTCTACATATCAGAGAAAAAAAAAAATGTATCAAAAAATAAAAATAAATTTTGTTTCAACAAACTCTATTCTTAAACAAATTAGAAGTTTTGGGCTGTAGATATTATTATTTTTATTATCATTAATTTTATTTTATCATTATATCCCAAGTTAGTTGCTTTAAACTTGCAATATATTTGATGTGTGCTTAAGTAATAAGCACGTATTTAAAAATTCTTTGAAAAACATAGCAGGAATTTTTTGGATGAACATCCTCGGAAGTATCCAGAAGTGCTCGTGCTTCTTATTAACTTTAATGACACCTTCCAAACTGACTGGAAGCTAACCAAGACGGCATAAGAACGATAAGAACTAATTATATATATAAGAACAGCAAGGAGTCTAAGAACATAACAAGCTTTGAATCCAATTAACTCCAAATGTCTTTGTCCAGAAATTTAGCTTAACCCTCTGATAAACTGATGGCAATTGAAAAGAGTTTTGGCAAGAACATTCAGTTGAGTCCAAAATCCTTAAATTGATCAAATCATCAAAATCATTGAAGTGACTAACCTCTTAGCCCGTTGCTCTTCTAGCCCTCTCGTTCTGTACATTACTTTTACTCCCTGAAAAAGAAAAAAGAAACTGACGCTTACAAAATTGAAAACAGCAAACTTGATAAATTTCAATGTGGAAGTAGTGCATTGTAAAACTCAAGAATTGAAATTAGAACATGAAAAGAGAAGAGGAGACGATATAACTCACGGGAATAGATTCCAGGACTTAGATACACTGGGAGATGCCGCCTTCCCTTCCACAAAAAAGAAAAAAGGCAATGACCCCAATAACTTTATGATAGAACGTCCATGGCAGAATCTGCTCTAAGCCAGCAGATGTGCTTGCAGTGATACACATCTGTGCATTGAGAGTCAAAAGTGCCGAGGGTCAACCCCGAAAACATAAAAAATAAAATATTATTGAATACAAAACAAAAAGGTTATACAAAATATATATAAAATATCCAAACGTTTGACTATCAGTGGTGTAAATCTCCCCACAAATATATATATATATATATATAATATACAACCGTTTGGCTGCAGGAGAGTATTTTGGAACAGCTGGGCATGCAGGTGGTGATAATATGTATTTGTAAAAACATGTATAAACACACATTTATCAGTTGGTGAAAGATTGTGAAGAAAACTCAGAAAACATATTGTCGTCCAAACAGCCCATCGTTCGGATACGGGTGCGGATGGTATTGCAAACTCGGAAAAAATCCCAAGCGTTGAAATGATAGTTTGATATAAAATGACGCTTTCGCCCTCCCATGGTAAAATAATATTAAATTAAATTAAACTTTAAAATAATTGAAATTACCAATGAAATATCCAAGTTATAATATTGTGTCTCACTTGATGGTGGGTCAAGAGATGGTGCCTTGGGATACAGTGCGATACAAAAATTGATATCCCACGTTTGTTTGTAATAAGATAAAGAATATAAAGGATATGACATTTCATGGTAAATGACAAAATCGTATTTTGTGTAATATTAAATGAAAATATTTGTAATTTGTAATTAGTTAATTAAATTTTACATAATTGCCTAATATATAATTTATTAATTTATCTATTTTCAATACGTAAACTTTTGCTTAAAATGATTAACTGCCTGAAAATTAAAATTATTTACATAAATTTAATTATTTAATTATGTATTTATTAATTTATCAATTTTTTTTTTGAAAGCTAACTACGTACTTTGCTGGGATTATATTTGTTAATTTACATAGAAAATATCTTAATTAATATCTATATCATATTAATAAAAAAAAATTCAAAAGTTAGTCAAAAACTCTTTTGCTTAATGAATTTGCATGACTTGTACAATGGAGGGTGCTTAAACGGATTTAGAAGCTAACAGACAGCTTATATACTGTCAGTTTACTAACACCGTAGTTTGAAGCTGTTAAATTAAAATTTAAAAATTTCAACACATTCACTCCGTTAAATATTAATCCAATGCCACAGGGCAACCTTACCCTTTTGTGTTCGGATTGGATTCAAGTGGTGAGGGAAATAAAAAAGATAGGAAAGGGGAAGAGACGGAAAGGAGGAGCGAAGGGAAGAGACAGAGAGGAGGAGGGAAGGAAAAAAAAAATCCAAATGCAGTTGGAAAAGTCCCCATTTACATACCAAAAAATTGAAAAAGGTTCCTGTTTTTCAGTGAACTAATATTGTAGACCATCATCAATACAGAGGAATACAAGAGCGGAATGGCCTTCATCAATGCAAAGTTTCTTGCAATTGGAGATGCAGGAAATTACAAATTGGAGGGAACACCACCTTTCGGATGGGAAGGTATTCATTCTAACAATGACTTTGAGCATCCTGCAACTGCACACGAAAAAACGCAAACATCTCAGGCAAGCACGATCGATGAGATGAAGTTATGCGTTCATGCTATTAGATTTAGTAATGTATAATCGTATATAATTAGTATCCCTTATTTATGCCTTTCCTTATTTTATATCTTTCCTTATATCATAATTAGGAATATTATTCCATTCCTTATTTTGTATATTCAATCATAATTAGGATTACTATCTCCTATCAGGATTAGGATTATTGTCTTCTTATATAAAGGACCTTGTAGTCTTGTATTCTCACACACAGAAATAAATATTAATACATAATTCTTTCCTTCTTCTTTTATTCTTAACATGGTATCAGAGCAGAGGCTCTAATTTTTTTTTTCTCTTCTTCTTCAGCCATTATTTTCTGGCGAGATCTTGCGTTGGTATATATCATCAGCAGAGTTAAAGAAACCTTGATTTTTCGCTTCTGTATTACTCTTCTGGTGAATATTCCAACATCTACATACATCATCGGATTCGTCTCTCATAGACGAACCCAACGCCACCAACCAGAACCGAAGATCTGCTTTCACGCGCCCTCACGCGCCGCCTGAAAATTACGCGTGACTTCACGCGAATTCACGCACCGCTGGTCTTCACATTCGCCTCGCTGACGTCATCTCGACGAATCACGGTGCGCCGCGCAGACTGTTCGTTGGTGCACCTGCCGCACTGGATCGCGCTCACGCCAGCGAACTGCGATCTGCCACATAGCCCTAGTTGCTCCAACGGTCAGACCGGTCCGCCCAGACCGATTCAGTGCTTCTTTTGGGTCGGTTCAGCCATTTTTGGCAGATTTTCAACCGGTTCAGATCGGTTCCTTACCTTTTTCGACGTTCCGGATGCACTGGTGACCTTTGTTCTACTCGGATTTATTGTTTATCTTTATTGGACACTATGAAAGCTTTTTCTGTGGATCGCTCTGACAACATTACGTCCTTCTCTGTCATTCTGGATGGGACTAATTATGTTTTGTAGGCACAAGCTCTCTCTGGCTTTATCAAAGGACGTCGTTTATGGCATATTATCTCTGACTCTCAGAAAAAACCCATCCAGAAAGACGATGAGGATCAGTTTGCTTTTGAGGATCGTCTTGATGATTGGGAAAGCAAGAATTATCAAATTGTCACCTGGTTTCGTGCCACTACTATTCCTTCCATCGGTCTTCAATTTGGCCGATTCCAGGACGATGATCAATATCCCTCTCCTGCTAAGGCTATTTGGGATTTCTTAAAGGATCGCTATCAGACCACTGGTCATGCTCACCAGTATCAGTTACTTTAGACTCTTCATCGTATGCGTCAAGAGCCTAGGCAATCCATCAATGATTTTCTCTCTCAAATGTCTTCTGTTTGGGATCAGCTCGCTTTATGTGAACCTACCTGGAAACACTCTGAGGATGCTCAATTGTACACTATCCACCGCAATCATCAGCGACTTTTGCTATTTCTTATGGCTCTCCATGACACTTTTGAGTCGGTTCGTGCCTCATTGCTCCATCGCGTGCCTCTACCCACTCTTGAACAAGCTATTTCAGAACTCTTGTCCGAAGAAACTCGTCTAGGTCTCAAAACTAAGGCGTTGGATTCAGTTCTTGCTATACCACCATCTCCAGTTCCAGATGCCGCTCTTGCCATGTCTCACGGTCGATCTTCTAGCCCATTGACTCCTCACTCCTGCATCTACTGTCTAAAAAGGGGTCTACCACACAATCATTCATTTGAATATTGTTCAGTTCGTGAGTGTTTGACTTGCCACAAAACAGCTCCTGGTCATTTTCAGCGTGACTGTCCCAAGGCTTCCTCCTCTGGAGCTCATTCCAAAAAGGGATCCTCTAAGTCCTCTGCTAAATCTCATGGTTCTCGTACCACTGCTGCTGTTACTTCAGACAGGTCCTCCTCTTCTGGCCCATCCTTTTCTATGACTGATGTGGAGTCTATCATTTAGCAAGTACTTGCCAAAACTGGTACATCTCCTTCTACTGCCCTCTCCGTCATGCCAGGTACTTCCTCTTGATATTTTGACTCAGGATGTTGCAATCATATGACTTCTGATTCTACAATTTTTTCGTCTATTGCTTCATCATCCTCTATTCCCGCTATTCATACTGCTGATGGTACTCATATTTCTACTTCATCTATTTCTCTTTCTAATGTTTACCACATTCCTACCCTTACTTTAAATCTTGTGTCTGTTGGTCAATTATGTGAACTTGGTCTGATCGTTACTTTTTCTGCTTCTGGTTTTTTGGTGCAGGACCCACAGACGAAACAGGTTATTGGGATAGGCCGTAAGCATGGACGTCTGTTTGAGATGTTTGAGATTGTTCACCTCCAACTTCCACCATCCTCTGCTGCTTCCACTGCTGCTTCCGCTTCCACATCTTCTATTTTTAATCTTTGGCATTGTCGTTTGGGTCATGTATCTTTTAGTCGTTTGAAAACTTTAGTTTCTAGTGGTCAATTGGGTCATGTGGTTTCTGAGAAAGTTGATTGTTTATCATGTCAAACTGCTAAACAACCCGCTTTACCTTTTAATAAAAGTAATTCTGTTTCTTTTGCACCATTTGATCTCGTTCACTCGGATATCTGGGGACCTTCACCCACTCCCACTATGGGGGGCTCTCGTTATTTTGTTATTTTTGTAGATGATTATACTCGCTATACTTGGTTGTATCTTTTAACTAAACGTTATGAACTTAAACAGATATACTCTGATTTCTCAGCAATGGTGAAAACTCAATTTTCTCGTACAATCAAGGTTTTTCGAACTGATAATGCTATGGAATATCTTGACTCTGAGATTTTATCTTTTCTACGCTCTCAGGGGACACAGTCTCATCTTTCTTGTCCTGGTACTTCTCAGCAGAATGGTCGGGTAGAACGCAAACATCGTCATCTTCTTGACACGATCCGTGCCCTTCTTATTTCTTCCTCCTGTCCAGAAAAATTTTGGGGGGAAGCTGCTCTTACTGCTGCCTACACCATTAATCGTGTTCCCACTTCTGTCCTTGGTAATTCTACCCCTTTTGAACGCTTGTATGGCTCCCCTCCTGATTATTCTCATCTTAGAATATTTGGGTCTGCTTGTTTTGTTCTCCTTCAACCCCATGAAAGAACTAAACTTGAAATACGCTCACGTCTTTGTTGTTTCTTGGGTTATGGTATTGAACATAAGGGGTATCGGTGTTGGGATCCTATTTCTCGACGTCTTCGTGTCTCTCGACATGTTGTCTTTTGGGAACACAAGATGTTTTCTACTCTTTCTCCATTTCATCTTTCTACCTCTTCCCATAATCCTCTTTTTACTGATATTTTCAAAGATTTGCATTTTGACATATTTGATGCAGATAGTCCACAGGTCTCTCAGACACCACTGCTTACGGTTCATCCTGAGACACCTGGGTCTTCTACTGGACCTGTGACCACTCCTGATGAGTCTTCTCCTCCATCCCTTGTTGACGAATCTCCTCCTTCAGAACGTCCTAAACGAGTAACACAACCTTCTGTTCGTCTTCATGATTATATTGTTGGTTCTGCTGCCTTTTCTACTCACGAACATTCTTCCTACCGTGAGGCTTGTACTAACCCTTTATGGCAGCAAGCTATGGATGATGAGTTACAGGATCTTGAGAAAACTCATACTTGGGATGTGGTTCCCCTTCCTCCTGGGAAGACTGCTATTAGTTGCAAATGGATCTATAAAATCAAAACTCGTTCAGATGGTTCTATTGAGCGACACAAAGCTCGTCTTGTTGCTCGAAGTTTTACTCAGGAGTATGATATTGACTATGAAGAAACTTTTGCTCCGGTTGCTAGGCTTACTTCCGTTCGCAGTTTACTTGCTATTTCTGCTGCTCGTAACTGGGATCTTTATCAGATGGATGTTAAGAATGCCTTTCTAAATGGCGATCTTATTGAGGAAGTTTATATGCAACCTCCTCCGGGCTCCTCTGTTCCGTCTTCTCATGTTTGCAAGCTTCGTCGAGCACTATATGGGCTGAAACAGGCTCCTCGTGCCTGGTTTGCGAAGTTTAGCTCTACTATTCGTGAGCTTGGATTTATCCCCAGTTCATATGACTCTGCTTTGTTTATCCGCACCACTACAGCTGGATCTGTTCTTCTTCTTCTTTGTGTAGACGATATGATTATTACTAAAAATGACAGTGTTGGCATTTCTCATCTCAAACAATTTCTTAGTCGACAGTTTGAGATGAAGGATTTGGGGTTTCTCAATTACTTTCTAGGCTTGGAGATCTCCCGAGATTCTTCTGGTTACTTTATCTCTCAAGCTAAGTATACTTCTGGTCTCTTGACACGGGCTGGTATTTCTGACTGCAAAACTGCTACTACTCCGATTGATCCACAGCTCCGTCTTACTCCTCTTGATGGTGCACCATTATCTTATGCGACTTTGTATCGTCAACTTGTTGGTAGTCTTGTTTATCTTACTGTCACTCGCCCTGACATTGCTTATGCTGTTCACATTGTTAGTCAATTCATGGCTGCTCCACGTTCTCATCATTTTACTGCTTTGCTGCGCATTCTCCGATATATCAAAGGCACTATGTTTCATGGTCTTCATTACTCAGCCCAGTCCTCACTTGAATTACATGCTTTTTCTGATGCCGACTGAGCTGGTGATCCTACTGATCGTCATTCTACGACAGGGTTCTGTTTTTTTCTAGGGACTTCTCTCATAGCTTGGCGTAGCAAGAAACAAACTCTCACTGCCCGTTCTAGTACTGAAGCTGAGTACCGTGCTCTCGCCGATACCACTCAAGAGCTCCTTTGGCTTAGATGGCTTCTTACTGATATGGGTGTCACTCATTCTACAGGCACTATATTATATTGTGACAATCAAAGTGCTATTCAGATTGTTCACAATGATATTTTTCATGATCGCACTAAACACATTGAAATAGATTGTCACTTTATTCGTCAACATGTCAGAAGTGGCATTGTTCGTCTCATTTCTGTATCCTCAGCAAATCAAACTGCCGATCTTTTCACGAAGGCTCATCTTCCTGGTCGTTTCTTCGAGTTAATCTCCAAACTCAAGCTGCTTCCTGCGTTGCCACCTTGAATTTGAGGGGGGTGTTAGATTTAGTAATGTATAATCGTATATAATTAGTATCCCTTATTTTATGCCTTTCCTTATTTTATGTATTTCCTTATATCATAATTAGGAATATTATTCCATTCCTTATTTTGTATATCCAATCATAATTAGGATTACTATCTCCTATCAGAATTAGGATTATTGTCCTCTTATATAAAGGACCTTGTAGTCTTGTATTCTCACACACAGAAATAAATATTAATACATAATTCTTTCTTTCTTCTTTTATTCTTAACACATGCGATCAGATCCCGTATTCTGGAATGAACTAGATGGAAATGAAGTCACCTATTTGGTTCAAAGGAGGTCAGCATGATAGCAGATCCGTGCTAATTTAGCGGTTGCAATGAAACCAGTTTAAAGGCACTTCTAGGCAACAATACGAGAATTGGCAGTGTCTGGAAGAGAAATAAAGGTGGCTTCAATTATTAAGAATAAAAGATTAGCTGTCAAAGTATCTCCATTTCTATTTAGAAATTCATCTATAAGTCTTCAAAGAATTAAAAGGAAAGAAACTGGCAACATATGACAGACAGGGGAAGTGGCAAAATATGAAATGGAAAACTCAGAGATCAAACCTTCTTAGCAGTAGAGGCTCCTACTTTATTGATTATCCAAAGACTTCTGCATCAACCTAGTAATCTAGAAATATATTGGAAAAGATTCTGCAGGCGGCCTAAAGAATAGAATTGAGTAAGAGATAGAGAGAGAGAATCAAATCGCAGAGTTTCAAAAGAAGTAAAATCAATCATAAACAAGCTCTAGACGAACCATTAAAAAAAAATACAGAAGGTAAAGTGTTTGAGCGTACATCTCCAATTGATGAAGTAACGTTGGCTAAGAAAACGAGTAGTTAATTGAATTGAGTAAGAATAGTTTTCCAATATATAAAAGATAAAGTAAATATTTAATCTACGATAAACAAGTCTAACGGATCGATTGATAATACTGTCGCAATGTTTATTTGTTTATGTTTTTTTGTGTTTTCTTCATTTTTTTTTTTATGAAAACTAAAACAACGTGTAGAAATATAATTTTATTTATAATTATTAATTTTTTATTTTTATAAAATATTTAATTTTATTAGTCCCTAAAAAATTAATTGAATTTAATAAAATATATTTCATATTAATTTAATTTAATTAATCTAATTAAATTAAATTAATCAATTAAATTATTTATTAAAAATCATTTAATTAATAAATATAAAATATAATAAATTGTAATTTAATTATATTATTTATTAAAAATAATTGAATATAATATAATTATTTTATAATATAATTATATTATTTATTAAAACAATTGAATAAAATATTTTTCATAATAATTTAAATAATCTAATTATGATATTTATTAAAAATAATATAATAATATATATTTTATATTAATTAGTTAATGTAATTTAACTTAATTATTTTTAAAAATAAATTAATAAAATATATTAAAACTTTATTTCAGATAATTAATTTAATTTAATTATATTATTTATTAAAAATAATTTTAGTTTAATAAAATGAATAAAATAATTTATTTTAATATGATACAACAAAAATAGACTAGTGTTGAAATTAACAAAATCTTTACAACAGAAAAAAAAAATATTTTTTTTTTGGCTTACATTTTTCTGTTTAAATTTTTTTTTTTTTAAGAAAAAAATATAAACAGATTTAACAAATGTTTCCGTTGTCAGTTTACAAAATTTTAAAAACATGAACAGAAAAGTAAAAAATAAAAACATTACCACATGAAGATTGTGTAATCAATCTTGGAAAAGGTTCAATATTCCAAAAGTTAATTAACACATGCTTATTTTAAAGCCAAAACAGGACAATAATTTAAGACAATCACTGTTACAAAAATGCCATTAAAATCATGATGGCGAAATTCTATGTTACATGCACTCTTTAAAATTTTCAATATACCCATGTTGGCAAGTCAACACTTGCATAAGCCTATGAGATAATGTGTTCAACATATCTACTTGAAGATGCACCCAGCAGGCATATGTAAAGAGTTAATTATATAAATATGCAAAATATTTCTATTTTCTGCACAAACGCACACCCCAAGTCCATGTAACATTGGTGAAACTTGTATCAGAAATTATTTAACTACCTGCTAATTTCATCTAGTGGAAAGGATTTGTTATCGCTTTAGCCAATTTTTTTTTTTTTTTTTCCCATCACAAAAGGGATATTACTATATTTTATCTCCAAATTTAGTTATGGGTATTTCAGAAGTTTTCCGGTAAAAATGGATATTATCGTTGCATAATTAAGGGTTACAAAATTACAACTATGGATGACATATTTTCCTTTTCAAAAGGAGTCCACAAAATACAAAGACAAATATTTTTCCTTTTGTTTTTAGGATTAAGAGTTTAAAAGAAAACAAAAATAAGGGCACATTAAATGAATTTCTATTTTTATATTATGTAGGAAAATTTGGCCTTCAAGGAAAGCATATTCTGTTAGTAAATTTTCCCAATGCAAATTGCGGTCTGGCCCTTAGAAAGTAGGGTTAAAGTATCTGTCGCATACCTGTTGCTTAACTGATAATTGAGATGCTCAAAGGAAGATCACTTCCTCGTCAATCTTTACAAAGGGGATGTGAGCAATCTTTTTCCAATCATCACCTTCGTCCCTCTGGCAACGAGGTTTCAGTAATGGACAATGTCTGATTTCCAATGAAGAGAGGGAGGTGGGAAGGCCCTCTTTCGGCAAGGACTCGAGTTGAGGGCAGTTCCTGATCTCCAGTGTTTCAAGAGAGGAAAGGAGTTGAAAGCCCCTGTTGTTGAGTGATTTGAGATTTGGCATATCTCGAATGCGGAGACGAGTAAGAGTGGAAGGCAGCAGCCCCTCGTCCGGAAAGGACTCTTCCAGCACACCACCACCACCTTCATTTTCACCAGAAATTGTAAAACTATTGAGCGAAATCAAGTGGAATATATGCCCCTTTCTCCTGGCAGCCACAAGTTTCTTGCATTCGGAAATTCTAAGTTCGCTTAAGTTGGAAGGGAGACCCCCTTCCGGAAATGACTCTATTTCTGGACAAGAATCTATATTTAGATAAGAGAGAGATGGGAGGAGGATATGCATTTGTTCTGGGAGCGACTTGAGTCTTTTGCAATTACTGACGGATAAGGAATCCAGATTGGGAGCAGGTAATCCTCGTTGACAAAAATTTACCATATTAGGGCATGAATCGATGTTAACATGTCCAAGGGATGCCAGATTTTGAAGCCCATGCCCATTCAGAACACAAAGGGTCTCAAGATTTTCACAAGAACCGATTAATAAAGATTGAAGCCCATGCCCGGGTGGAATTGAAAGGGTTTCCAAATGTTCACATGCACTGACGAATAGACGTTGAAGCTTTGGAAAGGATCCTATGGGTAGGGACTTGAGAGGACCACAGCTATTAATCAATGATAAACGTTCAAGGGATGTGTGGCAGTGCTCCATCTCCACTGGCAGAGGAAACACTAGTTTCGGACAATTTTCAATAATAAGCCTTTTCAACAAAGGGACTTGCCCGGCATTTGAAAATGACAAAAGCCTCGCACAATTAATTATCGTCAACTCCTGCAAATTTGTTAGGGAACGTTGCTCCAACGTCAATTCCTCTAAATTTAGCATATTTGACATCTCCAATTTTACCAGAGAAGACCAACATTCCAATCCCAATTCAACACCATCACATTGGCGCAATGCTAATTCACCTCCTCCGGCTGAAGTAGTCATTGGAAGTGAAGCCGCAAGAGCTGGGCATTCCTCAATCTCGATTTTCACCCAAGATGGAATATCTTGGGGTAAGCTTCCCTTCAGCTTGGGACACTTGATTACACAAAGCTCTCGAAGCTGACAAAACTCTCCAGCCCCTACCATCTGCCATTCCTCCCACTCTGACATTTCCTCGAAGCGAAGAGTCTCCAAAGATTGAAACGGTTTCGCCGAAGTAACAATCCCATAGAATTCCGGACCCACCACATCTATTTCCTTCATCCTCGAAATTTTAAGGTGTTTCAAAGAGAGCAGTTGACCAAGGGGTGGCAATGAAAAGCAATTATCACATTTTTCAAGACACACCGACACAATGTTCGAGAAAGACTCATCCCCCAACCAATTTGGAAATCTCGTGCCCCCATAATTTTCGATTGTGAGGCGCATCAAGTTTGTATGAGGTTGCAAGTTATCGAGTACTTCCCTTTCCCTTTGTGAATCATCAGTGGTGTTACCCCATTCCAACACCAACTCTTCGAGGTGTTTTTTCTCATTCAACATTGCTTCCGATGCATCTATGCTGCTCAAGACATTTTGCAGGCTTGAAATGCGGAGCTCCCCCCGAAGATCACGAAGCTCCTTTAACTCATTAATATTTGACCCACTGCATTTTCCCACCACAAAATTAGATAAAGTTGGAGACTTTTTAATCGACTCATTTGTATTGGCATTTCCTTTAAATTAGTTCCTTGAATATCAAGATGGCACAAACAAACGAGTTTTCCAATCTCTGCTGGTAAGTTTGTGAGAAATCTACAATTTGATAGCAGTAGTGTTTCCAAATTAAACAGTGTGCAAATTGTTTCAGGCAATTGTTTAATATTTGTTCCGGAGAGATCCAAATAGCGAAGGTGTATCAAATTGCCGATTGAAAGAGGCAATTTCGTTATCTCATAGTGTGATAACGACAGAGCCCGTAAGCACCGTAGTGTTGGCAACATATCATCCAATACCCACTTGGACAAGTACGAACCGCCTAAACAGAAATTATATGGACTTACTGGTAAAAAAGTCCTTAAACACCTGGCCTCTTTAAGTGCATGGAATTTTTCAAAGTTATCACATCCACGGTTTCTAACATATGAAAAATGGCGGACCTTTGTTGAAATATTTTGTAGCTTCTGGCCATCCAACCTGAAAGAAAATTGTCCAGACACAACTTGAGCTAGGTCATGAACTAAATCATGCATTACGAAATAGGACTGATCGCCACTTGATTGTTGAAAAAATGACCTTAAGGGCAGTTTACCACTTGATTGTTGAAAAAATGACCTTGACAACAGCTCGTGAAGGTAATCATCGCCTAGCTTTTCCAGAGTTTTGTTATTTTTGGGATGCTGCACAAATCCTTGAGCTATCCAAAGCAAGATTAGCTCCCTTTTTTCAAATTCATAATCCTTGGGAAATATGGAACAATAAGCAAAACATTGCTTTAAATGTGAAGGGAGATAATAGTAACTCAATCTCAAGGCTGGAAGAACGTCGTCCTTATTCATCGGCAAGTCCCATATGTCACTCTTCAATATGCTATCCCATTCTTCAAACTCAAAATTGGATCGTAATAATCCAGCAATTGTTTTTACAGCCAAAGGCAAACCTTTGCACTTTTGCACGATCCCCTTACCCATCTTCTCAAGGTGGGGATAAGCCCCAAAATCTCCTTTACCAAATACAGATTTAACAAACAGGGACCAACAATCATCATTTGATAACTGCAGCAAACGATGAAAGGGAACAGTTTGCATGATAGATGCAACACTAAGATTACGGGTAGTCACAATAATCTTACTTCCAAGCACCCCCACAGTGAAAGGAGCTCTCAAAGTGTCCCAATGACTGTACTTCTCATTCCAGACATCGTCCAAGACAATTAGAAACTTCTTTCCCCTCAATCCCTCCTTCACCCTAACTTGAAGCAAATTCAGGTCTTGGGTCTCGCATTTACCAGAACCGATTGCTTCCAGAATGGTTCTAGTAATTCCGAGAATATCAAATTGATCAGAAACACAAACCCACACCTTGAAATCAAAATGCCCATCCACTCGGTCATCATTGTACACCAGTTGAGCCAGGGTGGTCTTGCCAATTCCACCCATCCCAACAAGTGGAATCACATCAATGTTATTACCACTGGCCTCATCAGAATACACCAGTTTAACAAGCTTCTCCTTTTCATCATCCCTTCCAAACACATCAGATTCATCCACCAAAGAACTCGATGGTAATCTGTCAGGCCAATTCCTCCCAACAACGCCCTCTTTCAAGCCAAGGACGTCTTTTTCTTTCAAAAAATACTCTAATCTATCAACCACCTCCTCTATCTTCGACTCAATCTCTGGATCAAACAGAGCAGTGCAAGTGGAGCTGGGACCAATTCGTACCTGGTTTGGGCCGCTATGGCAGTCGCGTTCCGACTTAAATCGCAAAGCGATAGTCGCAATCTCATCCAGCAAATCATCGGCGTGGTAGATAGCATCTTTGAGCTCGTCGACCCATTCTTTTACGGATGGGTTAGTGATCTGCTGTTTCTCTGCGTCGTCCAGCACTGCGTTGACTCCCAGCAAGGTTAACTTCAACTTCTTGACGAGTCTATCGTCGTGGTTTGGTCGCCGGAAGAAGCTGAGCACCTCGCGAGAAGCCAAGCGATCGAACAGCACTTGAAAGGTAGCAGAGAGGAACGCCCCTCCAACCAATTCTGCGGCCATTTGCTCTCTCTCTCTCTCTCCCCCTCCAAAGTCAAATAAGATCAAGTAACGGTGCACTAATACCCTTTTATTTACATTTTTTTTTTTTACGTCTTATTGGTCATGACAGATATAATTTATTCAAAATTATTATAGTCAGGTATAAAAAGTGACATACAACAATTATAATAATTGTAAATAGAATACACTAATCATAATCCGTCATGACCAGTAAGATGTAAAAAAATATAAATAAAAAAATATAAGTGTAGCATTACTATTGAGCATAACTTTGGTCTTTCTATGTCAGTCACTTCCCTTGTGTCCCACATCTGTTCTTTTTTTAGTAATGCTACACTTACATTCTTTTGTTTACACCTTTTTTACATCCTATTAGTTGTGACGGGTCATGACCAATGTATTCTATTCAAAATCATTACAACTGTTGGATGTCATCTTCTACGTATTACTGTGATGATTTTGAGTAAATTATACTGATCATAACCGTCAAGATGAGTAAAATATAAAAAAAGTATAAACAAAAGGGTGAAAGTATGGTGTTACTTTCATGCCCAGTGACTTCTCCGTTTACCAACTGTTAAAAATTAAATAAAATATAAAAATATTTTACCGTTAGAAAAACTGTAAAATTGTGTTGTTAATTATAGACACGAATGATGAGATTTTGGAATTGTTATACCAGAGAAATAGTTGATCTTCAAAAATAGAAAAAGAAATTCTTCAAAGAATTCGCAAATAACTTTATTAGTTCAGATGAAAAAATAAAAAATAAGTTTTGTGAATTTGAGTGATTTAGTATGATTAATTTAAAATTAAGACATCTTTATTTATATGATATGTCTTTTGCACTATATATTTTTTGGTTTATTTTTTTTCATTTCAAATCTCATACAAATGACTAAAATGCTATTTGAGTTATTAACTTCACATATTAATTTTATTAAATTATAAAAAATTAAAATATAAATAAGTATGTATGGTATTTGAGAATTTTTTTATTTTTTAGACCTAAGCATGTAAATTAGGTCGACCCTTTCGAGTTCACCCACCTCTATTTGATTATATTTCTTTTCACCCTTTTTCGAGCACAATCGAGTCGGCTGGTTTAATAAAATTTAATAGTAAAATTAAAAATATGTATATATTAAAAATTTAATCTCAAACGCATAGATTATCACTTTTTAACGTAAAAAAATTGTAATTTTTTTTTAATCTTCTTCTCTTTCCAAAAACTTATTCTTTATCTATGTACGCACGCACACATATATATACACATATGTATGTAGAATGCATATATATACACTAATGGAGATTGGGTGAATTAACTTCACCCATTACTCTCCACAAATTCTAATTGGAGAAACATGAAATCTGTCTCACTAGTCATTTTTTTTTATTTTTTTGTTTTTTCTTAGTTTTCATAAGCAAAGATGGAAACATACTATGACAGTGGTACTAATGTAAATTTTTCGGAATGTTGATTGTCAATGTCTGATTGCTTTTTATTTATAGGATAGAAAAGATAATTGTAATTATGGCAAAATGAAGAGAAAATTGAAACAAATGAGAGAAAGAGTATCATGGTATCTTTAATTTTATAATAAAAAATTTAATAGTCATACATTTTTTTATGAAAATCATTTTTGAAGCTTTGATGGAAAAGATTTTTAGGGAAAGAAAAAATTTACATATTTTTTGACTTGCCAAACAACTAAAAATGATTAAAATATTTACTCAAAAACATTTTACATCAAAATAAATGAAGTCTTAATTTCCAAATTTTCATGACAATAGCTTAAATAGTTGGCAAAACTTGAGCTATAACATTTTCCTCACTGAAATCATCATTCACGTGTTAACATATTAGATTTTGTTTATATATATATATATATATTTTAATCTCTAAACCTTATAAAACAAAAAAATAATTATCTTTTTAACCTAAAGGTAAAAATCACTTATACCCTTAAATTTTAAAAACCTACATTTATATCTCCCGTACTTAAGACTACAATAAATTATAAACAATGTTAAATTTTTAAGTGAAAAGACAAAAATATCCACTAAAAATTAAACAAAATCAAAATTATAAATGTAAGTAAAATGAACTACAAGAGGTGTAAGTGTAATTTTCAAAACTATTAAAAATTAGAACCGTTTATCTTTTACAGATTTTTAATATTTTCAATTTAATTTAAAATATAAAGGATGTGAAAATAGATTTTTTTAAGTTTAGGAATACAAGTAATTTTCATCTTAAATTATAAAAGGTATAAAGACAATTATCCCTAAAACAAACGATGACAAATATAAATACTTTTCTTTCTTACCTAACACAAAAAAAATAAAAAAATAACAAATAAAAATCTTCATTCTTTACATAATAAAGTAATGAATATGCTCCACAACAGTTGATGTTACTATTATGTACAAAACAATCACAGGCCAATATTTCCCATTATAACAACAATATTGTGAGCTTCTATAAAACTATAACCTTACCCACCTACCCAACTATGGCTAAACTACAGACACTAAACCCCCAAAAATCAAATAAGCATAATTCAACCACGATAACAATTGTGGTTGAATAACGTTACACAATCAATAAAATCTGCTCAAAACAAAAAATAATCAGAACGACAGCACAGCTACACGATACAAAACACACTTTACGCTTCAATTACAAAGTCGTCATCTGCGCCCGGGGGAGGCAACGGTGGCACAGCTGCTTCATGCAAAGCACCAGCAGTGGCTTCTAAAACCTTCCTAGCAGTTGCATGAGACTCTTTGCTTTTACCAATCTTTCTGGAGGATAGCGATTCAGAGCCAATAGCTCTTGATGAGTTAGAGCTCTCGATAGAAGCTAAGAACTTATCCTTTGACAGAGTCGTTGGGGCCGATGCGATAATAGAACTGAAGACACCCGACTCCCTCAAACCTTGAATGATGGCCTGAAACATACAACAGGGAAGAGGAAAAAGGGTGGAAGAAATCATTGGAAAAAAAGGAATAAAAAATTGGGAGTTGTAGGATAATGATCGGCATTTACATCATGGACACAACAGACAACAAAATCTCCCCTCAAACTTTAGGCAAGCACTGAATTTAGTATGCTTTGTGAAGAAAAGGAAGTGCAAAAGTTCACAATAAACAAGTTGAAGGTGACGGCAATTATTTGTTCAAGATCATTGGGATCAGGATAAAATATAAAACAACTAGAATCATAGATAGTGGTTAGATAATCATGATTCTAACTTTTTTTTTTATAAAGTAGAAAAATAAATGTTTCAAATTTTCGATCTTTTCTAATCAAGGTCATCAACATGCAGTAAAGAAAAAGATTGTTGCTTCTGTCCATTAACAGTTGGGATGAAATTTTCTGTCTTTAATTTGTATGACAATAAAGGGGGGGGGGGAAGAATTGAAAAAGCAAAAGCAAAAGCAAAATTATGGTTCTGTTTATCTAAGCACTGACTTTTCTGGCGAAACAAAATGCAACTGTTTCACGGCAATGTCAATAATGCTAACATCCTAAATGCCTTTAATTCATAGGCAGATGAAGAAAATTAACTCAAAAGATTTGTTCATTTGAAAAAATCATTTGTTCCAATGGGCATTGCTGTTGAGTCAGTAATTCTCCTTACCATGGGAGCATATATGCGAGTCAAAATGCCCTTCTTCAATAGCTTGTTGTTTATTGTTTTGTCAGTCCACACAACATGCTCACGGTACCTAAGAACAACAAAAAGCAGACACAAATTCACTATTGCATCTATAACTTCAAAACCTAATTATTTGTCAAGAATATTTCAAAGCAATCGCAAAAACAAGATAATAGATTCTAACAGAATAGTAGACCAAGATGAGAAAAATCAAAGTCGTTTCAGGAATTTATAGTTTACCAGGTTAGCATTTCCTCCTCTGTCGCAGTTGAAGCAATTATGAAGGCCTGCAATTAATAATACATACATTTTAAATGGTAGATCTGACAGAAGGAAAATAGATCCAAGCAAAACCAAAACCCATCAAGGCTCAATTCCTTGCCGCTCAAAAGATTGTAATTGTAATTAAAGATAACAGTATCCAGGAATAATTTGTTTAACTTTCAAAATACACAATTACAACTTTAACCAGTCCAGTTCAATTCCAGTCTCCAACTCCAAGAAATGGTCTGAAAAGAGCTCTTTTTTTTACAAGTGCTAAGGATGGTGGTCCATGGGACAGGTGGCCAGTTTTGCATATCCATTAGGTGGATGCTCCTGAAACTAGGTAGTGGCAATGTCTTCTACATGGCCAGGTGCCACAGAGATCTGTAATTGTGTGATACGGATAGGCATGCTTCCATAGATGTTGACTTGTGGTGTCTCTCTCTAGATAAATTGGGGAATTCCCAAAAGATCTCCTAACTTTACCCACCAAACCGAGCGAAGGAGAATAGCTAAAAGACCCTTAGAAGGGATGCTCTTGGGTGGAGGACATCGTGAGAGAGGTTCCTCGGTCATGCTTATGGGCCAAAGTGGAGAAAAGCCTTGAGGAAACAGTCTGTGTTTGGATTAAAAATTTATCAAGGGAAATTAATTCAAAATTCCTACTCTTGTTTGGTTTGTAATGGAAACTGAAAGGAAAAAAGCTGGGTGATTTGAGAAACTAAAAGTAAATAAATTAAAAAAAACTAATTTATTGATGAATGCCTTTATATATATATATATATATATATTTTAATCCATTCAAATAAAAATGTGTATTTGGGATTTTTATGTTTCTTTTCTCTTTTCCCTACTTTTTCTCCCTCCCTCCCTCCCTCCCTCCCTCCCTAACCAAATTCTTATTCCAAAAACACCCTAAGTGTATTAGAGGTTTGGAGAAGATCTCCCATTGCAAGAGGATTCCTTAGTCTAGAGGAAAACACCCATGAGAAGGGGGTAGCAAGGAAAGTCCCACAACAAGGATGGGGACAACAGAGTAAAGCTCGAGATCTGGGATTTGGAGTCAAGAGCACAGAAGTCCAAGGCCAACCTCTGGTTGAATGCAAGGCACAGGAGCCAGGCGTTTGGGGTCAACAGAGCACCTGTGGAAAATCCTTAAGGGAGAGAGAGAAAGAGAAGAGGGGGGCACACACCCATGATTTGAAGGGGAATTCCCTTGGCCACGTGTCATACACAAAGGTCAAGACGCCTGTGTGGCAAGGCCAACTATTGATGGTGTGGCATATTGGTTCCAAATATAAAAATAAATTTATTGTTTCACAATGCCTGCACTTATTTTATTCGTGATTTTTTTTTAATAGTTATATTCGTGATTTTGGATGCACTTTTTTATATCCACTTATCAAAGAACTAGAAGTGCGGACAGATGGATGTGAATTAAATTGCAATACTGTTTGGAAACAGACAATACATAACGTTGTCTATGGCACGACAGTTAGAAAAGGCCTGTGGGATAAGAAATAGCTTAATGTTGGGTAAGAAGAACGAGAGAGAGCATTTGAGAAGGGTTTCAGCTATGATGGAGGATAAATCTCCTTCTGGTTGATGATGGAGGCTGATATTTATAGAGTAGCTTAAATCAAGGAAGCCAGGAAATTTTAATGGATAGGATTAGATTATGTTTAAGAATTTCTCCTAGACATACAAAATTAAATTTTAATTTTAATTGCTTCATCTCAAGTAGAATGCCTTCAATACGTTAAAAAAAAAAAAAAATTATGTATCATGATATTTATCAAAAAAATTTATGCAAACCATGAAATCACACATTCCTTAATAACAGGAAGAGTAGGGAGAAAATAAAGAACAAGGAGAAAAATAAAAACGCAAAAACAAAAAATAAAAATAAAATAAAGAGTAAAAAAAAGTAATTCAACTCACAGCTCTGTCAAATTCCAACATAAAGCATCTCTTAACATCCTCCTTTGTAGGCTTGCACCCGCATCGATCACGTCTAGAAGTCAAGTCTGAAAATTTGGCATATGTGTAGTGTAGAATAGCAGCCTCTTCAAATTTTATCTCACTGACAAAAATTAAGTTGATTTCATTCATTAGAGATTATAGCCTTTGACAACAACATAGCTGCTTTACCATAAATTTCCTTAACACGACATAAAAGCAGTAGACTTAGAGAGAAGTATGTAGATAAGAAAGTAATTACTTATGTACACAGTATAATCTATGGTTATTTGGGAAGACAGAATTAGCATACTTTGGGGTCTTCATATAATTGTGCCATCTGTGAGCACCATTGGGACGAAGATGATCCTGAATTCGAGCAGCTGATTTCCCATTTCCATAAGTCAAGAAGTAGTTTGGATTACCACGTGTTGATTCCTTGTACATGCCAAAGTAGGTATCCTTTGGAAGATGGTCATAGTTCTTCTTGAACATCGATACCTACAGGAATACATACCGAAAGAGCATCAAATACAACAGTACATCCTCATATTCGTGTGAACAATAGCATGAATATGTATTTCCTAGCAACAACTAAATTAACTCAAAGTAATCTAACCTTAATATATTAGGAAAGGGCAAAACTATATGGTCAAATACACTTGCATTATCCCCACAATAGTTTGTATTTTTTCTTAATTTCTACCAAGATATCCAATAAGACATCTGTTTTTTTTTTTTTTCAATGAATAAATAATTGAATAAAAAGAGAAAAGCAGGCATTAAGAAAATACCCAGCATGTACAAAAGCCCCCCAAAAGAAAATAAGTTTAATTTGGTTGCATGGAAAACAGTTTGCCCTCCAATCAAAGTGGGGTAGGTATCAAGAATTCGAAGATCTTCAATGAGAATTTGATGGGGAAGTGGCTGTAATGATTTATGTGCAAGGAAGATAGGATGTGAAGGAAACTAACTGAATGTAAATTTGGGGCAGAGTTTGGATTTTTTTTTTTTTTTGGTTGTGTGTATGTGTGTTTTGTTTTTTTGGGGGGGGGGGGACTATCAAGAGAGGCTCATGGATAAGTTGCAGCCCTTGGGCCAGTATCCAAAGGGGGGGGAGTAGCTTCAAGGAGTTCCTTAGGTGGTAGTGGGGTGATGGGAATCAGGTAAATTTTTGGAAGCATGCATGGAATCCAGAAGGTAGTTTCGTCCTCTTATTTCCCAACATTTGGGAGCTGGCAGTGGAAAGGACTCCTTCGTAGCAGACTGCTTGGAAGACAAAAGGGAAAGCTTGGAGCGGAAAATAATCCTAAGATGTAATTAGCATGATTGGGAAGTGGATAATCTAGCAGATTTTCTGGGTATACTGGAATCTAGAAAGCCGGAAGGAGAGGCGGATAAGGTAGTGTAGATTTGCTCCAAATCAGGCAAATTTGAAGTGAAATCTTACAATCATTCCATGCATGGGAAAGTAGCAACTAATTTTCCATGGAAAAGATTTTGGAATGAGGACTCCAGAAGTGGCAGGGGCAAGGAGTTAAGTACTGACAACCTCCAAAGGAGGGGTTTTGCAATGGCTAATCACTGTTGTCTATGCGAGAAGCAGGAGGAGACAACCAATCACTTGTTCATTCATTGCACGTGGATGATGGAACTATGAATTCTTGTCTTAACTGGCTTTGGGCCGCAGTGGGTGGTTCTGAGTGATACAAAAAGACTATTTAGTTTGTGGTGGTGGTGGGGCTTCAGGATGAAAAATCAGAGGAATAAGGCTTGGAGCTTGGTCCCTTTCTGTTTGTTTTGGGATGTGTGGCGAGAAGACAATAAAAGAATATTCCAGGGCTTATGTAGACCTTTATTTAGGGTGAAGACTGCTTTGACATAATTGTATAGCCGGTCCAAAGGGGATATAGATTCTTTTGTGAGTGTGGTTGATGGTTCTTTTTTGTAATAGCCTAATAGGTCATTTGTTTGCAAGGCATCTGATTGATGCTTCTTTTTTCTCATTTTAATAAGATTCATTTTACCAGTTAAAAAAAAAAAAAACTGAATAACATAAGAAGAGCATGTAATCCCATGGTGAATTGTGTAAAAAGTAAGACAAACAAAAATTATAGAGGGATAAAAATAAAAATTGAATTTACACCCACACTAGGTTAAGTTGATCTCTCCCTTAAAATAAATATTATTTGATATGTAAGTAAATTTTCTTTTGCAATGTAAACTGTGTCCATGACCAAATTTTTGAGAATTCACATTCACCTTGATTTTACAAACTAACACCCAAAAAAAAAAAAAAAAAAAGCTTCTAGCATGTAATGTTCTTAGGCCATATCAAAAGCTAACATACTGTCCAGTCCAATAATGTACTAAGATTTCACGGAGAATCGTGAGATATTAATTAGGCAATTTATTTTTTATCAAATTATTGTCATTCAATTCTAGTCAAAAGGTGAGAATTTAACATATATATATATATATATATTACCTCCGTGAAAGGTTCCTTGATGTCATCTCGTTCAACACTGCTCTCCTGAAAAATAACCAGTTTAAGTACCATTCCTTACAAAAGCCACTAATGTCATTGTCCAACGAATGGAAATAGAAAATATAAACTGCAAATAGGATAAGAAAGCTAAAGTAATTAATCTACAATTAGAAAAACAACACTATTGTGATATTACAAACAATTTCAACAAATTAATTATCGATTCCAAACTCACATAGTTTGGGAACACAACCATATCCACATTCCCAGGCACATCAAGCAGCAACTGTCTCAAAGAATACTCTTTAGCACCAGCTGGGTGTATTAGCTCATCAGTATCGAGATGGATTATCCAGTCCACACCATAATCCTAAAACACGACGATTATTGATGAAACAAAAACAACTAACAATTAATATAAATAATGATGATAGACTAATATGATACAAGTAAATAGAATCATTCCTACCCTTGCCATTTTGATAGCCATCTCCATATTGAGGGACTGCTTCACAAAAAGCTCATAATTGCATGGTTTGTAAAAGAAACTTGACAACCACGTCTCATTCCAAATCCGACTAGCACCCAAAAAAAATGAATAATAAATAATTAAGTAAATCATTGAAACATAAATAACTAGAACTATTAATAAAAAATATTAGGAGACTCAGGGAGAAGCATATATAAACAAACTTGAATGTTGAAAAGCACAAATATGGACATAGGACAATTAAGACAGGATAGAGACATCTCACACATCAAATTTAAATTTAAAAAAAAAAAAAAAGGACACAACTTGGCATGGCAGGGAAACATAAACAAATAAATATATAGTTTAAAATGTATACATAAAAATAATAACTATTTCTAGTTTTTCATATCACAAATACACCTATACCTTGTTGAATCAAAATGTAAGAAACCATTTTCGTGTTCTACGTATCAGAAAAAATATATCAAAAATAAAAATAAATTTTCTTTCAACAAACTCTATTCGTAAACAAATTAGAAGTTTTGGGCTATAGAATCTCAGCACTTTAGAAGTTTTGGGCTACAGATATTATTATTGATATTATTATTATCATTATTATTATTACAGATATACACATTAATTTTATTTTATCATTAGATCCCAAGTTAGTTTCTTCAAACTTGCAATATATTTGATGTGTGCTTAAGCAATAAGCATGTTTTTTTTTTTTTTAAATTCTTTGAAAAAGATAGGAGGAATTGTCTAGATGAACATCCTCGGAAGTATCCAGAAGCACTCATGCTTCTTATTAACTTTAATGACACCTTCCAAACTGACTGGAAACTAACCAAGACGGCAAAAGAATGATAAAAACTAATTCATATATATATATATATATATATAAAAGAACAGAAAGGAGTGTAAGAACATAACAAGCTTTGAAAGCAATTAACTCTAAATGTCTTTGTCCAGAAATTTAGCTTAACCCTCTGATAAACTGACGGCAATTGAAAAGAGTTTTCAAAAGAACATTCAGTTAAGTCCAGAATCCTTAAATTGATCAAATCACCAAAATCATTGAAGTGACTAACCTCTTCGCCTGTTGCTCTTCTAGCTCTCTCGTTCTGTATATTACTTTTACTCCCTGAAAAAGAAAAAGAAAACTGACGCTCACAAAATTGAAAACAACAAACTTGATGAATTTCAAAGTGGAAGTAGTGCATTGTAAAATTCAAAACTTGACATTAGAACATGGAAAGAGAAGAAGAGATGATATAACTCACGGGAATAGATTCCAGGACTTTAGATACACTGGGCGATGCCGCCTTCCCTTCCACAAAAAGAAAAAAGGTAGTGACCCCAATAACTTTATGATAGAACATCCATGGCAGAATCTGCTCTAAGCCAGCAGACGTGCTTGTAGTGATACATATCTGTGCATTGAGAAACAAAAGTGCCGGGGGTCAACCCCAAAGACGTAAAAAATAAAATATTACTGAATACAATATGACTTAAAACAAGAAACGCAATGCTCATGGCCAATAACAATAGCTATACCCGTATATCTATAATTTGTAGTAGAACCATAAAGAACAAAGGCTTAAAAATCATCCAGGTTATCACTTTTCATTTTTAAATGTAGCATTTAAAACTTCAAGCACTATCTGCCTAGAGTTTTTCGAGCTAAGTTTCCCCAGACTTGGGCGTGAATCATCAAGGCGTCATTGCACGGCACAACAAAGATGCAACAGGCAACAATGCCACTTCTCCGCAATAAGTAATGATAGTCCACTTCACTGTTTGTTAAACCTCTTTGAGCTTTGTTTTTCTAATCTGTACATTCTTCAATTAGAATAAGATACTGAAAACCTTCATTCCGCAGAGTCTAATACCTTACTTGCCTCATCGGATGGGTGTACATTCTTCGCATAAATAATGATAGCATAAAGGCTTGTTTGTTTCAATGTAAAATATTTTCTGAAAACACATTTGCTCGTGCTTTTGGTAAACATTTTGCATTGAAACATAAATGAAAATTTCACCCAAAAAAAAAAAAAAACAAAACAAATTTTTTTCTCTCTTTTGGTTTTTTCATCATCCAAGCAAAGGATATCAAGCATTTCAATGTCTAAAACGCCCAGAATTAACAAATCAAGCCCTTGAATGTCCAAAACGCCCAGAATTGCCAAATTAAGCACAAATCCAACAGAAATCAATCAAGATTAGGAAAAAAAAACCCGACAGATCGACATCAAAAACAAAAATCCAGGTCAGGATGAAACCTTTGGTTTCAGATCAGACTCGAAATTGAACTTCCAATCGCGATAGTACGGGAAAGAAGGCGAAGAGCTGTGGCCGAGTTGAACGCAATCTGACGAGGAGTGGCCGACGGTGGCTAGAGGGGAGGTGTCCATGCCGGGGAACTTGTGCGACTCTTCAGGGGACCAGCGAGCTACGGGATCGTCCACGCCACCGCCTCGCCATTGGAGGACGAAAGCAAAGGCGGCAAGAGTTAGAGGTAGGACTGTGAGGAGGAGGAGGAGCTTGGCGGCGAATGAGCTGTGCGACGAGGGAGGCGATGGCCGGAGAGATGTGTACGGACCGGCCATTGAACGAAACTACGGAGACAGAGTCAGAGAGCAATCAAAAGACAAGCAACCTACAATAACTGGGAGTTCTATGATAATTATTTTCGGATGGAGAAGAGTCCTTGTTTGTTTCGTTGGCTCGTCAACGCACAGTAAAGGGAGAGTTAGAAGTTTATTTTCGGAACAAAATGAAAGAAGATTTGGAATGCTTTTTCTCAAATTTATTTGGACGGTTAAATTAAAATTTAGGTTACATTTGTTTTATTTTTTATTTTTATTTTTGATTCATATTTTTTATTTTAAGTTTATTTTTTATTTTATACTTTTAAAAATAAGAAAAACAGTTCAAACGAATAACTATTAGTATGTGTTAATAGCTACTTTAACAGTTGTTGAATTTTTTTACCCTCTTATATTTTAATCTTCTTTTAAACTTTTGAGGGTAAAAATGTCAATTTACCCTTACAAGTTAGCAACTTAAAAAAAAAAAGTAATTTTTTTCCTTCCTAAACACAAAATTAGCTAACTTTTTTAACTAACTACTACCCTAATTTTTTTTTAGCTACCATTAGCACATACTAATTTTCCTAAACAGTGCCTTAGTTACTTGTATTATAAAAATTGTTTTGGAAAATAGAAAAATGAATATAAACATGAAATAAAAAAAATGACAAAAAGTCATTTTGAATATTTTCAAT
Organism: Vitellaria paradoxa; assembly: GCA_019916065.1. NCBI lineage: Eukaryota > Viridiplantae > Streptophyta > Magnoliopsida > Ericales > Sapotaceae > Vitellaria > Vitellaria paradoxa. Next base: position 61,911,653 of record CM034234.1, on the reverse strand, counting down.
TCAAAGTAAGAAAAATCTCAAAATAAATGAAACAGAACATTTTCTATTTCTTTATTTTAGATTTTTAAAATATAAAAAAATACAAAAATAAAAAATAGAAAAATAAACTAAATGTCACCTTAACGGTTTCAAATTAATGTCACATTAAGAGGTTGTTTTAATTTGACATAGTAATTTTTTAATTAAAATAATGTGAATATATGAATTGTTAAATTAAAATTTAATAATTTCAAATCAATATCACGAACATCTTTCCCTTTTCTGGCAATAATCTTACCTCTATATTTTAATTTTTTTATTATTAAACGTAGTTACATAAAAAAATTACTAATTGATAAACTTTTTAATAAAAATTATTTATTGTTCGTAAATGTAAGAATATGAAAAATTTTGATGTTTTGAACTTATTTAATAAAATACTGTTAATGAAAATTATAATATTGTTAATGAATAATTTTTTTATTGGAAACTAAAATACCTTTAATAAAAAACATTTTTTATAAGAAAATAATTTTTTAAACCATGTATTTCCTTTTTTACCCGTAAGATCGCACTACCGCTGTATATATGTAGAACAGTTTGGACCTTCAACTTTTATTAATAAATTTATTAACTTTTAATTTTTTTAATTTATTTTTAATTTTTACTAATTTTTATCAAATACACAACCTTTTTCAAAAATGACACGTGGCAATGCCAATATAAAATTTGCATAAAGTTTCATTATTTTGACACACTTCTTCTAATTTTTTAAATTTTATTCAATTTTTTTTAATTTCCTCTAGCTATTGTAAATTTTTATTAAACATTTTTTTTTTCAAAAGTGATACATAACAATTTTTAATACCATAATAAAAGTTACAAAAAGTTATTATTTTCACACTCCAAATGGCACCGAAGCATTTTAAGCCAAATACTTAATTGCAAATAATATATATTTTTAATTGAAACAAACATTTGTACTCCGTTTGGTTGGAGCAAAATAGAAATAAAATAAGAAAAAATAAAAAAATTTATTTTATCACTTGTTGGTGAGTTTTTCTAGAAAATAAAAAATAATAAATGAAAAAAAAAGTCAATGTGAAATTTTAAAAATTTTATCTTTCAAAAAATGAGCGAAAATATAGGGAGATAGAGTGAGAGAGAGAGAAAAGGCCAATTAACTAACCTTTCGGAATGACAATTTGCCAATAAACTAAAGAATAAGATAAAAAATTATAAACAAATGATAATTTTCTAACTTTTCAAATAATTTAATTGTAAAATAATGATATATATTTTCTTCTCCTTTCCTTTATTCCCAACTTAAAAATAAAAAAATATTATTTTTTATTTTCTAAACTTACAAACAAATAAAAAGATATTATTATTTCTCTTATTATCTTTTCTTTTCTAACTAATGTTTTGAAACAAAATATATATAATTGACTGAAATAATGAAAAGAATTGAAAATAATCAACAACCCAAATATCCCTACATGCATACGCCCCGTATCCATCAAATAAATAAAAGGTGAAATATCTGGAGTTCAAAACTACAATTAATGCAAATTTAAGTGTCATTTAATTTATTTTTTATTTTTTATTTTTATTTTATATTTTCTGTTTTGAATTTAATTTTCATTATGTTCTTTTGAAAATAAGGAAAATCGCTAAAAACTCATTTAGTTACTTGTATTTTTAAAATTTATTTTCTAAAGTCAAAATTAAGTTTACATATAAAATGAAAAATGATATAAAATCGTTTTGAGAGTCTTTAACAAAAAAATAAAAAAAATCTCAAAATAAGAAAAATATAATATTTTTTATTTTCATGTTTTGAGATTTTTAATACATAAAACAGAAATATAAAATATAAAAGTAAATCGAATGCCATCTTAGTTTCTTAAATTCTTGGGTTTATAAAAATAACATCAAATGAAATAATATTATATTCTTTAATAAAAAAATGGAAATGACTTTATATTTAATAACTAATTAAAATATTTTTAGCTTTGAACAGAAAATAAATATAATAAGAAAATTTAATTACTTCCTATTATATGTATATATACGTATGTCTTGTAAGAACTTAAAAATAAAAAATATAATAAGAAAAATTAATTACTTCCTATTATATGTATATATACATATGTCTTGTAAGAACTTAAAAAGAAAAAATATAATAAGAAAATTTACTTCCAAACAACTATGTAACTTGTGTATTCTTATGATTTAGTAATTGTCTTGAGGTCCAAATTCTTAATACAATTATGTATACATACGTGCGTGTCACGATATGATTTGTTTAATGAATAACATGGGATTAATTTAAATTTTTAATAAAATTATAATCTTTCAAAATGTACATGGACAATTTGCCACTTGGATGATATAAAAAGTTTTTTTAAATTAATATTCCTATAATCATGAACATTCAAAATATATATGGAAAGTGAACTAGAATTAGTATATATATATATATATATATATTGCTGACGGGGAAACTTTCATTTTTATAAGTTTTTTTTTTTAAATTGCATTGCATTATTTTAATTTTTGAACCCTTTTTGTCTTTTTTTATTTTTATTTTTATTGAACAATATATATATATTTTGAAAGAGGGAATTTATCCTTCCATATTGTGATGTGATGTGTTAAATTTTTAATTTACACATTTTTCTCCTCCTACATGTCGATCCAATGTTTATCTTAATTTAAAATTTTGATTTTCTTTATAACTCAAACCTTAATATTATTTAAGTCATAGCTATATGTATATAAATGATAATTAAATTTAAAAAAAAAATTACTCCAATAAAACCATGATATTCAGAGTATAACTATTGCTCTGTTGATGCTCTTATCATCATTTTTCGTACAATCATTTGTTTTATGCACAATAAGATATATCTTATTTACAAGGATATTAAAGTTGTGCTTAGTGCACTAAAAATATTAAAAATTTGTAAAAATTATTTCTTTTATTTTACTGTATAAATTATGAACTCACAAATTTCTCACTTTATCTCATTTTTTGTTACTCTAAACACCCCCTAAATCATGATTTTTTTTTCTTGCAAATATGTCATAAAGGTAGTGTTTGGAATTGGATTATAGCTTTAGGGTTAGATCCATTATTAAATTTTTTTTGGTTTGTTTCTCAAAAATTATTACTTCGAGTCTTCTCAAAATCATTGGAAGATTTATTCTGGACTTAGAAATAAGCTGACTCAAGCACTTTGAGGTTACAAAAAAAAAAAAAAAAAAAAAAAGATTACACTCTTAAATTTTAAAAATCCACCTTTGTATCCCTTGTACTATTATTTATATCCCTAAATTTTAAAAATTTATATTTGTATCCCTTATACTTTAAGTTAAAATAAAGTTATAAATGGTATTAAATTTTTAAGTAAAAAATACAAAAATATCCATTTAAAATAAAATAGAATTAGGAAGTGTAAGTATAAGTAATATAAGATATAAGAAGTATAAATGTAATTTTTACACTTATTTGGAGTCAAATATGTTATGTTAGACAGATTTTTTAGCGTTTTCACTTTAATCAAAAGTATAAGGAATGTAAAGGTAAATTTTAAAGTTTAGAGAATGTAAGTAAGTGATTTTTATGTTAAATATAAAGAGTAAAAAAGCAATTACCCCCAAAAAAAGTTATGGATTAAATTTATGGGCCATGAATTATGTTGTTCAAATTAGGTGTATAAATTATTGGTTATTTGGTTTTAAAAAAATGGCCAACTCCCGTTAAGTTTTCACATGAAATTAAATTACACTTAAGAGATACTTAGGAATCTAAATTTTCTCACAAACTTTAAATCCACTCAATTGCTGATTAATGCCATCAATAAAATAATAATATATTTTATTTAGATAATCAAATAAAATTTATTTATAAAAATTAAAAATTTTTAGATATTACAATGTCCTGCGGCCCATAGAAATGATAGTAGCCGATAACCTGTTTAGTTGGCCAAATTTTGGCCAAAAAGTATAATAAAAATGGAAAGATGTGACATAAAGGTGATAGGTGTTAAAATTTTATTGAAAGAAAGTACAAAAAGTAGTTAAAATTTGGTAACTTTTGGTAGGCCAAACAGGCCTTTAGGTAATTAAATAAGCAAAATAATAGATGTCCATTATAATTATCTTATAATCCGTGAGGATCCACCTAGTTTATGTAAATGGTAATTAAATAAAAAAATCATAAAATATAAAAAAAAATTCTTAAAAATATTTAAAAAGTAAAAAAATTATAAAATAAATTTTTAAAAAGTAAAAAAATTCTTATGCTATATTTTTGTTTTTTCATCCTCAGCATTTTTTTTCTTTTTTTTTTTGAATCTTTTTTAATTTTTCCAAGAGAATGGGAAAAAAAAAATCCAAGGCTAGATATTTTATTAATATGTATCAAACACTGGTCGGGATACTTTCGTTTTCAAGTGTTTATTTTTAAAAATAAAAATAATATACATTTCAATAAACAATAGATACATATCTATTTTAAAAAATAAAATATCTAACACGTGTTATGTTTTAATTTTAAAAAATAATAAGATATATTTTTATACATTTAATATTTATAAAAAAATAACACATATTTGATAAGTATCCAAATATATATATATATATATATATCACACGTTGATTTTAAAAAATAAAGTATCAAATTTGTGTTACGTTTTTATTTTGAGTAATAAGATATGTCTTTGTTAAGACATATTTTTATAAGTATTAGAAATATACCTCACGTTTCATTTTAAAAATAATAAACTATTTTTAATAAGTGTTTGATACATATTAATAAATATTTAATTAAAAATGTAAGTATATATTAATTTTAAAAATATCATATTTAAATATTTTATAACTATTTAGGGCTCGTTTAGTCCCGCGTTGTCGCTTTTTTATATTTTTAATTTTTTGCTCTTTATTGTTTTTTAAATAAATATTGAACTGCATTTGTAAATGTAATTTTATTTATAATTATCAATTTTTTATTTTAATAAAATCTTCAATTTTATTATATTTTTAAAAATTATTTGAATTTAATAAAATATATTTTATATTAATTGAATTTAATAAAAACAATTTACTTCAATAAACATAAAATATATTAAAATATAATTTAATTATATTATTTATTAAAAATATTTCAATAAATTATATTATTTAATTCAATAAATATAAGATATATTAATTATAATTTAGTTATATTATTCATTAAAAATAATTGAATAAAATGTATTTCAAAATAATTTAATAAAATATATTTCACATTGATTAAATTAATTAAATTAACTTATTAAATGAATTTTATTATATTATTTATTACAAATAAATTTGGTTTTGTAAAATATTTGAATAAAATAATTAATTTTAATGTAATGTAACAAAAATGAACAAAATATTAAAATTAATAAAATATTTGTAATAAAAAAAATGATTGAAAATACTTTTTTTTAATTTTTTGTTTAAATTTTAATATTTTGTAAAAAATAAAACTAAGTTTAACAAATAAAATTTTATTGTTAATTTTTAAAAATTTATAAACAATATAAATATTACCGATTGTAATTTTTTTTTTTTTTTTGGGTAAGTAAAATGTGAACTTCAGTGTCATACATTTAAGCCATTGCATCCGTGTTGCACATTCAAATGATACCCGACTCCATGCTTGGAATGGAGAATGGAGAGGATCGGAATCCCCGTGGACCCGCGGTGTGTATATATATACCTCCAAAAATCAGCCGACCTCCTGTTACCAGTGCGTCTTTCGCTTTAGAAAAACCTAAAGCCTGGACTGCCGGAAGCGAGGGACTTTCTCTTGATTTCTCTCTCTCTCTCTCTCTTGATTTCTATCTCTCTCTAGTCCATGCGCCGCTCGACGACCGCCAGATCCTCTGCTGAGCTCCTTAAGGGTCAAAGGGAGGGGTCGGTTCTTAAATGCTCTGTTTCTCTCTCTCATCTTCCTCAGTCTCTCCCCATTTCATGTCTTCGATCGGCGCCCCTTTATCCTCTGCCCTCCACAATACTCGGCGGCGTCATACCCTAATTTTATATTCCTTTACTATAGGCTTTCCTTCTCAGTCTCAACGGCGAAATTCCACTTTCAGTTCAAGGCTTTTGTGTACTCATAATCAATTCGCTGCCAAACATGAGTGACTTCAAGGTTGGTTTTGATTTATTAATTTTTTTATTGGTTTGCAGTTGACTAGTGTTGATATGTAAAAAATATGTAGGTGTCCCGTAGGTATGGTAGTTGTAACGATTTTGATGATAGAAGGTTTCAGCTTATGGGTGATTGCCGTTCAGAGTTGAAATCAGAGGATTGATCAGAGAACTGTTAAAAAAAAATTGGAACTTTTCAATGGAGCCCAGTTAATTAGTCAATAGAAACACATGAGCTTATAGTTTTATATTATTGTTGTTGCAGGAATGATGAAATTTAGTGATTTTGATTGAAATATAGGGGAATTTCTTTTATTGTCTTTCACTTTTTCTGTTATGGTACTAATTTACGCATGCTTGTGAACTTAAGTCATTAGTTTTGCGTTGCTAATTCTGTTGGAATGGTGGTGTACATGAACTACAACTCTTGTGAATTTCTTTTTTCTTTCCTAATTTTATTTTGATAATTAAGACCAAATAAACACAAGAAACACAGTTAGAAAGCTGCAAAGTGCATACCCAGGTAAAACAAGAAAAGACAAGTGGAATTCTAAAGTAGCGTATATGTCCTTTTTGACAGTGTTTTAGTTCATTGATAAATGTTCTTATGGTTTGGGTAGTCAGACTTTGAAAATTTTCTTTATTATTTTGCACACAATCTTAGCAAATAACCAACTAAAATATTATCAACTCATGCCTTGAAAAGCATTGATGGTCTTCGATAGGAGATACTGTGGGATTATCATGCATTTAATTTTGTCATATTTGAGAATTGATTGGCTAGTTCTTGAATTATCATATACATTGATATCATGAGTGCTTCATTGAGTATGTGTTTTGTGTATTAGGCATGTTATGCATTTTGAGGTTTAATGTGGATGTAATTGCTTAAGTGACGGAGAGAACTCTTATACTTGCATGGTTTGAGTTGCATATGCTTTTCTAAATGCTTGTGGTACTTGTATTGGGGATCCACACTTGGGTGAGGGTATAGATTATGTACTTAGCGATTTTCTCAACTTACCGTATTAGGATATTTGAAACTTCTATATTATGCCTAGAATGCTTAGTATCACATTTTATTTCTCTGTAGAAAATAACATAAAAATATTAAGAAATATAAACACTTTGACGAGTCTTCTTATTTTTATTTGTGGAAATTAGATGAATATGATATTTAGATGCATACTAGCACCTGATAGCAATATCCAAGTTATTGCTACCTATGATTGAGTTCAAACTTTATACGCTAATGTTGGATTAAGTGAGAACAGTTTCAAAAGGTTGGGGTGCCTATAAAAAGTTAAAAGGCAAACTGATTAGATTGGACAATTTAGCTTATAATATCTTATCTCTTGCATTTTGTTAGAGTACTGATAAGGTCATTGTTAAAATGTGCAATATATCTAGTGGACACAGGTATGTTGAAGGAAATTGAAGAGTTCATGTAACATAGCTTCAAACAAGAGGCAAATAGGTTCATCAATGCTTGATACATCAATGCATAGAGAGGATTGGTTTGTGCTCTGAAACTTGTGGAAGTAACTAAAAATATATTGAAAACTAGTATGTAACATAGTTGTATATCAACACACTTAAACATAAAAAAATCCTCCAAAAGTAAGCATCACGGTGATCCTAAGCTTAATTAAACTAAATTAAGTCTCAATTAATTGGATTTCCAGTTGTAAATTTGATGGTGTGTGATTTGTGAGCAATTCTAAAGACAAGGAAAAAAAAACTAGAAAATAAACCTTAGTGTGGGCTAAACAATTTATCAAATACTTGGTGGACACACTTTTTACAAGTATTGGAAACCACTATAACTGAACACCAATTCAACAATGGTGAAGTGGAGTTGGAGGATTTATCAATAAACACTCATGGGGGATGATTTGGACTTGGTGGGATTTAGGAAAATTAGGTTAACCAAGCAAGACATTGAATTAAAGATCAACATGCAAAGACCTAGGATTTGTATGTATCAAAATAGTTTTAACATTATCAAATTAATTTCTAAAGCATCCATACAGGAAAAAAATCCAAAAATATAAGTGTATTACATTAAAAGTTTAAAGGGTTACCAACACATAGCTCAAAATGGCTCGAAGGTTTGAATCCTTGTCTTAACCCACCTAATATAGCCTAAATTACAAAAGAAATGAAGAAAAGAAGAAAGGAGATGCAGAGAATGAAAGAGGAAGGAGAGGATTAAATTTAGAACTATAAATGAGAGCATAGTGAAAATTGAGAGAAGTATCAAAATGTGGTCATTGTTAGTATCTTGGATCAATTATGCATGCAAATGGATGGATTGAATAGGACGGTATTCATAGGATTCGAGTAGGTGGTTAAAATGGAGAAGTGTATTGGGTGTTTTATGTGACAATAAAATATGTATCAAGCATAAAGGAAAAATTTTTAGGATAATAAGGCCAATTATGTTTTATGGTATAGAGTGTTGGGTTATTAAGAAGTAACACTCTCATAAGATGAGAGTGTAGGAAATGAAAATGCTAAGATGGTTGTGTGACAATACAATGAAAGAAATGATAAGAAATAAATATATTAAAGAAAATTGAGGTGGTGTCAATTGAAGAGAATTTGAAAGAAAGTTGCTTAAGATGATTTGGTCGTGTCCAATGTAGAGCTACAGATGTATTAGTAATGAAGAGTGATTGGATCCAAGTAAGTGTAAAAGGATGAAAGATAGACATAAGATTACATGGATTGAAATTGTGAAGAATGACAATTTCAAATAAACTCAAGGGAAGAAATTCACAGTTATTGGTATCACTCACCCCTTTATGGAACTGCAATTTGCATCATGTGACCCTAATCATGATTCATTTGCGATCCAGATTGTGAAATATGACAACCCCAACAAAAAATTTAATCTAACTATAGTATAGAGAAATCACAGAAAAAGAAAAGAGAGAATGAAGTAGCCTATGAAGTACAAATACTTCAAATTAGGTGCTGCACTTGTATCAAATGCTCAGGAGACATGGATACAGCTTGAATACGCCTGAATATGTTGATTTTTATTTTTTATTTTACATAGGATACGGTTAGGATACGGAAAAAATACTTTTGACATACGGCAGGGGTTCAAATGTAATATTTCAAATTTTATTCTGGGGTGAAATTGATATGATAAAATTTAATTTGGGGTCAAACTGTAAATAATTAAAATATAACTTGATACAAATTTTGGAAGACCTGAGACGTAATCAATGAAGGAAAACCCAGAAAATTACCGTATCTTCAAAAAATGTTTTAAATAAAATATATATTTTATTATTATTATTATTATTATTTTTATTGTATCTTTGTCATGTTCGTATCCTGATTTTTTGAAAATTGCCACATCCGTACCCGTATCGATATCCGCCCTGTGTTCGTATCCGTGTTTTATAGGAAGTAATTCATTTACTTATTGGAATATTGTATTGGTTTTGTCTTTTATTTCATCTCATTTGCTTATATATTTGGAATTTCAAAATTTGGACTAATTATTGATATTAAGTTTTGAATTATGAGAATTGCGTATTACTTATTTCTTCTAATTAGTATTGAATTGTCTCAAAATATGTATATCTGTATATGAGTATGTATGAATGACCCATTCATAAATGAACAGTGACTTGAAATAGAGCTCCAACTAAACCAACCCCGTTCGTACTGCACATCGAAGAAAATATTGAATCGCGTATTCGTGCTTGTATCGTGTACCATAATAAACTGTCCCGAGTAATTCTGGGAAAAATAACCATTGATAGAAATGAATGGAGAAAAAAAGATTCATTTAGCTGATACCAATTAGTTTAGCACTAAGGTTTCATTGAATTGAGTATCTTTAGCATAAAGCCCTTGTAAAGATGCTGTTTTAGCTGTTCTAATTATTAGTTTGTTTAGAGGGACCTACATATGATTATATACTATATTTGCTTTCAATTGTGCCTTCTTTGTTTTGGTTTTTATTGATGATTGATCAAAATCTTGTAGGTACACTGCACTTCTCCATTCTTCTTAATTGCTTGTCTATTTTTATGCTTTTCTCATGATTGCAGGTAGTATTATTTGGGTCTTTCACCGAGGATGAAACCAGGTCATGGCTGAACCAGTCATCTGAAAAACCTGGGGGAAAAAAAGAACTGCAAGTTGGCTTTTTGAATGTTGTGACAAGAGACCAGTCATCTGAAAAGACTGAAAAACTTGTGGAAAAGAAAGAATTGCAATTTGGCTCTTTGAATGTTGTGACTGAATTATCTTTTGGTGGCTTAGATGGTAAACCACACATACAGCTGGATTCTTCAAGAGGGTCAATAGGTTCTCCGCCCTCTGATATATCTAAGGGTGCCAGGAGTTTAAACACAGAAAATGATCTATTGGCAGGAGCTTTAGAATATTCAAAGGAAAATGGAGACATCCAGAAATTTGCTCATGGTTTTGCTCTTAGTAATGGCAATGAAGAATCTAAAATAGTAGATAGGATTGATTTAGCTTTGCATGTATCGGATGGTGATGAACGTGGTACACCAAACAAATCACCCTTTTCAAAACTTCAGGCCCTTGATGGTGAACTTTCAAGGGAAATGAATTTATTTGGGGGTAATACATCAGCAGCAGTGCCTTTTGAAGAGGAGACCCAGAAGGCATCTAACGGGCCTGTCATTGCCGTTAGAGAGTTGCTACCTCGAGGCTTAATCAACTCAGGGAATTTGTGCTTTCTAAATGCTACATTGCAGGCTCTTCTGTCATGTTCTCCTTTTGTTCAACTTCTGCAGGGACTAAGAAGTCGCAGCGTTCCCAAGGTTTGCTACTTGGCTTTGCTTCAGCATTAATATGTGTTATATATTTTAAGCGTCTTTCTCTTGTTGTGGACAAACACAATTCTTTTAACTGTTAAGAATTTTCCAATGCCACTGCTGATTTCTTTTTCAGGTTGGCTATCCAACATTAGCTGCATTTGCTGAATTTGTTGCTGATTTTGATTTGCCCTGTGATACAAGCTTAAAGAAGAGAGATGTTACTGTTCTTGAAACTGGTAGGCCTTTCAGACCGACCATGTTTGAAGGTGTGCTAAAAAATTTCTCTCCTGATGTGCCTAATAGTTTCTCTGGCCGAACAAGGTTTGTGATTATTTTTATTTTCTGTCCCATTTTCTTAATTTTAAATCCTTTTAAGAATTTCCTGGTAAACAGTAATATTGTCATCTTTACCCATTATCCATGATCCATGATCTAATACTTGGAAAATTTTAGATGGCTGAGATTACAAGGGCAATTCATTGATTCTTTGTATAAAAAGTCATTATTCTCTTGAGCAATCCTTTCATGCCTTTCAACAAATAGTGTTTTTTTTTTTTTTTTAATTTCTGTATCTGTTTAACTTATTTTATTGATAATAATTTATCACACAAAAATATTAGATTACCAGATTGAAAACATGCTTTTAGCATTCAATGGCTATAACTGAGTCTGAGACCCGCCCTCGATTGGCTGGGAGCCTTTTTGAGCCATGCTTTATTCATTAGCAAGTAGCAGTTTAAAGAAACTAGAGGAACGTCTATTTCATGCATTTAGAATATTCTATGCACATACAAACAATGCTATTTATGTGTTTTGTGAGCATACCGCTGATTATTTGCTTAAGTTTGTCGGTGTTTCGTATCAATTTCAGGCAGGAAGATGCACAGGAGTTCCTAAGTTTTGTCATGCATCAAATGCATGATGAATTACTGAAGCTTGAAGGACATTTATCAAGCTCAAGTGGGGCAAAATCATCTCTGATTTCTATGGCAGAAGATGATGAATGGGAAACAGTTGGCCCAAAGAATAAATCTGCAGTTACAAGAACACAAAACTTTGTTCCTTCGGAGTTGAGTGCAGTTTTCGGAGGACAACTGAGAAGTGTTGTGAAGGCAAGAGGTAGGCCAAATCGGTAATTAGCACAACTATATTTAGTGCTTTCCCTCATGGAATTGACATGATAAGATATCAAATTGCAATGGGCATGAACCTAATCAAAATTTGTGATAGCATGTTTTTTTATTTATTTATTTTTATTTATTTTTATAAATAACATAAATTTCATTAATGAAAATGAAAATAGAATATGTAGGACCGAGGGCAAGAAGTCCTCGTGTGAGAGGCAATCAAACAAAAAGGACTCCTATCTACAAGACTTCCAACTCATTAGAAAATGAAGCCCATAAAGAAGCCTGAAGTTTACATCCATCCCACAGTTCCTCAACATCACATTCCTTCTCCTCAAATATTCTCCTATTTCTTTCCTTCCATAATAGCCACAACATTGCCAAGATAGCACATTCCAAAGCGTTCTAGTGTTTTTTCCTTCCTCCAAAACCTCAGTATTGAATAAATAAGTGGCCAAATTCGTACGGGCATTCCCATTTCTTATTTGTTTCGGAAAAAATAATTTAATCCACAGAGTTGCAGCATATGAATGGTGCAAAAATAAGTGGTCAGGAGGCTCACTACTCCTGCACATCACATATCAGCTTGCAGAAAATCATGAAACAGGCCTTCTCCTTTGTTTTATATGCGCACAATATAAATGTGTATATTGTATGTTTTATATGATGCAAATTTACACGCCCCCTTAACATCCTCTTTGTCATCCCTCTTATTTCCCTCATTCATGATTTTTTATTTAATTTTTGTTGATTTAATGAACCTTATGGGTGCATGTAGGCATGCAAATAAAACAGACAGCTGTGCCCGCATATTGGTCCCTATATAGGCTTAGTATTAGTTTTATGTATGATGTCATTGCATTTAAATTGTTAATTCTTAGTAGATTTTCGTGGAATGAAGTTCTTTTTATATATTAATAATTGATAGTTGTGGGGGGACAAGATATGGAGGGGTCTAGCTTTCTGAGAATAATGTTGATCGTTGACGCTGGTGGAGTTATTGGAGACCGGTGGAGGGGTGAGAACCAAGACAGTCTGGAACACGAGAGAGAGAGAGAGAGAGAGAGTATAGTGATGGTAGTAATGGAGTGTGATAAGTGATGAACCCTCCAGAGGAGGAGGGTTTATATAGGCCTGGAGGTGTCCTTTAGGGCAAGAGTCAAGGCTTTGTATCCATTTGGTGGAGACCCAACCTTAGATCAACTTGGCCCTACAAGGTAAGGATTCCTCCACAAATCTCTCTCTAGACTGGTTGAGGGAGTCTCGACAATCTCTTGATTCTAGCCATCAATCCATTGGACTCCCGATGATCTTGCTGAAGAATATACATTAGGAGAACCCTCGGATCTTGTTCCTTATCTGAGGGGAAGGGCAGCCTGCGGCAGGAGTCTACAAAATGCTTAAATGATCTATGAAGAACTTCTAAAAATATTAATTCGCCTTTGGATAAGATTTGTTTTGTTAGGAGTGTACGGAATTCTATCACTATAAGTGTACTCAATGTCATGAATCCATATTTTTGCAATTGCAATTGCTCTTATTTGGACTTGTGGTGACCGTTGCTTCATTTCTATTGAAAGTGCGGAATATTCTGGTTCTCAAACAATTGGACCTAATTAGTTGGTCTGGAAGTTTTTCAGTTGTGCCATTGTGTTATTTACGTTCTTCAAACTGTCTTGAAATTATAGTTTGCTTTAGCTTAGTTATACATGAAATTTCACTTGAATTTGTCTATGAATATGTAACAGGAAATAAAGATTCTGCTACTATTCAACCATTTCTCTTGCTCCATCTTGATATTTCCCACGAAATTATTCATACCATTGAGCAAGCTCTGCGTCTATTTTCTGCTCCAGAAACACTTGAAGAGTACCGAACAATGACTGGAAAGGTAATTTGTCCATCTGATTTTTTTAATTGCTGCATTGGGTGTAATAATCTATATAATGTGATGATCTTTTGGCCATTGCTGGAAACTCTTTTATGCAATTTATTGCAAAACATTTAAAATTTGAGAGAATGCAGTCATTATGCCTTCATGAAAGCAAAAGTCCTTGCTAGAATTAATATTGTTTCTTCCATCTATTTGATGCTTTGTTATTTATATTTAACAATAATTGAAATCTTATGTATTGTTTTAGGCTGAAGCACCCATAGAGTTACCCAAACTATGCAGTTTCACAATTATTGTAACCTTATTTGTGTTATTTTATGCTGAAGCACCTCTAGAATTACCCAAACTATGTAGTTGCGTTCTTTAGATTTTGTAAGTTGGCACTAAAAGATAGATTGATTTCTTGTTATAACTATTTCTAATTCATGTTGGTGATAATCGTGAGTCCGTGCTGTAACTGTCATTGTTGAGATTGCTTGGTATTTATTATTTGAGTACGGGTTTTAGGTTGGGGGTACATGTCCATGTGTCGGACTCATCTAATTGTTGTGTCCAAGGACACTTGGATTGCACTGGATTTTATATTTCCTAAAACTTATCTTATTTTAATTTTTTGACTAGTTCTGAAAACTTATTTTATTATTGTAGGTTAAGATGGCATTTGCAACTTAAAATAGCAGTTTATGCATTATAGATATGTGGTAAACTTGATTGTTTATGCTTATTTGTTCGTTGCATGTCCAACTAGACACGGACTAATATCCCATACCTTTATCCAAATGTATTCTACATTGTACTTCGCAAATGTAGTGAGTCCATGTACCATACCTCGGAATCTTAAAGTATATTTTGCTGTGGTCAACAAGATTCTCCTAATCTCCAAAATGTATATGGGGATACCAGATACTCCTTAGGGTCAAAGTCCAAAACAGGTGTGGTTATTAATAAAAGAAATCAAATTCTGAGGAAGGATAAAGGTGTAGAACTTTTTTGATAAGTTGGGGGGATTGTAAAAAGTAGGGTTTTTGTCTTGGGGATTGTAGAAAATAGGTTATATATGTAGCAAACATTGACTTTAGGATGAGGATTTTAGTCTTGATTAATAAAAATTTTACTAGGCTTAATTTGCGCACTCTATAACATAAATACTAATTGGGCCTTGATTAATTGATTCTTTATTCTTTTAATTGATTCTTTATTCTTAGTGCCAGACAACCAGAAACCCAAACCTTTTCTCTTCCTCCATCCAACAATCTTGCCAAATCTAGTGACCTCCGCCCTCATGCATTTTCTGCTCTTGCGGAATGTGGATCAGTAAAAATTTTACAAGGCTGGGCTTAATTTGCAAAATCTATGACATAGATACTAATTGGGCCTTTTATTAATTGATTCTTAGTGCTAGACAAGAAGAAACCCAAACCTTTTCTCTTTCTCCATCCAGTAATCTCGCCAAATTTAGTGAGTTCCGCCCTATGTGCTTTCTTTTCTTGCAGAATGAGGTCTGATTCCCCCCCTCCCCTCTTTTTTTTTTTTTTTTCAATCCTCCTCCTCCCACTTACTCTATTGCCTGAGAGGATGGCAGCTGTCCATTGGCATCTCCTGTGCCCGTGCTTGTACCTGTGTCATGCCATGTAAACACAGGTGGTTGGTCATATTCTGGCAAATTCAATCACATGGATTTTAGCCTTGCGTACAAGCTTGCCTTCCATTGGATCTTGCTCTCATTTATTCTGTAGTTGGAAGCTGATATTTTAAATTAAAATGAATATCTATCTGGATTTTACTAAATTTGCACTAGAAATTTGTATTGGTCATGCCTTATTTGAGGAGAAAGGGCAGACAATACTGCTGTAATGAGCCCACACACCCCAAATTTAATATTTATGGGTTATTGTATTTAAAAAAAAAAAACCTTGACTCACTAGTTCTTTTAAATATTACTGCACTCAGTGTCGACTTCATGGTGTGGGATCTTTGAAGGTCGCAAGACCATTATCGCAGTCTTGATCAATTCACCATTCCGAGCATTGGGTGGAGCTAGATCAAGAGCTTTTTTTTGTTCATTTATTTATTTATTTTTTGGGATAAGTACAAAGATGTTGCTTTTGCTGTCTTGGTAGCACTGGAAAATCATTCTTCAGTTCAGGTCGGACGTAATTCTAGTTTTCTTGCCTGCAATTTTCTTTAAACTTGTTCATTTGTTCCTGTTGGATTCAGATGTGGACTAGTTTCTTGTTGATTCTCATGCTCAACTTCATTGTTTCATGGTCATTCTTGAGATGCTTTTGTTGTTTGACTCGTGCTATTTTTCCATATACTGCTGGAGGGTTTTTATCTTAAAATGTTGAACTTATACCATTTTATCTTAGAAATCAATTACATATATACCTAGGCATTGTAACAATTATGTACTTGTTCCCTGGATTGGTGTGGCTACACCATACAGAACTTCTTCATGTTGTGGCGTAAATGCTTGACATTTAGTGTTAGAAAATATTAATGGATTTCATCAACTTTCAGGCTGGAGTTGTGACTGCCAGAAAATCTGTAAACATACAAACACTTCCCAAGATAATGATATTGCACCTGATGCGTTTCAGCTATGGAAACCATGGAAGCACCAAACTGCATAAATCTGTACGCTTTCCTCTTGAATTGGTGATAGGACGTGAGTTACTGGTTTCTCCATCAATTGAGGTAATTATTCTTTACATTCATCATGTTTAATTACTTCAACTGTGGTATAGGAAAAACATTGGCTCAGTTTTTGTCGGTGAGCTTGGACTCCTTTAATGTTGCCTTAGTATCATTTGATTACATATCTCATGGACTACTATATTTTTATTTTCATTCTAGATTGTGGACATGTAGTAGCTTCTGATGGCTTTTGAACTGAAGTTTTTTTTTGGCATGTTTATTGTTGTTTTAATTGTAAATACCTTGTCATTAGTTGATGCATTGTTAATCTTCCTTTAACAGCACGTGTTTACACTTTGACATTGTATATCAGTGTACCAGTTTTTGGATTTTCTTTTTGTGTTTATTTTCTGTTGGTATGGGTTTTGGGGGGAGTGCTTTTAAATTTGATTCAAGTGCTAATATATTATTCTGGACGAAGTTTTTTTTTTTTTTTTTTTCGGCTCTCTTCTTCTTCTTCATTTTTTTTTTGCTAAGCAATTTTATTAATAATTGACAAAAGGTGTGTTGATTTGCATCAACGGGAGATGCAATCCATTAACAAATTACCTTGCACCAAATCAAGCTATACATATGTTACTTCATCATTTCATGTGTGCGAAAATTTTCATATGCTATGAAGACTGCAGGTGTAAAAAGTCATTTAAGATGTAAAGTTTCCATGTTCCCCATTCTAATTGTTGATTGGATCAGTCGAGGAATGCTGACTCTTCCAAAAAACTCACCAATACGCCCTTTGTCTTGGCTTATACAGGGTCGAAGATACGAACTTGTTTCCACGATAACACACCACGGAAGGGAAGCATCAAAGGGGCATTACACTGCTGATGCTTGTCACTCTAAAGGCCAATGGTTACGGTTTGATGATGCCTCTGTCACTGCCATTGGCATGAGTAAGGTGTTGCATGACCAGGCCTATGTTCTCTTCTACAAGCAAGTGGGGTGATTCAGGAGTACCATTCTCAATTGCACCCTGCGTACGTAGAGATCTATTGCATTTGCTTGTGTGTCAAGTTGATCTGCTCCATTGTCATTCATGAGCTAGTAAGGGTTCAGAGCCATCTACCTCTGGAATCGCAGAACGGTCGTCGACTCTTGGAGAAGTTAATCGCAGAGTTGTCATTTTCTTGACTTATGAAAAGGTTTCGTTTCGCAGATCCTTTGCACGGAGAGATTGATATTTAGATTAAAAATGAAAAACCAAGTTTTTGTATTGCACGCTTTGATACTTCAGATTGACGCGCTTATCGTATGGTAGTTGAAAAATATGCAATCCCAATTATTATTATTTGTATTGTTTTGGTTTGGAGTTTTCTTTCACTGCATAAAGTCGTTTCATTGGAGGTATCCGTCGAGCCATTGTTGATTACTGTTACCGTGTTTAAACCACACTGCTTTAAGATGGTTTCTTGCTTTAGTTAATGTGGTCGATTGGAGGGTGTTGAGCATACCGTCAATTGTTAAAGAAGTTAATGAAAAATGTCAGGTGTTCATTGCATATAATGAATATGTTGGGTTTTTTTGTGTGTGTTATTTTGTGTGTTAATAAATTTGAGGAAGGGGATTTTTTTTTTCAAAATTTTCTTTAACTTTCACATTTTTTTTTTGAAAATATAATTTTTATTAAAAGTAACACATGATAATATTAAGATAGAAGTTGTAAAAAGTTAGAATTTTTAATTTACTAAGCGAATTTTATTCTTTTTTGGGGGGAAGGGGGAGGATAAGACTCAATCTAATAAGACACGTCAAATTGTAAATTATTAAGAAGAGATATGAATCTCACACACACACACTTAGGCATTTCGCTGTGAGATATCTGTTCACAGTAACTCCTTGTGTTGGAATTTAAACTGAACAGAGCAGTCCATAGAAAAAGTGGAGCACTGACATGAAGTACACACTCAAAGCTTGTTTCCTTTTTTAATTTTTAATTTTTTTAATTTTTACACTAAACGAACTCTAAGTCACATAATTCTGGCATGGTTTTACGGTGTTTTTTTTTGGGGGGGGGGGGGGGGGAAGTCTCAATGCGTAGCATGGGGTAACTTTTTCTGCAGTATACAATTATATATGGATTGGTTAACCCTTCGCTTCCTTGATCTTTTATTGCTTGGAAATCACAACTTTTTGCTTCTGTGTTTCTGCATGGTATAATGGATGATCTTCTCCAATTAGCAATCAACTAAAGGTGAACAATAATGGATGATCTTATCCAATTAGCAATCAACTCACGATGAACAATCACATCGATATAGAGACAAAACAGAGAGAACAAAGATTTGATCCAGTAAAAGTTTTGCAAGCACAATACTCCTTGGCCAAAAAACAATCTGTCATTTTTTATTCCTTCCTCAGCGAGTCAGTCTTCTTGAGAACTGTTTATAACATATTTTAATCAATTTTTTTTTTGGTAATTATATTTTAACCAATTTAGAAATATATATTGGAAAAGCAATTTTAGACCACTGGCAACACACTTCCAAGTAGCAGTGTGGGATATGGAAGCACATCTCTTTTAAGTTATGCTTTAGCTTTATTCCTATGGCTTCTTGCTTTTGCTTCCATTCTCTCTCCCGAAAACTCCTGGGGGTCAAATTTGATGAACGACAGTTAAAAAAAGTTTGCTCTTGTAGAAGAGCAGTGACAGAGAGAAAAATACATGCCAATACAAATTAAATTAATTGGGATATATATAAATTTTGGACAATATTTAAACAACAAATTGCTTGAAAATGGTTTTGGTGAGCTGAAATCATTTCAATTTGTTGAATCATTTCAACTTTTGGGTTTAATTTCCATAAAAATACAATCACTACAACAGTAATCGGTATATAACAAATTATAAGAACTCATCATCCAAAAATGTACAGCTAAATTAATTAATTATATATGGTATAAAGCTGTTGAGATCAATTATTATACATGGAATGCCTGGATTTTATTTTATCAACTTTTTTTTTTTCTGCGGAAGTGAGAACCATAAATAATCCAGCTCAATTAATATTGGAATCTTCTTCTTCTTTTTTGTTAATTTCCAATCTAAAACTCAAGTGCTTCTGTTGAATATATATAAGAAAGTTAAAAAAAAAAAAAATAGAGGCAAGCAAGCATGACACGTTTTTAATTAATTTCCTCAGTTTTTCCAGCAAGCAAATGGAGAATATATATATATATATATATACATATAAGGGTGAGATGGACGAGTTAATTTGCGAACTTTTGCTATGGCAATAAAAAATTGACAGCATATTATTTTATATATCTTATATATCTATAGATATATGTCTATGGCAATGTTTGTTTGGAGAGTAAATTTAGAAGATTGGATAAGCAACTTAACATTTTTTATGAAGTTAACTTTAGTCCTCTGTTTGATTTGCAGTATTATAACTTCAGATTGGATTTCATATCCCCCAAAATAGGGAACAAGTAATATCATGGGGATATGATATTACTTATGCCCCACTTCTGAAATTTATTTCTCGTCAAAATATAAGTCTAAAATTATTTCTAGTCATATCTAATATTAAATCACATCTTTTATTCTATTTTATATCTTATCAATCAAATATAAAAAAAATAATCTCACATAAAAATTAATCTTACATTATATTTAATTTCATATATTATCTCATGGTATTACTTATACATCGTTACCCAATCCTTAAAAACAAACATAACCTTTATGTATATATAAATGCATGTTGCATAAAATATTTTTTCTTACAATAAAAATAGGCCGACATCTAGAAAGGATTGAATGATTAATTGCAGTTAAAATAATTGGTTTGGAAGGCCTGTCATTCTCCAAAGAAACTTCAAAGATGTCAAAAAAGTTGGTGCAGGTTTCATTTGCTCTCTCTCTCGCTCTCTCTCTCTTAATTAGCGTTTGGTCCATGTTATATTCAGATCCAATTCTGATGAATCTCAATCTCCGCTCTCTCTCTTTGTTTAATCTGAGCTTTTTCTTCACCTAAAGCAGACATATTTTACTTGACTGCAAATATCAACGTTGGCTGTGATTGGAATTCGCTATAATATTATCAGTCAAAGTGCTATTTGTTTATAGAGACATTCTTGTCCGCTTGAAAGATATTTCTATCACCTAAAGTGCTTTGCCTCGTTCAGATCACTTTTTAGGATGGTCCCTCAAAATTCTAAAAGCAATTCTACAAAATTGTGAGGTGTACATATATATATATATATATATATATGGCTGCCTCCATTGTAAGTTTTGCTTTCTTTCGTTGAATGGCTCTTTGCTTTCTTTCTTTTGTTGAATGGCTCTTTGCTTTCTTTAACCAAAAGAATTGTTCTCTCTCTCTCTCTCTCTCTCTTTCTGAACACCAAAAACCGCAGCCATTGTCTAGTTGAAAGGGTGCTTGATTTTTCTTCCTTCATAAAGAACAGTGATTGGAGAATATGGTATGTATGTATTTGGTTGTATGCATGAAGCTTGTGTTGCATTTTTAAACAGTTTCTTGGAAATGGTTTAGGTAAAGAAGCACCTCTCTTTGGGTTGTTTCTTGAGAAGCCCCCTTGCTGCCCCGGAGACTAATCAACGAACTATTCATTTTTTAGGCTTTGTGTGGTCCAGTACTAAAAAAAAATTGTAAATAATAATCAATTAGTTAGGCTAACAAAAGAAAGGTCACGTTCAAGGAAAGATCAAAGAAATGATCACTCTCTTGCAAAATAAGAACCAACCTACATACAAGAATGGGTTAAAATGCCTATCAGATTATCAGTAGTTACAAACTTATAAAAAAATAAAACAGTTAGGTACATTGAATTTTTGACTGAGGCAATTGAAAGTTTGACTGAGAGGCCAAATACTCATGTTTAATTTTTTGTTTTAATTACAAAATATAAGATATTTATAGTAAATTTGATAATTTGGAAATGATTCCACACTGTCCCTTCCTAATTCCGTCCCAAAATACAATAATATTTGGGATTTAGATTTGATATAACTTGTAATGCTAGTTCGAGAACATGAGATTAGGAGTCATTGAATTAAAATTTAATGATTTAGATGCATTGACGTCTATTTAGAATTAAATAAAAAAAAAAAACGTAAATATATCTGAACCTTTGAAATTTAATGTCTCGACTTGAATGTCACTAATCTAACATCAGCCTCCCCTAATTCCATTGGATAATAGTTGTATCCTGTTTCCTGGGTTGTTGCTTTACGCTCCCAACAGGAAGAATCTGTTAATTAGTGTGAAGTGAAACTTTGAAAAATGAGACCACCGCATGCTGTTGGACGAATTCTTGATGTTCGTGAATGTTAGAAGTTAAAAGTGAAGCGATATTACAATTTGGAACGGTTTGAACTATATATATATATATATATATATGCAAGAACACTGGAAAAATCAGTCTTTCATGAGTTTCCTCCCAGCAATTAATGGCCTGCCCAAATTTATATTCAAATTCACCATAAGGATAACAAAACTTACAAAGAATAGATGTTGATTTTTATCGACGTGATCGATAACACGGTCCAATCGACGTCCTTGAATGATTTCTTAGATGTAGTTCACTATGATGTGTTGAAGGAATAGGAAAAACAAAGATGGATAAAGAAAATTAAAATCTCTGAACCACAACAGTAGGGTTTCTAGAAAATAATTCTAGTTGGTGGGTTGGTTCATCAACTTCCTCAATTTCTTTTTCATTCTCAACAACCCCCTTTTTGGAGCTACACTATTATTCTGTTCCAGAGTTTGAAAGGATGGTCCCCAAAGGAAGAAATTTATTACCCTCTTGCTAGCAAAAGGAGGACAAAGAACATAATAATTAAAGGGAAAAAAAAAAAAGAACCTATTACCAGTACTAAAAGATTTCTTAATTCATCTCTAAACAAACACCAACTATGTTCCTTGTATGATTAATTAGGCATCTTAGTATAGTCATCTAATAATGGTGGGCTAGAAAGTCCTGTTTTAGCCCAGCAAAGCCATGTTCTTCGGGAACTTTTGTCCTAAAAATCATCATCAAAGTTAGTTTCACTTTGTCCTCAGCTGAAGGATTCAACAAACCAATAAGAAAGAGTAAACTACAAAAAAGAAATGCAAGACATATTTACTGAGTAAGATTTTCTCATTAAGCTTTTATTGAATTGAATAACAATTTACTAATTACAATTCACAAGCAATAAAAGATTCAAGGTTAAAACACGCACAAAACACACACACACGAGCACTGTTCTATAAATATCTCCTTGTTTCTTTTCTGAAATTTACATCAAAAAACCTTTACAGTGAATGCTAAAACACTTACACCAAGACTCTGAAAAACAACAGAGAGATGGACAAGGCCTTGATTTTTGCCTCTCCCATTACTGAACTCAAATCTAAGTGGAACTCAACTCTAGAAATTTTGAAGCACTCTGAAGGAAAAAAAGGACCAGTGCTTCTTCATCTTCATTCTTCACACACAAACTCAACACCACCTAACACAAGATCAATGACTTTTTCTCCATAATTTGTTCTGCAGAGGTTTCCTCTGCAGTGGTAGAGCTGTTCTTGGGGACCCACCAAACTCTGAGACTTTTGTCCAGGCTTCCACTATAGAGCAAGAACCCACATCCAATACTGTTAGGCGATGCCTGCAAACACTTCACCGGCCCTTCATGGCCGATTATGAGTCCAACCCTGCAAAGCCCACCACCACTGATCTCTCTCTTCCAAATACCAATGCTCTTATCGGCCGAACCGCTGCAGAGATAATCGCCCATCAAACATAAACACAAAACAGACATTTGATGTGCTTTCACCTCACAAACAACCTTCCAACTACTGAATTCCCCATTTCCCAACCAACCCATCACAAACCCATCCGAGCCCCCTCCATAAACCAACCTCCCATCCTCAGAGACCACCACGGAATTCAACGAAACCTCCCTGTGACCCTGCAAAATCCCCTTCAGAGAATGCAAGGACTTAATCCCCCCTTTCCCCCACGCCTTGATTCTCCCATCCGCAGAAGCGGAGTACACAATCCCATTGCTCGAAACCAGCCCATTTATCGCGTCATCGTGAGCCTTGATCGATTCCAAACATTTGAAATCCGAATTCCTCCAGACTTTGAGGGTCTTATCCCACGACCCCGAATAGATCAACCCGTTACAAAAGGTCAAGCAAGAGATACTATCCGCGTGCTCGATCCAGAGTCGCTTGTGGTGCCTCCGAGTCCGCACGTAATTGCTCTGTTTCATGAACTTCCCCAAATAGTCCTTCGTGGTGGGAAGAGAATCAATAAGCCTGAACACATTCTCGGACCTCCTGGAAACCTTCCACACTCTGATTCTGCTATCTTGGTGGGCCGTGAAGACCTTGTTTCCGACAGTGACGAGGGCTTTCACCGATCCATCCCCTTGCCCGAACTTGGTGAACTGCTTTAGATCGGGTTGTTGCCATACGATGATGTCCTTCCCCTGCGAAGCGCTGAGAATAAATTCCCCGCACAGGGCCAAGCAAGAGACGGATCCGACGTGGCCCAAGAGAACCGCCAAGGATCGGTGCGAGTGGAACCCGGAAGAACTGGGTGTGATTGAAAATTGGAACTTGGAATCGCGGAGGTCAAATCGGTGCGACGTCGGTGGGCTCTCGTCGGCGTCGCTGGTTGTGTCGCTGCTGCTGCTGGTTGTTGTTGTTGTTTCGGATAGCAATGGGGTTGAGAGTGCGGTCCCTGAAACAACCATGGTTCTTTGCTTTGCAGAGAGACGAGGAAGAAGAAGAAGGGAGAGGAGGAGGAGGAGGAGGAGGAGGAGTAGGAATAGGCCGGTGAGAGAATAGATAAATGGAAACAGAGTGTTGGCAATATATATAGAGAAAGAGTTGAGAAAGATTGGGTGTAAAGAATTGTAATTTGGAGACTGTAGACGCAGAAATATGGAATTATAGAGACAGAAAGAGGGGTGGGGGGAGCGGAGATGTAAACCTGCTAGAAACACGGATGCCTTGGGGAAAAGTTATTTTTTATATTTAAATTTCTTGGCATAACGGCTACTTTGACGTAGAGTAAGATATCCATGAAAAGTCGGATGGAGAGAGAGAAAGGGGGGGGGGGGGGGGAAGAAGGGGGCCGCTGTTTTGATGCAATAGATTAACGAGCTGTTGGCGCATTCTTTTTTCTGCTTTAGTCCGTTGACAAGTCAGAATCCGCCAAGCGCCCGTTAAACATTTTACAAAGGTTAGAGTTTTGGTAGCATGCTTGGCACTTTCGCTAGGTTATGTTTGTTTATGGGATATAAGATGGACGAATTTAACATCATGCTTAGGAGTCGTTTGGTATCATACAGAATTTCTTAAAAAAATTAATTTGCACCACGGACGGACACCTGATACTTTAGCAGTTAGTTAGGTGTTTGGCAAAAATCTGTAAAATTTAAAAAAAAGGGGTAAAAATTAATTTTGTATTCGATGGAAAAAATTTGATAAAATTTGAGTTTTTTGTGAGCCATACAGTCCCTTAGTAAAAAAAAAAAAAGTTTGAAATAGTCTAAATTAGATTTCATATCTCCCAAGGGAGGGAATACATTATCATAAGAAGTGTGGTATTTTATATTCTTGCACTTAAATTAGTTTCTAAAAAAGTTCTAAACATTCAAATTACTTATTGTCATATCTCTTATTTAATCGTATTTCTTATTTCACTTTATATTCGATCAAATAAACACCAAAATAATCCCTCCCCCCAAAAAAATAATTTTACTATGTCTAATTTTATATATTATGGTATTACTTACCCTATCAATCAATCTCCAAAATCAAATATAACCTTCGAATATATTTGGAATGAAGATTTGACGAGATAAAAGGAAGGAAAAATGTCAGATAAAAATAAAAAATATATATATATATATATATATATATATAAAATTTTAAATACATGTAATTATTTCAATGAATTTAAGAATAAAAGTGAACAAAAATATTAATTAATAAATTATTTTTTTATTTTAATTATTTTTAATTTCTTCAATTTCATCACTTATCATTTTCTTTCTTTCTTTTCTTTTTCTTTCTTTTTTTTTTTATTCCTTTGATAAATTCTTAATCCAAACATACCCTTTGAAGAATTTGGTGGAGAACTACCTGGAGTGGCAAGGACGACATTCACCTAATCGTAAATTCGGGACTTTTTCTCTTTTCTTTCATATATTACTGTTAATGGGACCGTTAGTTATTAGATTACTAATATGTTTATCTACACTCACACTCACACTCACATGCTTTCGATTTTGTATATCTAAACTCAAATATTTTATAAATGTGTATTTAATTCTCTCTGTTAGATTTTTCATTTAAAAAATAATTTTTAAATAATTAAATAATATAAAATTACCTTTATACTCTTACTATTAATATAAAAAATATATGAAAAAGAAAATTAAAAAATAAAGTCCTTCTTTTATTATTTGCTACTAATAGAAAGTAAGTAAAAGAAAAGGAGAAAATAAAATTTTCTCTCTTCCATATTTAGTTTATTAGATTATTAATAGAAAAAAGTAACGATAATTTATATATATGTACGATTACTAATTTGTATATAATATAAATTTAAAATATTGATTTGAAGCGTAATAATTTAAAGTACAAATATAGAAAAGGCTTGCAAAATATTTTAATAAATTAATCATAATGTAATTTTTATTTTCATGTTTAGTTTGTTAGATTAATAAAAAATAATGATAATTTATATATATATATATAATTACAAATTTATATATAATATAAATTTAAAATATTAACATGAAACATAATAATTTAACGTATTAATATAGAAAATGCTCACAAAAAATTTAATAAATTAATTATAATATTATTTACCTATGAAAAAAAAAAAAAGATACACCATATCATAATATAGATTTTTTTTATTAATACTAAAGGCATAAAAATAATTTCATAGTGTTGAATTAATTAAAAATTATTTTTTTGGATGAAAATTTGAAAAGAATGAATTTGAGTTAATGTAAAACAAATCTCAGGAATTAAGTGTATATTTATGAAATGAGTGAGATTTAAGTGTACAAAGTTGAAATCACGGAAGAGAAGTGAAATAAATTCATTACTAATTTCAGTCAATGTATGAATAATTTTATTTTTATTTTTTTTTACGATAGTTAATGTTGGATATGATAACCAAATAATATTTAACCGACCAATTCCTAAACTTAACGAACCCCTCGGCTTTTAATAGAAAATCGACATTTCAGGACAAGATAAGTTAGCCTCCGTTAAGGAATCTAATTGCAGACGATCTTCCTCGAATTACCTTTCTGGTCAGAGGGCAATTAAGGAAATTAAGAATCCAGTGTTTGGGCAGAAGAACTTTGAAATTGGGCCATTATTTTAGAGGCTGCAATTCTAAAGCATTGAATCTGGTTCATACAAAGGAGACCATCATCATCTCCGATCATGAATATTTTAAATTACATGCATTCATAATTAATTAATTAATTTATTATTATTTTTTATAAGTATTTAATCTCGAATGTGGTAAGTAATTAACTGACATTGCATTATAAAATCTGGAATGGAAAAAAAAGACAATTTCACATATTCTGAAAGGTTATTTCTGCTAATAATTCTCCCTACTTGCCTCACATTGAAAGTTGTATCACTGCAAAACTACTGGGAAAAAAAAGTTATCAAGAAAAGATGATCGGGGTTGTTTGATTTACCAAAGTTCATAAAAATTCATCAAATTTTCTAACTTTTTATATTTTCTTCCAATGAAATTTAGTTACATATCACTTTTACATGAAATTTTTGTATTTTTATTATACTTTTTTACCATCTAAACGCTACCAAAATAAAAAAAAAAAAGAGTTTATTGCTTGGGATTGAAAGTGCTAATAATATTTAGAAAATGTTTGTTACGAGGTAAAAATTATAGGAATAATTTTTATCCCAATAATAATAGTTAAGGAGGTAACAAGTTCATAATATTTATATTTGAATTGAGAAAATAAAATATATTATAATATTATCTGATAATAATTATATTATATTTGAAATACTAAAAAATTTGAATGGGTAAAAGTTAACTGAGTGAAAACATCTTATAGGGATAATACAAAAATGGTATAATTTTTTCATTATTCCCTTATTACACACAGCCCTCCATTGGTAATTATTTATCCTAGAAATGAATAATCTTTATCCTCTGTGTAATTATTATCCCTCTTATAAATTAATGTAATGGAGGACAAAATTTACCTATGTAAAATTTAGTCTCTATTTCTAAGTTTTTTATTTTTTGTTTTATAATAATTTAGTAATTAAAAGTCTAAACTTTTAATGGTTGTAATATTTTCTCTCATTGAATATTTTGCCACTCCTCGCAATATTAACTGTTCAATTTTTAAAAGTAAAATGGCCACTCAAAGTAATATATACTAATATATATATCATTTCACTTATTATGGTAAACAAGGAACTTTGAGTAGGAATATGAATTGGTCTATTTAGCTAATTAATTGAAGTTATGTGTCCCATAATGCTCTGCGACCATTTCTTTGAAGAGTACAAACTATGGATCTTAATTAGACTATCTATATTTATATTAGATGTGTTTAGAATTGTATAAATTTGTAAAAATTAATATCTCGTGTTTTGTGTAATAAGTAAAAAATTTAAATTTTATAATCTCGTAATCTATATTTATAGAAAGTTATAAAATTTTATATTTTTTTTAATTCCAAACAGTGTCCATATTTGAAGTTAAAAATGGGACGATGGTGGGGGCGAACCTGGGCTGACAAATGGGATTCTTTTGCCAATTTGAAGGAAATGGCTTCTCTTTTGAAGATTAATTCTAATTAAAAAAATGTCTGGACGGCAAAAAGTGCAGGCGCCTACCTAGGCATATTTAATTAGTGCATCTCAAAGAAGTTAAAAATAAAGAAAATTATCTTGAAAACAAATATTCTCGATCTCCGCCTTTCTCTGGGTCTCCCTATTCAAACTGCTTAGCGTTAATCTTAATAATAATTTCTAAAAAAAAAGAAAAACATAATGGTCAACCTCGTATGGAGATGTGGGCTTCTTTTTTGTAATTTTATTAATATACATACCATGA
Source organism: Vitellaria paradoxa (assembly GCA_019916065.1). Lineage (NCBI taxonomy): Eukaryota > Viridiplantae > Streptophyta > Magnoliopsida > Ericales > Sapotaceae > Vitellaria > Vitellaria paradoxa. The sequence continues at coordinate 61,882,851 of CM034234.1, read as the reverse complement.
GTCCATGACCTATGTTAAACTCACCAACCTGTCCTCAACTCATATCCTTTGCTTGCTCTGAAATCAACCCTAAATCGTGGGAAATTTCATTTAAAGATAAACTGACATGCTAGCCTCTGTCATGTATTTATTATGGACATTAACTATTATATTTTTCTGGGAGGATAAGGAAAGAATCTAACGTCACGGGTGTGAAAATTTCTATTATATTTTTACATATTCTTACCTTTTTAAAATTCAAAAAAAATTTAATACCTTCAAAAAAAAATCGATAACTAGAATATGATTAATCAAATAGTAAAAATTTTCTTGCAACTCACTCCCAAACTACAGAATAACACCCACTATGACTAATTTTTTGAGATCGTAAAAATCGTTCCAACAGATTCGCACAGTCAATTTCTATTCAAATAAATTGTAGAAACTGTTTCGAGTCCAGTTTGATCTGCAACAAAATTATCACCGATACAAAATTTTGAATCTATCCAAATAGAAATCTAATCTGTCGGAGCGAGAATCCTATTGTTCATCTCCAAAAAATACAATTTGAAATGTGTGCACCAAATATAAAAAATTTTCGCAAATAACATTTTATCTCATTTTAACTCACTTTTTATTACTCTAAATACACCTCTCATTTATTAAAAATGTGCGTTGCATTTGGCCAGAAAAAGAGGCCTACGAAGTTTGAAGTTTTGGACTCGGGCTAATATTCTATGACAACCTATCAATGAACATGTGCTTATTGCCAGTTTACAGTGTCAAAATTTAGAATGAAATAAAATTATATATAAATTTTAAATCATTGTGTATTTGATGTGTTTCATCAAAAATATAAAAATTTAGAGTTCGAGGAAGTTGGAAATTTTTTTTGTATAAAAAAAAAAATTAAAATTAAGAGAATTTTGAGAAAATTAAAAAATTTTGACCAAATTGAACAGTACTTCAAGGGATACTATTTAAACATTGTTTATTTGCTATAAAATTTTTAATTGATATATGGTTTGGTTAACTCCCCCCAATCATCCTTCCCCCAAACAACAACTGTTACTACAATTATTTTATTTTACCTTTTTCCTTTTGGAAGAATGATACTACATAACTACAATTTTTAACAAGGAATGTTTACCGAAAGTACGTTACTTTCCTATGAGCCAATCACTCAAAGTAAGTCGTTATTTGAAATAGTATTTTATTACAATTATATTATTACCACCTCATTCTAGTACAGCATTTTTTTTTTTTTGAGAAGTTTCTCACCACTTTACCTGTTTTAATTTTAAAAATTAATTTGAAGAATTATACATAAATAAGAGAGTTGAAATATGATCAAAACAAAAGTTGTGAAGGAACCCTAGTTAGTATATACCTAGGACACTTTAAAAGCTTAAAATTTATCAAAATCTATTAATTCTTATCTTTTTTTTGTATTTTTTTTCAATCAGATTTCACCATATATTATTTATACATCAATATTTCTTACTTTTCTTATATTATTTTACCATCGGAATGTCACCCTAATGTTTTGAACTCTTGAGCCCCTTGTAACTAGAAGTAATCAAAAGGAATAGATAAGCTAAAAGCTGGCTTGTAATCCAATTTTTAGTTACTATTAGCTATGTTTAGTATGAACCAGGAAAGTTCAATTAATAATGGTGCAAGATTAAATGGCCTATAATTAAAATACTAAACTAGCCACCTAACCCACCAACCCACTCATTCAAAGGCAAGAAAAGAGAAGCGAGCTTCCTTTGAGACTTTTGTCTTGGTAGCATCCGCAATGACGGTGGAAAAATATATACATATATATATATATATTTAAATTATGAAAGACCGAAATTTACGACAGCTAGTAGACAATTATTTTTCACAAAACAAAATTTACGATTTGTTTAGTTGATTTCAGCCATGCTTGGCACATGTTATTCTGGAAACAATTTGAAGCAAATGGCTTTCCTTTGATGATCAATTCTATACCTATGTGACGTTAGGGCGGCAACATTTGAATACTGCTTGGGCCGGAATGAGCATATATAGTTTTTTTTTTTTTTTTTTTGTCTAAGATAAAAACTTTACTCCTTAGTATTATACTATCTGATAGAGAAGAAGAGAGAGTATAAAAATATATGCATATTTTATTTTAGTCGAGAAGTATCGTCGGCACGGATTATTCGTTAGAATACTTATAAGGAATGAAATATTTTTTTTTAAATCATTTCTGGTTTAAGAGAATTTTTTTTTTTTGGATTGTTTTCGAATTTAATTTAACTTTTTGTTATTTTCTTTCACTTTCTCATCAATTAACCAAAATACATTTTGAAAAAAGAAAAAGAAGAGAGAGAGAGAGAGGGAGAAGGAGATTTTAGGGTAATTAATGCATGAAAAACAGACACTTATGCAACTCTTTTATTGTATTTAGTTATGATAAGAATACAAGAGCTCATGATCAGGTGTACACAAGAACTCACTGCATTGCATTTTAAGATTTCTTCCATTAACTTCAGGGAACCGTATAACCTGCAACAGAGAAAATCGATAAAACAAAAATTAATTGGGATCCAAACAGCTGAGATCGTACTTTAGTCTTTAATTTGCAGAAAATAATGAAATGAGGAGAAGAAGAGATCAACGAGTAGCTGCTTATAATTCTTTATTTATCTTACTTCCGCATTTGGTTCCATGAGCAAGTGGTTTTCCACAGGCCGCAGCAACGTAAACCACTTTCTCCATACTAACGATCTGCTCAACTTCACTAGTAATGTACTTGCAAACGCACGGAACATCGGCCGTCTTCACAACGTCGCAGCATTCCTTAGACGGCGGAATCCGAGGCCCCGATTTCTGAACATACTTTGGGCACTGCGCTATGAGCCCCGGCAGGTTTCCTTGGCACTGGCCTGAGACTAGGCCGTACTTGCCCCAAATCACGATCACAACTATGACAAACACAGCCAAATCAACAGAACGGCGACTGCCGGAGGAGATCACTGCCATTTTTCTAAACCTTAATTTCTCGGTGTGCGAATATTGGTACCACTATCTCCATGATTGTATATGCATATATATATCGATTGATCTGCATCCAATGGCCTGTAGATGATGCTTGGAGAGAGATGACACGCATCCAACGGCCTGGAGCACATGTTCGAGCATGCGATAATTTTCCAGTCACGTTGACGATGCTTGAAGACAGGTGCGTTACTGTTTTGATCATCAATGGATTGCATGTGAATATATATGTAAATGTATACTTTAACTGCTATTCTACCCTTTTTAACCGTACATATTACCCTCCAACTTGCGTCGATCGCGTGCTTGTGCATAGGGAAAGTTTTTTTTTTTTTTTTTTTGGGTGTTCGGATCAACGTGCGAGTACTTTAACTAATCTCTGAAATTAACAACTGAATAATCTTTTTAGTGGCTCCGAAGAAATTCAAACTAATAATTACTGGGAAAAAAATTTAAAATTTTATCAATTGAGTTAATTATCAGGATTTAGATATTAAGAAAAGATGATTCGCATGACTTGAGCATGTGTTTGTTGGGAATTAATTTACGCATCGTTTGGCATCTAAAAAAAAAAAAAAAACCTCTAAAAATTTCTATCACATCAATTTTTTTTACTGTACGCATTACGAACTCAATTTTTTTTAACTTTATCTCATTTTTTCTTACTTTTTATCACTCCAAACACACACTTAGTTAGTTTTGTTGTAAGTTTTAAGACTTTGTAGTCATAAATTTTGGTAATCTTTTTGTCAGAAATATATTAATTTATGTGGGACTTTTAATTTAAGAAAAACAATCTTAGGGGTCGTTTGGTTTGCTGAAAATCTCTAAAAAATTCTATAAATCTCTGTTAATTTTATATCACATCAACTTTTTTTCTTACTGCACGTATTACGAACTCTCTCTAAACCATAATTTATCTCATTTTATCTCACTTTTTCTTACTTCAAACAACCCCTTCATTTGTAAAGGTGAATGCATATTTTATCTAGACAAATCTCACGTTTTGTAAAAGCGAGAGAGGAGGAGGGAATAAAATATTCTAAAATAAAAATTATTTATCTAACATGAGAATCGAGTGGAATTAACTGCAAAATGGTGCATTAATAAATTAGTTATATGATTAATGACATTTTTTTAAAAATATTAAAACGCACTTTAACGGGTGATTTCATCTAAAATCCCATTAGATTGTACGCTCTTAGCAGCATCCTTGGGCTCAAGGTCACCAATTGGTTGGCTTTCCCCAAAAAAGTTGGGACCCGGTTTCCCATTAAGCCCTTCTTCTACCTTTTTTTTTTTTTTAATAAATCTGAATCATTCATTTTAATTAGTGCTAGAGGATATATATGACTATAATGGTGAAATTGAGGGTTTAATTTGTTTGTTCGTTCAAGTCAATTTTTCCCCACTGTGGAAGTGGTGTACATTTATTCAAATACAAGAATAACTCTGAAGCTATATCGAAATTCCATTTGGTTTCTGAACAAGAGCTCATGAGTCATAGTTCTGCATCATTTGTGAAGTAACTTGCACTTAATTACTTGATGGGACCGTGTAGCCTGTCAAACCAGAAGAGGAGAAAATATAAAGAGATAGGTTAGAGAATAAAGGACCATATGCGGCAGTAGTTAAAAGGAAAATACTGTTTTACTAAATATTTGAAGGGGCGGTTTTGAGCGCTAACTAACTTCAAAAGATTTTAAAAATTTTCAAAAGTTTCAACTTTTTCACACTTAAAAAAAATTCTAACTCTTTCAAAAAAGTTTGTCAAAATCCGTTGGAACAAACCATTATAGTGCGTTCTAATAGATTTTGACAGATTTTTTAAAAAATTAGATTGATATTTGTATCAAAAAGTTTCACAAAACTTTAAAAATTTTTAAAATTCTTTACTAAAATTTTATCACGTGTCATTTTATATAATTTTTAAAAAATTTATATCAAATTAAATACAATCATCTAACCATCATTTCAAAACAACTTTTTACATTCCAAGTTTTTAAAAAAATTTATTTTTGTAAAATTTTGATTTTTTATACCCCTCCAAATGATCTCTTAATAAAAAATGCATGCTGCTGTATCATTTTTTTTATTTTAAAATAATTGGCCCTCGTAGAGACAAAAAAATTAACTTCAGCTAAATTTTTTGTTAAAATTTTTGGCTATTATTATTTTAAATTGATAAATCAACGATATTTCTGGCTGGGATTTACGTAATTAAGTTTAGTATTATCCTAAACAAATTTTTTAACCTGCAAGAATAGGGATAACAATGAAGCGAGTCTAGTTAAATCCTACCTTAAGCAGGTTCAACTTGTTGAAACTCCAAAGCTAAAATAATTTGGACATAAGTGAAATAAAAAAATACAAATTAAATGAACCTAAAGCAAAAGATATATTAAAATACACATATAGTGTTTGTACATTAATTATTTGTGTGCTAATATGAAGGATATTAAAGTTATTTTATTAATCATGTATTATTAGAGCAAGTTAATTTTGTATTTGGATAACCAAAATTAGGCACCCCATACCTATTTAAAATTCTTTTTTACTTTCTCATACCCGATTCAAACTTTATTATTTAGATCTTATAAGCTTTAAATTATGATGAGAGTGAAGTGGGGAATGAAATTATTAGATTAAGGCTTAGTTTGGCTTAAAAAATTATTTTTTCTTTTTTTGCTGCTAACTACTAAAATGTTAACTTTTTTTGTGTTTGAGAAGAAAAAATTATTTTTTTTTGTTTGTTAATTTAACATATTTGTATTTGATGGTTTGTAAAAATTTTAATGTAAGAAAATAATTTTAGTAATTTTAGAAAAAAATCAAAAAATTAAGTAACTAAAAATTAAATTTTGACAAGCCAATCCAAACGGAGCCTAAAGTGCAGTGGCTAGTTAGTTGGTTGTTCTTAGGTTAAGTTTGGGGAAAAAAAAAAAAAGGTTAGCTTTAGCTAACAATTAGTGGGTAATAATAAGTTAATATTTTTGTGTTTGGGAAGAAAAAAAAAGTTAACTTTTTGTAGTTAATTTTTTTTTTTTGGTTAATTTGGTATTTTTATCCTTTAATATTTAAAAAAAATTTAAAATATAAGAAAAGATAAATTTAACCAGATATTTAAAAAAAAAAAAAGTGAAAGAACTAATAACTAATAACCCGTAACTTGTAGCTGGGTTCCAAATGGTGCCTTAATTACTTACTTCCACATTTGGTCCCAGGACCAAGTTGCTGGCCGCAGTACTGAGAAACATTAGCCACCTTTTCTCCAGAAACCGCCAGCTCATCGCCGGGTTCTAAGTTTTCACATACACATCCAACACCAAACTTCTGGACAAAGGTGCAGCATTCCTCCGATGGCTGAGCATTCCGCAGGAGTGTTGCGGCGAAATCGTAACAACGTAGCGTAAACTCTATAATTTCATCGTTGCATTCACGGGAAGGTTCGCTATTTGCAGGACTCAAAGTAGCGGCAATCACTGCAAATGTAATCAGAACCATGAAATGGGTGCAAGAGAGTGTCATTTTTTCCTCTAGCGCATGTATACATACATACATATATATATATATATATATATGTAATTTCCTGGGTGTTGGTTAGTGTGAAATAATCCATGACTTTGTCCATATATATATATATATATGTATAGACACACACATACATGCACACACGTCAGTTTAATTGTGTAGAAAATGCATCCTGAATGGGTGGAGAAATTTAGGGATATGTATATACCTATATATGTGCGCTATATATATGGCTATATATATGACCCCTTTTTCTGCTTTTAAGCTCCATCCACTCACTTTGCATGCATGTAGACCTCACTGTGTGTTTGTTTGTTTTGTTTTGTTTTGTTTTTTTTTAAGAATATATTGTAACTACTTGAGATTATGCATAAACATTAAAGTGCAAAAAAAAAAATTTTAAATGTTACTGTATTAGAAAATATTAATTAAAATCATATTTAATAATAAAAAAATCAAATTGTGATGCAAGGAAATGTGAGAATTGTAAAGATAAAGATAGACTGTGTAATAACTTGTTTAGTTTAAGAATACTTAGAAAAGTTAGAAAAACTAATAACAAAAAACTTCTAAAAAAAAAAAAGAAAACCAAATAACGAAAATTATTCTTTAACAATAATTAAAAAGCAAAAAAATCTCTTAAAAAAATGGAAAAAATTGAAATTCTAGACATAAATTACGTTTTTATAATAAAATTCAATTATGACCAAATCAAAACTTGTCATAATATTTCTTTTCTAAATATTATATGGTAATCCAGTCTGCATCAGATTGATTGATAAAATAAATGATTCATCACATCGGTGGTAAACTATTACATCAAGCCCAAGGTGATCATTGATAAATTTAGTCATATTTTTCGATAAATTTAATAATATTTATTAATAAAAAATAAATTATGAATTACTTGTTAACTATTATTGAATCCTTTTGAAGCTATAAAATTTTTTAAAAAAACTTCAAGAGTCATCAACTTCTTCAATTAAATTTTATTATTAGTCACTTTTACATCATATTAACACTAACTTTTTTTTTTTTAATTTTTTTAAAACTCCAAACACTCCCATTTTATGTAAAAATTACAATAGTGCAATCTATTATTTTACTTAAAAATAACCTAATTTACTGTACAATAACGTATATATATGACCGCACATGTCTACTTAAAACAGGGATATATCATCCCCCAAGAATAAATAAATAAATAAATAAATAAAATAATTAATAAATAAATAAATAAGACCATAGGGTTCGAGTTCAAACTAAATTTAATCGTGTTCGTTAGACCATATAATTTAATCGTGTTCATTGGATCATATAAGCACTTCATGTAATTAAACTTTTAATTTAAAATTTATTTATTTTTTCGCTTACAATGTTAAGTTGTGTGCAAGTTAAACACGATCTTCTGAGTTAGAGATGAACAATGTGAGAGCAGTTTTCTCTATTTAATTTGGAGCAAAGTATTATTCATAAAATATTATATATAACCTTCACATAAACACAATTACTTGTATAACCATAAACATCAGCAGTGACAACCAAAAAAAATAAAAAATAAAAAATAAAAATTGTTATGAATAATAATTAAATTATCACATTTATTAATTTACAATCAATAATGCCATACAATCACAATATTTTCTAAGAAATTTGTGACAGAATTAAATGATTTTATAACGGACTGCCACAAACTTCATTATATATTTTCAGATACTATCGAGAATATCTCTTAAACTTTTAACTAATGATTATTTTTTCTTCGTAGTTGGTAAAACATTCGCGGCCCTTGGCTGCCTACTATTGGCTATAAACCTTATCACAAACTCTTTAACAAGTTGCTTATTGACCGAGGGGTTAGGCAGTAGAACTATTGCAAGGCTATATCCCCGAGCAGATATGAATATTGTACATATCAACACATCATTAGAACTCAATAATACCATCTCAGCTTCATTTTATTTACTTTTCAACTTTTTCAGTATATAGATGATGAACCTTGGTGTTGTAAACTTTATGGGGGAGCTCCAACAAACAAATATCTCTAACAAAAGGAGAAGCTGAGATTCGACCAACTGCCTTTCTGGCCATTAATTATGTAGTTGGCTCTATTTTCTCAAGCATCAAAAAAATTTGTTCGTTCCACTATTTTGCTCTTTTCTGCTAATCAATAATTGGATTTTTACGTTTTAGACTGCCGCTGGATTGACTCACATTTTGTTCATTAGTCCTATTCCGTTCCGTGGACCTTTTCTGAATTTACTTCTTAAGAGGTGACTGGTGTTTGGAGATTTCCTTGTTTAGCTCTGGATTAGATCTTTTGCCTCATTTCTCCCCCTCTTCCGGCTCTTTGCATATTATGTTGTGTTGTCTTCCTCTAGTGTTGAGGACACAAAGGTTAGTTCCTCCTAAAATTAGTACTTTCTGAGTCATCTTGAGCAGACAAAACTGTTTGTTTATTCTTTCCTTTTGCCGCCTCCCACTATTTTCCATAGTGGTCAACTCGCCCTCTCTAGCTCAAATCTATGCCTCCAATTCTAATTATGTTTTTTTAATTATATCTTATTATTAAACTATAGTTTTTAGTTTTACTCAAATATAAATGTATAAATATATTTTTATGTAATTTAATTTTTAATTATTTTTATATTTTAAATTTAATCTTAACAAGTCAAATGTATCCCCCCAAAAAAAAACGTTCATTAATCCAGTTACTAATAAAATAACATTTTTGTTTTATATTGTTTCAAATTGCTGGTTTAAGGAAATCAACTTAAAATTAATTCATAAATTGAGATTTGTCCATTGTTTTTTATATGAAAAGTAAAATCATGATATGTGTGATGTAGAACATTAAACTTCGCTCACAATCCCTTTTCATGCAAAATGCGGAGTGAGTAATGTAAGGGGGAGAGTAGGGATGTCAGCGGGACGGGTACACGAGGGTACTCGATTTGACCGAACTTGATAAAAATTCGTTAGGAAATATCCTAATGGGATTGGGATAGGTTTGGGATTGAAATTTAATTCCCATACAGGTTTGGGACAAGTTTGGGATTTGCCTGTAGGGTATCCGATACTTGATACCCGTTAATACTTATAGGGTACCCGATACCTGTAGGGTACCCGTTAAGTACCCACTTAATAAAATAAAATATATATTTATATATTTAAAATTTTATCCCTAAAATAAAATTTTTGAAAATTTTTAGCCAAGGTCATTTATGAACTTTCGCTCATGTTTACCCTAACATAATCCTAGTATATAATGTCATATACTAGTAGCCGCAACTCCCCAAATTTGAAAATCAAACACCCTTTAGTCTTCTTTCCCGTCACTTACAATCGTGCTGTTGAAATCGCCGATAACCATTGTTCATTTCTCCAATTCTCCAATTAGTGGGTGGCCTTCTTCAAGTAAGTATTTTTTTTTATTTAAGATTGATTTATTTTGGAATATTTTTTTTAAAGACTTTATGTATAAAAATGTTACAACTGCCCACGTCTTTTTACATCCATAAGTTTGTCGGCTTCAAATCCATGCTGTCCGCCCTGTTCGTTCGACCAATCTAACTTTAATTTTTATTAATTTGGATAGTAGAGAAATTATTGATAATTATAAATAGCATTGGACATGAATATTGGTATGATTGTTTTTTATGGGTCAAAATTAATTTTATATGTGTACATTCAAGTCAATCACGGTGTAATCTTCCTGGTGTGAAAAAAAAAAACTTTTTTTTTAGTTTAAATTATCTCCATTTACTTTTTTATTAGACTTTTCCAATTTTTTCATGAAACAGTTTGAGTTGGTAGTATCTTGCTTGGACTAATGGTTTGTAACTTTGATGCTTTGTTGATGGTTGCTCTTGGTTTTGTTGGAATGATTCTTTTGAACTTGTTTAATTTATGATTTGTTGTGTGTTATTTTTCACATCCCATGAATTGTTCTATATTGGGTTTTTAATTTTTTTATGAATTGTGATTCTTATTATATTGTGATTCTTATTGTACTATTTCACGGGTTTGCTCATGTATATTTTGTATATTTATTTTTACAATTTAGAGTATATATCTTTTATCTTTCCAAAAAAAAATAGAAATCCTTTGACCAATGACTTTGTTTAATTTAATAAATTTAACATTTTTGTGACTAATTTTTTTTTTTTTTTTTTTATCTTTGATCTTAAATCGGGTATTTAATAGATACTTAACGGGTAATTTGACCTATTAAATATAAACGGGTTTCGCAAGTTTGAGACGGGTTTTAGGGTTTTGGGACGGGACGGGTTTCGGATTTCAATTAAAAAAATAAACGGGTTTGGGATGGTAATGGGAAGCAAAAAATAAACGGGTTTGGGATGATAATGGGAAGCAAAAAATAAACAAGTTTAGTAATGAGATTGACTAATTAGGCAGGTATCCTACCCATTTACATCCCTAGGGAGGAGCTTTCTTGTGTATTAAAACTGTACTGAAAAATGTCTACATATACATAGGCTCAAAATATACTCTAGCTTAATTGTAGACACTATGGACAAGATTGATTTGCGGTATCTTATGGGGTCCATTTATCCCATATTTGATTGAAGAGATTTTTAATCCACTTCCAGGTTATTAATCCTCGAAAGTGAGGGAACAACCAAGGTATTTTCCTTTTGGATTTGCTTAATATGTCAAAATTCAAAAATTCGAAATTATCATATATCTCTTGTCAAACACTAAAATAATTATATTATTTGTCAAATCACATATTTTATCTTACATTATATCTTGTCCATTAATATCAAAAAAATAATTTCACATAAAAAAAATAATCCCATTATATCTAAATTTATATATTATCTAATAATATTATTTATCCTCCATTATCTAATTTCAAGAAATTAGATTAGTTCGTAACATTGATTTATATGTAATATTGATTTGAGAGCTAGTTTATATAAATCATTAACATCTATTGAATACTTATGTATAGATCTTTTAATAATTTATGTTTAAATTATTGCTGCAAAATCAATATTTACCCAGTTCAAAAAGAACTCTAATAATTGATTCAAAATTTTTTTTCCAATTTATAGAAAGTTAATTCCTGAAATTTAAAATTCTCGATGCAGAATGCTCAGAGCATGCCATGCCTTATACTTTGTGAACTCCTCATTAATTGAGGTCAACATTCCGTATTGCTAAAGGATATATATGACTACATATAATGGTGAAATTAAGGGTTTAATTAGTTTATTCCTTCAAGTTAATTTTTTTTTTTTCCACCGTGACAGAGTGGTATACATTTATTCCAATACAAGAACAATCCTGAAACTTTATATCCAATTAAATTCCATTGGGTTCTGCATAAGATCCAGTGGGTCGCAGCTCTACATCATCTGCCAAGTAGCTTCCACTTAATTACTTATTGGAACTATGTACCCTGCCAAAGAAGAAGGAAAGAAAATATAAAGAGCTGGATTAGTGAATAACATACGATGTAGCATTAGTTGAAAAAAATGCTATTTTATTAAATACTTAATAAAAAATGTTAATTTTCGTTATTTATTTCAAAATAATTAGCCCACAAAGAGACACAATATTAATTCTTGTGAAATTTTTTTTGTTAAAAATTCTGGCACGGCTTTATTATTAGTTTAAATTAATAAACCAACAATATTTCTAGTTGAATATTACATATATACTTATTTTTTAGCATTACCCTAAACCAAATTATTTAATCCGTGTGAATAGGAATGACAAGGGAGTGGCTTGGATTCCCTCATTGCACCCCTCCTCTCGCTTACTTAATTAATTGGATTAAGCAAGTTGAATCTATTAAGAGTGCAAAAATAGAATAATTTGGATAAAAATAAGAAAAAAAGTACAAACTAAATGAACATAAAAGTAAAATACACATAATAATGTTTGTACATTATTTGCGAGCAAATATGAACGATATTTAAGTTATTATATTAATTTTATAATATTAGAGCAAGTTAATTTTGCATTTGGATAATCAAAACTACGCAGACGCAGTGACCCATACCTATTTATTAATTAATTTTTTTAACGTTTTTAAAAACCTTGTACCATTTCTATTACGATGAGAGTGAAGTGGTTAATAAAATTCTCATGCATGCTGCAAGCAAGCACGCACGCACGTAAATAATTAATTAGCTGCTTGCTTTTACTTACCTCCACAACTGGTCCCAGGACTGAGTTTTTGGCCGCAGTTCTGAGAAACATTAGCCACCGTTTCTCCGAGATTCTTCAGACTGGGGTTCAAGTTTTGGCATAGACATCCGACGCCAAACTTCCAGATAAAGTTGCAGCATTCCTCCGTCGGCGGGGTATTCGTTGCTCCTGGTGCGACGTAAGCAGCACAGCGATCCAGAAAGTCTAAAATTTCATAGCCGCATTCAGTAGAAATTACTTGGCTGTTTGCAGGACTCAAAATAGCGGCAACAGTCACTGCAAGTGTAATCACAACTGTGAAATGGGTGCAAGACAGTGCCATTTTCCTACCTCTAGCAGATGTATATATATAATTTGTGGGTGTTGGTTGGTTGTTGTATAATAATCCATGACTGTGTCCATATATATATACATATATAGACACACACACACACACACGTTCACACACCTCAATTTACTTACTTATGTGGAAAATGCATCCTGAATGGGTGGAGAAATTTAGGATAAGCAGTTAGTTATATATATATATATATATATATGCGCTTTACATATGACCCCTTTTTCTGCTTCTAGGCTCCATCCATTCACTTTGTATGCATGTAGACTCCTTACTTTTATTGCTATCATAGAGATTTATATAATAATATAAATATTTTACATTTTTTGATAGACGAACTGATATTTGATTATATCATCATGGACACCAGAGAAATTAAGTTGCGTTCGGGGTGTCTGGCCAAATTTCTCCAATTTACTCTAATTTTCTATTTTAATTTTTTTCAATTTGTTTTTCACACCAAAAGTCTTCAACGTTATTTAATTTTTATCAATAATTTTACAAATTTGTTTGACTTTGTTTAATTTTTTTTCTAAATTTTTAAAATTTTCATAATTTTTAAGAAACACATTGATCAAATACTTAGGGTCCGTTTGATATCTCCAAAAAACAAAAAAAATTTCTAAAAACTTCTATTATATCAACTTTTTTATTTCACTGCACGCATTATGAACTCACAACTTTTTTTACTTTATCTTATTTTTTCTCACTTTTTATCACTCTAAACACACACTTAATAATATAAAATTTACCCACATTTTATTTTCATTTTTTGTCAAAATTTACAGTCTAACACTAAACTTTTGACATCCACGTACTCCAAATAGACCTTAAATTTATGGCATTCATAGCTGTCTAATCTATCCCTTAATTTATGTCTCATATAGTCTGTCTATTTTAATATTGATTATCAATATTGTAGTCATTTGAGATTATGCATAAACATTAAAGTACAAAAAAAAAAAAAGAAGATTAAGTAGTAATGTACTTTTTTTTTTGTGGATTGAGACTAGATTTACGTAAATTTAGGTTGCGTTTGGTGCAACAAAAGTTGATGAAAATTTATCAAAATCTCTATAAAATTTTACACATTTCTGCCTTCTTAAAATTCAAAAAACGTTCAATATCTTTCTAAAAAAAGTCGATAATTGGAATTCAATTAATCAAATAGCAAAAATTTTTTTGCCATTCTCACCATAGACTCCCAAGTTACCAAATGACACCCACTTTGACTATTTTTTGTGGTGTTTTTAAAACCGTTCTAACGGATTGTAGAAATCATTTCAACGGAATCGCGCGGCCAACTTTCGTCCAAATGGTTTCTACAATCCGTTTGGACGGATTGTAGTGTAAAGAAGTCATAACTGCCTAAAGTTTTGAATTCTTCCAAACGGAAATCTAGTCTGTTAGAACGAAATCTTACAATTCATCTTCAAAAAACGTAGTTTAAGCTGCGTGCACCAAACACAAAAAATTTCCTCAAACCACGTTTTATTTTGTTTTATATCACTTTTTTGTGCGCCAAATGCAGTCTTATTCAAATTCAACTGGACTTGAACTATATCTAATATATATGAAAAAAAACATAATTTATATTTTATATTTAGTAACTTAGTTTTATATATAATTATATTTTTTTTATGTACTGGATTTATTTTTAGTGTTAAGTAAGAATTTTTTAGTATATTATATCATATAATATATCATTATATATATCTTAGTTCATTTTTTTCAATTGTGCTAATTCAATAATAGGTTTGGGTTGTAATATAAAATCTATGAACGAGATTGGCTTTAGAAAGGCTCTATACAAAATTGAATCGATGTTGATTGTCATCAGTGTACCATGTCATACAGTTCCGTGTGTACCGTAGGAACCAAAACTAGTATACATATGTAAGATTATGCTATTTAAATTTTATAAAATATAATTATACCGCTTCAAAATGTTAATTTACTAGGCATGCCTAAATGTACAAAAAAACAATATAAATCATGCAAATAACTCAAATATAAATTTATAAAATAAACTTATATAAAAAATTGTAAAAATAAAAATTATAATCAAAAGAGATTAAGAATAACACTCCAAATTCAGTTTCTTGAGTTTCTTTATTGTATAGATGATAACAATTACTAGCAAAAAATGATAAGGACATGTTTGGTATAGAGTGAAAATTTTGGAAGAAAAAGATTACCAATGTAGTTATTATCTTGATAATTGTTACTGGGGTCACAAGTTAATGACACTTATGTTCGGATTGAAAAAGTAAAAATTACCCGGTAATAATTATATTATATTTAAAATACCAAAAGTTTTAAAAAGATAAAAGTTCATTGTATTTGGAATGAAGATAAATTAATCAAGTGTAAAAGTTAATATTTAATCTTAATAAAATATTATAATAAAATAAATGATCATACTGATTGTTATTTTAATAATAAAATTCACATTATTAAATGTAATTTTAAATATATTTATTATAAAATAATTTTATCATATATTAATATTTTGCTAGTAATTAATTTTAATAATGAATTATTATTTGTTAAAAATATTTTTGTTTTGATAAAATAATTTAATAAAGCAAATAATTTTAGTTTATTTAAATAAATTATTAATTTTAATAAATTATATTAATACAATACATAATCTAAAAAATAATTATTTAAGAGAAATATTTTTTATTTAATATAGTATTTTAATAAAATAAATTACTTTAGCAAGTAATTATTATTTACTAAACATTAGTTTTAATTTTAGAAAATACATAAAATTAGCATAAATTAATATTTCAATAATATTAATTTAATAAAATATAATAAATTATTTTAATAATAAATTGTTATTTATTTAATATTATTTTGATCAAATAATTTAATAATTAATTAATTTAATTGAATAAATTATTATTTTATAATATTTATTAATTACACAGGAGAATATTGGCTACGGTTTTACAAGGGTGTAAAGAAATATTTTATTGGACTAATGAGTTGAGGCAAAATTTTTTTATTACCTTCCGTTATCTGCCTCCCGTTAAGTAACAATTTATGTTCACATAAAGTTAATCATTACTCTCAGAGTAATTATTGCTTTCCGTCCAAACTAATGTAATGTAATGTAAGGTAAAACTTAACCTAGTAAAAGTGACCCTCTTTTACCTCACAAATCCTAAAGGTAATATTTTAAATTTAAATTATTGAATTTTTATATCATGTAGATGATATAAAAAATGTAAATTGGAGCATAATTTCGATTTCAAGTGTTATGTACATTAAAATACTTATTTTTTAAAATTTTTTAAAGAAATTTAAAATCTAAATACCAATTTTTTAAATAAAAAATCTAGTGAACTTTATCTAATAATATAATTTGTTTATAAAGGGTACATTTAGAATATAAAAAAGAATACAATTTGATAAAAATTAGAAATTTGTAAATTATATATAATGTGGTAAAAAATAAATAATTTAAAAAAATTTTTGGTGGTTGTCGGGGAAAGGTTGCTCCAAACGAAGGCATAGTTTATAAAAAAACGACTAGCAGATTTCAAAACAACAACCCGAGAGTCCATGGCGCGGTTTTGCCCTCCATGAGAGAGAGTTTTTGCCCACTCTGAGAAACCCTTTGAAATGCTCCAAGCGCATCAATTATCGCCCCAAGGCTTATTCTTTTGCAATCGACTAGTAAAAAGCCCTAAGGGGTTAGCCTTCGATTGAAGCAAAACTCTGAAATTTGTGCAATTTGTTCAGAAATGGAGAACCAGAGGATATTGGTGGTGTGCCAAGAGAACGAAGACTTGGCGGACTTCATGTGGAAGAAAAGGCAGGAGATCGCGGAGAGACCGAAAGGGCTTTCGGAGAACATCGACATGACTCTCTACAGAGCGTACTCCAACGTCTGCAACTCCAAGACTTCCATTAGAACCATCAAAGAATTCTCCCAGATCAAGTTAGTCAATCCTCAGAAATATAGTTTAAGCTTTTCCTTAATTTGGGTTTACTTTATATGGTACATTTGGGTGCTGAGCGCAGTGCATTGGGAAAATATTGGGCTTATATATTTTTATTTGGACGCTTAGAAAAATTGCAATTGAATTCTTCTACCTGAGGCTAATATAGTTATTTTAACTTAGTTGTGGGGAATGAATAGATAAACCTGATCACAAATTGTAGCTTGGGTACGACTCACACTAAGAAACAGAGAACAAAGGTGGTGCAGTGAAAAGATTGTGTTTCCTGTTTGAATTAAATGCCTCCTTATTGAACCGGATACGCGATTTTTCATTGATCCGTATTCAGGACAAGCAATTGTACATCCAACTGATCCAAGTTTGGATGCGCAGTTTCCTTAATAAATCTAGATATGGGTTAGATCCCTATCTGGCCCAATAAGGACTCATTTAGAGGTCTACCGTTGTGTGAGGAGCTCTGTAACTGATTAAGGGAATATTAACGTCTTGTTGTTGCAATGGTTTGTCTTATAATATCTGCGGTAGGGGTGTTGGAAAATGGATTTTGAGGCTGACGAAAGATTTTTTTGAGACTGATTCTGGTGCTTCTGAACATGAAGACTTGGCAAAAAAAGGTAATTCTAATTTTCTTTGGAACTTACATAATTTGATTTTAGTTTATCTTTTCCATTTGTGTTTTCTTTCACTCTCTATTTATTTTATCTTTTAGGGAAGAAATTAAAGGGAAGTAAACGCTATGTGCCACAAAAAAATTCAGTGGCCTATGCCCTATTGATCACTCTTTACAGGTAGACTCCAAATTATTAAATTGATTTATCATCCACCTTTTTTTTAATTTTTAATTTTTCTTTGGTCTAGTGACTTGATTTCGTTTATTGAGCAACATTGTATTTTTAGGGGGACTACAATTGGTAGTGATTTTATGCGTAAGCAGGAACTGATTGATGCTGCTGAAGCAAGTGGGCTTTCTCGGGTGCCAATCATGTATATTCATACTTCTTGTTGTTTTGAATTTTACCTATTAATACTCTTTAATGGGCTTGAATTGTTATCTTTGTAATTATGAAACTCGTTAATGTTCTTAGACCAGAAAAGGGTAAAGGAAAGCCTGGACAATTTGGAAGCTCACCAAGGGACTGGTATAGCGGATGGAACTGCATGAAGACGTTAATCACTAAAGGATTGGTTGTAAAGTCTAGTTGCCCTGCAAAGTATGATTTCCATTTATTCGTTCTTTCCTAGACCTTCTAACTGTGATTATCTTTGACTTATTCATGTTTGATAAGTAGCAGTTATTCCCTTTTGGTTCTATATGTTAAGAGCCATATAGCACCAACACTTCCTGATGGGCTGTGTCCTTTTTGCAATGATGTCTTCCTGGCCCTCAAAAATGTGTTGGACATGTCTTACAGTAATGTCTAGTTTTTTTTAACCTTAAATATATTTTTACATGGATATTTTCATGCTATGAAGTGCGGACACTTCAAAATGAGTATCGTATCCGTATTCGACACACATATTTCTCAAACACTTCAAAATACGTGTTAGACATGCCACATGGCGTATCCAATTATTTTATTATTTTTACTTCAAATATATGATTAAGACAAACCTAAATTTGAGTAGCTAAAACCACTAAAGTTATAAAATCTTATATCTTATATTTTGTTACGTTTTTGGTACATTGAATTAGTTTTGTTATGGATGATATATTCATATATACAGCTAAAAAAAAATTCAAAATTTATATTTTATGGCTGTATCCCCACCGTGTCTGTATCTTCATTTTTTTAAAATGCTGTATCCATGTTCGTGTCCATATTCGTATTGTATTCGTATCCCATATCTATATTCAAGCTTCTTAGTTTTCGTCTGATGTGATGAGCGCATACTTGTATATATTTGATGTGTGGAAATATGTGTTTTTGATCTGTGCATGAACCTCTGTATTCTGCAGATATATGCTAACTGAAGAAGGTCAGAAAGCAGCACGTGAATGTCTCTTGAGGTCTGGCCTGCCTGATTCAACTGAGAATACTACTACTGCTGAAAGACTTCCAAATCTGGCTGCAAGCCATGTTTCAGATTTAGAAGTTGCTCGTCCGGATGTCGCTAAAGATGTGACACTAAGATCTAATAGTTCAATTTTACAGAAGAAACCAATTGACATTCCCCCTGAGGATCTTGGAAGGGTATACTTACAGTAGGACTATGGTTTCATTTTTTTTCTTTTTTTTCCTTTTCCCACTGTTAATATTTATGCGAGCTGTTTGTTTCTCTATTTTAACGAACATTGAGAAAATGAAGGAATTGAAGTAGAAAGAGGAGAGGATGAGGCTACGAAAATTTATTTGCTTGGCTGAATGAAAAGAATTGAGTAGACGGGAAAGATAAAGTACATGGCTCACCCAGGTCTATTTTCATATATTTGTTGGTTATTTTTTGTGTCCAAGTCACTCCAAATGGGCTCATATTTGAGGTTATTTTATTTTATTTTTTTTGTTGGTCGAGTGTATAAAGTCTCCACCCTATCTTCTTCCCCTCTCATTGTTGACACTTGGATTTCAGATCATCCATCTCTTCTCTTCTTCTTTCCCAATTGAACTCTTTGCAAAGTCTGTAAGCCAGGAATAACCAAGGGACTTAGGTCACTTGGCTAGGACTTGGGACTTCCTATGGGTCCTAGGGGAGGTCTCAAGATTAACTCTAAAGAAGGGCACTTTCTTAGAGGTTTGAGCCTAAACATGCAATTTCCATGGGTTTACCCAGTCCGCGTGATTTGTAGGCTATTGCGCGGTCGTCATGGAATAGTCAAGGTGTGCTTAAGCTAGCTTAGACACCTTGAGTCATAAAAAAAAAAAAAAAAAAAGTCAATAAGCTGGGAATCCTAGGAAAGGCAAACACACCATAAAAAGATATAATTTTATCATGCCCCTGCTTGTCATGTCTTGCAATTACTTGAAAATTGCCTAGTCTGCTTGACCGTGTCATGTCTATGTCACATGTACGCATGTGTGCTTCAAGAGGGGAATCATTGTTGCTTTTGTCTCTCTTCATTTTATCATTTTTTTTTGAGACAGCTAGTTCACATTTTATTAGTTTGTTGGTATTACTACTAACCATTACCTTTCCTACATTACAAATTTCGTGTCAAAGTTTTTGTAGGTGTCAAACTTGTTTGAATAAATTCTGGAAGGTAACTTCTGATATGAATATTGATCTTCCTAGCAGAATCACTAGCTCTTGCTGGAAGAATGCTTTCTATTGTGGCATCATTGATGTTTAGACCAGAAAAGTAGGTCCATAAAACTTTGGTATCATGGATGAATACTAAGGATTTCAGTTAATAAAGATTCCTTTACCTTCATTTCCTTAATAAAATTCATATTCACTAAGGATTTAGATGACTGCTCAATGAAAAATAATGAAGATGTCATAATGATGAAGACCTCTATTGAGAGAAAATAAAATCAATACTGTTAAAGATATTGTAAATGTAGAAATAGGTTTAGATTGATTAGGTGTGACTAGGAGTAATTGATATGATTGATCTTTTCTTAAACTTGTGACATTCATGTATAAAAATATATGTGGTCTTATCCATAGTGGTTAAGCCATTTCATTCAATATTTATTCTTCACAAATACAACCTCCCTAAAAGTTTAAGCTTTTAGTTGAGATGATGGCCAACCCTCTAACATGGTATCAGAGTAGGCAAAATTTTTGAATTTAAACCTCAGCGTCATTAAAAAAAAAAATTATTCAAATGGTCCACATGTTTGGCTCATTCATCAAAGTCAGTTAGCTATGTGTGAGGGGGCGTTTTGAGAGAAAATAAATTAATATAAACAATAAAGTTGCCTTCTCCCTATACCTTAAGCTCTTTGTAATCCATTAGTTGACATATTCATTAAATTTTGATCAAAAGAAAGAACAGCAATAAAACTTGAATTTGTGTATTGATGCAGGAAAGATGGTGTCATGAGTTTATGAATGTCAATGGAAAACGCAATAGGAACTGCAGCAACTCATATATCTCTTAATCATTGATTTTGTAGATACTTGAAAGTTGGTCTCATGAGTTTATGAATGTGCATGGAAATCCCAGTTGGAACTGCAGTAACTCGTGTATCCCTTAATCACTGATGTTGCCACTACTTGTTTGGGGCCTTGAGGGAACATTATGTGAAAGTTATTATTGTACATATTTCTGTAGGTTTTGTTCATTATTGCAGCAGGACTTCTACTTAATCATTTTAACTGTTTTGTGAATTATTTATTTATTTTTATAACATATAGCTATGGCATATAGATAATTTCTGTATTTTAAAATTGAACTGTATCCTTTGATTCCTTTCCTCCAGTCATGTTGTTTTAATGCACTGACATTCTGGTTTCATGGGTTGTCCTGTAGAGATTTGTGTCTATATATATATTTATATTTTTTATGGAATCATACCACTAATTTATGCTTACTTCGTGTAGTTTTTGCGCATGGGGTACTCCAAGGAACAAATTCTTTGTGCTTTCACTGAAGTTTCAGAAGCATCGCTTAACAATGATATCTACTCACTCTGGCCAGCTGTTCTATGTTGTCTTCAAGAAAAGCAAGTTTATGGTTTTCCTTTGGGGTCTCACAATACGAATGGGGGTCGACTTGCATCATCACATACTTCCAAATCTAGAGATGGTGATTAGCTTCTTTCAGATGTGATGCTTTATGAATGGCAAAGAGAGTTTGCTTGTTCTCCTAAATTTTATCCTAATTGAGTACAATGGATGTCCAGGTCAAGTAGATCTTGTAATGACTGAGAATGGTCAGATTGGGTCTGATTGCAGTGGTGCATCAAAATCTTCATGTCTTTCTGCGCAAAACTCCTTTACCATAAGAGCTTGCACATCAACTGTGAGTGATGATTTATTTGATGACTCTACCCTTTGCATTGTTTGTTCCAACTGAGCCTTAATGTTAGCAAGTTCTCAAGCAAACTTAGCTACATACATGTCTCATGATTTCTGGTACAGTGACTTCTACAATTTGGCCTGCCAACAGGAAACTAATGTTTTAACATAAATATAAGGATTGGACCTTTTTTTTTTTTTCCTAAAGCAATCTGTTTGCAGTTTATGTGGCATTCTTTAATGAGCATTTAACGCCTTAGTATAACATGTTAAAATCAGGATTTTAGAAAGCTTTAAAACTTTTACTCTATAGTTACCAAGACAGGCTCCATTTCCTTGTTCAGTAACTTGGGTCCTGATTTTTTTTTCTTGAGCCACTTGTAAAAAACACTGGGTAATTCAGATTCGTGATTACTCTTTTTCAGATTTCCTATGATTTTTCTGCATAATTATGTAGTGTGTCGTGCATTTTGTGATATTTTTAACTAAAACATTTTGAATGTAAATTATGGTTCCTCCGTCTATTGGATGTTGTAGGATCATCCTGTGTATGAGGATGGCTCGGATTCTTCAGAAGCCAATAATATAAATGTTTTAGCAATGCCTCCTCTACAATTTGGAGAGAGATTTGAGGAAGCATATGAAGTAATTTTGGTATTGGATGATCGGGAACAATTTGCAATTCAAGGGTATGTAATTTTTGATGATATGTTTTACTTTCCTCAGCAGTGCTTGTTGTCAAAGATTAATGTTGCTGGCTTATAGGTTTTAGTTTATGCATTTTTCACTTGAAAGTTTATGCTGCAAAGCATCAAGTCAAAGTTTAGTGGTTCATGCAGATTTATTTGTTTCGATCTTCATATCTCACCGTTCACATTTTTTATCTCCCCTTTTCCTCTTTATATCTAAAGATACTTGTAGTCAAGGCAAAAATAGAAAATACAACATCTCTGTTGGAAGCTTCTTGCTTCTTTCCTCCTTTCCTCTTCTTCTGGTTCTTCATCACAGGCTTTTGATTTAGATTTCTGAGTGGCATTGGTGGAGGATAATGTTACTATGGTAATTTGACTATAAATATTGTACCAGTTTTTTGATGGTAGAAAACCACTTAATAAAAGATGGCACAGAAAGGTTGATGTTATGACTTAGATGGTTTATATGACATTTAGTGTACTTATATAATCATTCTCTTGAACATTTAACATTTTTTGATTGAAAGTTTACTTCTACCACTTGATATCTTTTGTAAGGAAAGGATTTTGCTTTTATTCTCCTGGTACTGATACCATTTTTTCCCTGCTGAAAAGCATTGTGCTTAGTGGTCTTCTTGCCCCAGTTCTGATTATGCTTTTATGGTTTCAGGTCTCGGTCTAGGAAAATTATCGAGAACATATGCACTCAATTCAAAATACAAATAGAGGTGAGATCAATGTGTGAATTTTGTGTTGTTGGTTCATGGCAATGCTTGCATGTGCATGTGTAAGGCATTAGGCACATGCAGTGTAAACAAAAATCAGCTCATGTATTTTTTTTTTTTTTTTAAATTTCTCAACTGGTTCCTGAGGAATATTGAAATGCGACTGTATTGTCTGCAAATGCTGTACTTGTGATTTGTTGGACTTAGTGATAATTTATTAATTGACCTTTCTACAGGTTAGACGATTGCCAATTGGAGATGGAATCTGGATTGCTCGGCATAAACATCTTGGGAGTGAATATGTTCTTGATTTTATCATTGAAAGGAAGAAAGTTGATGATTTGCGCTCCTCAATCCGGGACAACCGCTATAGAGATCAAAAACTACGGCTTCTGGTATTGACTGTTATTCAAATAGTTAGACATTTTGTTTCATGTTGTAATTTGAGCATTATTTATGGCAGACAATTTGTGAACTTTCATAGCACCTGCAGCTTCTTCAAAAAATTTCTGATCTCTCATAGCACATCAAACGTAGTCTTGCTTCTGCCCCATATATGATTCTTTGGCTCTTTCTCTTAGATGAATTAGGAACTCTATATAAGTCTGTTTTCCTAAATATTGGCCTCCAGTATCAGTAGGCACAAAGGAAGCTGTCTAGAGTTGCCAAAAATGATGCTGGAGGTATGGTAGCATATTTTTCTCGGATGTAAATCAATGCTTACCCATGCCCACTCCTTTATTGTGCACTGCCAATTGCCTAGCAAATAAATAAGTATATTGTAATACTAATGGGACATTTTATTCACACGACCCACTTACAAGAAAAAAAAAAGGATAAATAATTGTTCTCTTTCTTAATTTATTCTCATCTTTAGCTTATGGCTGAAATTTTAATATCTCATCCTGATTATTTATGGGGTTGATTGCTCTTTCGAAGAGATGTGGGCTCAAGAAGCTGATATATTTGGTGGAAGGTGATCCAAATTCATCTGAAGCTGCTGAAAGCATCAAAACAGCGTAAGAATTTCTTCTATCGATATTCTGAAAGTTCCTTCTATTCTTGATGGCATAAATTTATCCAATTTTCAATCTTGTAATAAAGCAGTATATAGATAATTTATTGTTTGAAAATAGTTATAATCTTATTAGTTTTACCACAACTATTATAATTGTTTTTTTTTTATCATCTATGATCCGTTCTTTTATTCTTTTCTTATGCCCCTACTGCAATTTATATTTTTAATTTTTAAGGTCTGCTTGTTTATTAGTCATCCTGGTATGCACTCTAATGTTACTTTGAATTAGCCTGTAGTGATATGACTGAATTTAGGATGATATACACACAACGTAATTTTTCATGAAATAGGATGCTTAGAGTTGGGATGTATTTGCAATGAGCAAAAGTGAGAACAGTTAAATAAACTATACAAAAGGTTACTTCTGACCCCCTGTGCTACAGATCAAATATCGATCGCCAGGATGCAAAATTCAATTGTTGGGCTTGTTAACTTTGATAGAAGAGAATCAACAAGAGAAGAAGGAAATGGTTTATTCAGCCATTGTAAAAACTACAGAGAAAAGTCAATACAAAAAATAAAACAAAGCCCTTTATATATTAGGGCAACATAACACACAAATGACTAAACTAACCCTAAACCTAATATGCTAATATTACTCAAATACCCTTACTTAAACTCATGATGTGGTGGAAGAAAAAATCAAGAGTTTGCCAAGTAGAAAATGGAAGCGCTGAACCGTGTGAGTCTCTGTGAAGAAATCAGCCAACTATATAGTGGATGGAAGAAGTACAAGTATAAGAGCCCCAAGCTGCAGATGATGACGTACAAAATAACAGTCAATCTCAATGTGCTTGGTGAGTTTGTGAAAAACCGGGGTGTGGGTCATTTAAGTAACATTTTTGCTGTCACATTACTTTAGAATTGGAGTAGATATCAAAATAACTAAGTTAGCAAGAAGGCAACGTAACCAGATAACTTCTGCAGTAGCGGCGGCCATAATGCCATACTCAACTTCAGCAGACGATCAAGCAGTAACGGTTTGCTTTTTGCTTTTCCAAGGGATGAGAGATTAATCAATACAAATGCACTTTGTGTGGTTTCAGTCTAAGTAATTATTGAAACATACGATGTTTTGTGTTCTTAAGCAATGGAAAAGGTTTCCATCAAGAATATAAAATCTGTCTGGACATAGAAACCGGGAAAGATTTAAAGAAATAAGATGTGTCTTTAAACATTAATGTCCGTAATGGTACTTTTCTTATTAGTCTCCATTTTTTGTGATAAGATATGGCTCTTTGACTAATAATATCACTTGAGTACAATGCCATTAAATATACCTCACCTTGAAATACCCATTGTAAGTTAATTATACCTTATTTCTAAATTTGTTATTTAAATGATCTAGTAACGCTCGCTGACAAATAATATCGACTGCTGGGTACAATGCCATTTAATATGACTCACCTCGAAATACCCATTGTAAGTTAATTATACGTTCTTTCTAAATTTGTTATTTAAATAATCTAGTAACCTTATATCTCAACTCAAGATACCTATTGTGTTTGTTTGTTTTTAATTATGTATTGCAAATCCATTTGTAATTATTCCCATAGGGCTTGGCCTATAATAATTGAAATCTAACCCATGTCGTTTTAGTAAGCACTCAATTTTTTTCTATGTTCTTTCCAACATCTTATCATATTTTATTTCAGTGTCATTTTATTATGTGCAGTTGTTTCACAACAGAAATTTTGGAAGGATTTGATGTGCAAAGAACTAGTGGCTTGGGTGATACACTGAGGAAATATGGTTATCTTACTAGATCAATAACTCAGTACTATATATCGGAGTCCTCTGAAGAAAAACGGAGTAGCTCGACAATCTGCCCTCCTTTTGATGAGTTTATTAGAAGGTGCCAAAATTTAGATAAGATGACAGTCAGTGATGTATTTGCCATCCAACTCATGCAGGTATTAGATTTATGAACAAATTAAATTATGAGAATTATTTATGAATATTGTGATACATTGGTAGGATTGAAGCCAGGATAGTTTCCTGGTTGCACATTGCTATAGGCTTGCAGCCCAAATAATTTCCTAGTTTCCTTTTAGGTTGTGTTTGGATCAAAGATTTGTCGAGGAAAAGGGAAAATGATGGGGATTTAAAATCACATCTCGTGTTTGGTTTGTGATGGAAAATAAAAGGGAAAACTCATAGGATTTGAAAAATTAAAAATAATTAAATTAGAAAATTAATTAATTGATAAGTGCTTTTACAGATAGACAATGATGTGGGCGAGTTGACTAGAGATTGGACGAGTTATCACTGAAATGTGGTAAAATACTCCTGTCCCACATCGCTTGGTTTAGTTTTAGTTCTTGGATATGAAGAACTGAAATAACTGAAAATCGAATTAGAAATTAAATATAAACATATATAATAATTATTTTGTACAAAAATAAATTAGAAATTATATATTTACACATATATATAAATATAATTTGATTTTATATAATGCACTAATAATAAATTTATAAAAAAATTAAAATTAAAAATTTAAATATTTATATATAGAAATAGAATTTTGGTTAATTTAGTTTTAACTGGACCTAAATCTAATTATTTCGGTTTTGGTTTCGAGTAATTTGGTTCTTTGTTCGGTTTTGGTTTTTTTTTTTTTTTTTAGAGAATAAAAAAAATCTGAGTAATTTGGTTTTTGATTTCGGATCTACAAGAATAAACAACTTTAATTATACTATAGAGATGTGGGTCGTTATAAATAGTATCAGAGCTAATACTTAACCAGAAGCGGCGGGCCACAAGAGGGCGTGTGCCCGAGAGGAGGAGATGTGGCAGATCAGTAGTGATGTGAGTGGATTGACGAGAGGTTGGACGAGCTACCATCGAGGCATGGTCAAACATTCATATCTCACATCGCCAGGGTGGAGAAAGTATTATATATGTATATTTTAACATTTATCAAGTACAATATGTTTTACGGCTGTGCAGGCACTGGATTCTATTGGAACTCCTAAATTAAGCATGGTTGGCCTAGATTAGTATTATGATGGGTGATTCTGGAAGGTTCTTGTATTGCACTTAGTAAAATGTAAAACGAACAATATTGTAATGTGAGAATGTGGTTTGTTACAGACCGTTTAGTTTATTATATTTTTGGATTTATTTTAATAAGGACATGTATTTTCGGTTTCATGTTTCCCTCTCTTTTTCCCTATTTTTTTCTCTTACTTTTTCCTTTCCTCCCCTTCCCTTTTCTCTCATCAAACCCTCACTCCAAACACACCCTTAATCTGGTCAATCATTCCTAAGGACTTTTATGTCCTAATTATGCTGAACCATGTTCCTATACATCTACAATTCATCTAATCAAGTATACTTTCCTACTGCTATGGTAATTTTATTTAGGTATTGTCAAATATTAAATGCTACTTTGGCTGAATAAAAATGGATTACATTTTAAAGGTACAAAGGTAGACGTGTTGATGTGACACTGTTGCCACCAATAGTGCATCTTTTTCTTCTAGAATGTGTTATTGGAACACGAAACCTTGCCATATGCCTGTGGTGATATCCATAAATTGAAGGTTTTTCAACAACTTAGATTGGAATTTTAATATAAAATAAGAACTGATTTGCATTTTCTTTTATATTTTATTACAATCTAGGATACAACCCTGATGCATATTTTTGTTGACTTGATGACTGCAGGTTCCTCAGGTGACAGAGGAGGTTGCGATTGCTGTACTGGATTTGTACCCAACGCTGCTATCCCTTGCTCGTGCATATTCTCTTCTTGTGAGTTTATTCTGTTTCATGTTACAACTCTTTAATTGGGGTTATTTCTGAACAAAATGATACTCCATCGCAAATAAAAAATAAAAAACTCTGGACAAGTGAGTGAACTGTCTGAGTAGCATGTGTATGAACTGGTACTTCTAAAAGCCGTCTGGTTTAGTGATCCATAAATTGAAGCAGGTCATGTCATTTTTGTTTCTCTTTTAGCTGGTTATTACAGTGAAATGGAGGTGATTGCTTTCTATGAACCATAAAGCTAGAAAAGTGAAAGGTCTGCATCTTAAAAAGGCATGGGGACAAAACAATGAGACCATACCAATAAGCAATGACCTGATGACTTGGATAACATAAGCACAATAATTTTTTTTTTTTTGAAAGGTACACAAACACAATATGGGCATACCTATATGGCAATTTTTTCTAGGGAGTGCATTGAAATTTACAAATTCCATTTAATATTTTCCCTGAAATATTATTATAGTTCACTAAAGTTCCAAGGATTGCTTGTGTAGTTGGTTATGCTGCATGCCAAATTCTCTTTACCCTGTCCCTTTCAACTTCAGGTGTGAAAGGTTTCTTTTGCCTCAAACCCTATGGGATATTTGAATAAAGTCTATCTCAATCCATTCCGTATTGCATAACATTTGAAGAAAAAATTTGCTAGTCTATCGTCTTGACATTTTAGTCACCGCCATGTTTATGTAAGTTAGGTTTTTCTTTTGGGGTATCAGCTTTTTCATTTTCAAAATATAAGGCAACCTTGACACCATTGTAAGAGTGCAATAAGGTCTCCACTTGGTCATTGATGGCATCTAGGGTGGAAGAGCTATTTAAGCTCAGCTCGAGCTTAGTTTGTGACTAAAACGAGTTCCAATCAAGCTTGCTTGTTTATATTAGAATTTAAGCTCAAGTCTAGAAAAAGTCGGCTCGAAAGTTCGTGAGTTGGTTGGATAAAATAATATATTTTATTTATTATATTTTAGACTAAAATGATATCATTTTGATTTAATCGAATTATTTGTGAGCCAATCTCGAGACTAAAGTCTTCTTTATCGAGCCAAACTTGAGCATATATAAAAGTTCAAATCGAGCTTGAGCTCCAGTATAAATAGCTCGAGCTAAGTTTGAATTAGTTAAAAGTCGACTCGGTTCGACTCGTTTCTGCCCCTAATGGCATCCCTTTCTACCCCTACACGCACACACATCTTATCTTTAATATGTGATGGCCTCATTTTGTGGAAAAACAGGTTGCTGCATTGGACGTTTGTAAAAAAATATCCGGTACAAACCTCCGCAAAGTTTCTTCTCTTTTTCTTTTATTTATTTTTTAATGTCAAAATAAGCTTAGAAAGAAAGCGAGCACGATTGATTCTGTCGAAGGCAACTCATTGATTTTCACAGAATATTTTTATTTTCCATGGCGTGAGCAATCTGATGTTTAATAATTTTGGATGATTTGTATCTCCCTGAACAAATGCTTTTTTGATCAATTATTTAAATTTGGCAAATTATTTGATTAGGAATATTGGATTGATATAATGGTTTGTGTTGAAAAATTTCAAAGGGACTTTTACTCACAATGGGTAAACATTTGGATTTGAACAGGAGGGTGACGTTAAGGCGCAAGAAGAAATGCTGAAGAAGCGGAGCAACAATGTAATCAGTTCTGTTGCCAGTAGAAATATCTTCCAACACATTTGGGGTAGTTGACATTTATATACAAACAATCTTTTGTCCATTTTTCTTCTCACATAAACGTATGCTCTTCTGTGCATCTGTAGGATTAAAACAGTTTTGTTTTGTTTTGTTCTCTCTGTAATTAAAACAGAGAGTTTGAATTGTTGGTGGTTGTCTAGATTTAATTCCAGATGGGATCAGACCATTAATAAACAAAAAATATTTATCTTCATTTTTAAAAGAAGGAAAAATTACCCCCAAAAAAAAAAATAATTTGGAAAGATTATTCCATTTTTAGTGAATTGATAACCTGAAATTTTAAATGCATGAATTGTTAATGTTCATTTTTTATTAAAATGTCTTTTACCCCCGAGGCATAAACCAGTTAGGTCTAATGCAAAAATCGATTGTATTTTTGAAGTTCACCAAAAAATACACTGTAAAAATTCATGTTTTTAAAATTTTAAGTGTTAATTTATTGGAATGACATAATTTGTTCAAAAGTACATTTATTTGTAAAGCTTATGTGTGTATTTCTTTAATTTTGTTATTTATTGGTGTTTGTGTCACATAGACAAGGAAGGGATTGTGTTACTATTTTGTGTGAATCTTGTACGGAAAATTTTGTTTGAATGTAACTAATTTATTGGTTTTTATTTTAGTTTTTGAAGATCAAGGCAATAGGCAATATAATCAGAGAATGTAATTGAAAATCAAGCAATGTTATTTTGATTTTTTAGTAATTTTGTTTCTTGAAAATGGTTTTTCAATGAATTAGTTTTAGGCTTTACGATTTAAGAGTAATGTTATGAACAATCTTGATTAAGTGATTTTTTTTTAAATTAATTGTTGATAGATGCGGAGTTTACAATAAGAACAACAGAATCAATTAATGAAATAATACTATCATTAGTGTTTTTTTTTTTTTTTTCATAGCTAAATGTTAAATACGTAATACTTGACATTTAAGCACAAAATTTTTAAATGTATATATGTATATACACACTCCCATCTCAATTTTTAAATTGATTTTTTAAGTATATAATTGTCTAGTCATTTTGAAAATTCATAACCTGCTCTAACAAATTATATATATATGTACCCACATGCCCACTATTTGAATTTTGAGATAAGATTTGAATTTTGTCTCGGTGTTTTGACAATTCCAAGCTAGTGTAACTAAGCTCCAAATGAAGTGAAACATCAAGCCAAAATTGAACATTAGTGATTGTCACCTTTAGTGATTGTCACCTTTACCAATCTTTATCTTCTTGTCCGGTAAGCATCCCATATTCCCCGTCAACTTTCAAAGTTCGCTATAGAGGAAAAAACTCCAAATTTGCAGTCCACTGAACTCACCAAATTTCTGTGGGTCCCCCAATATGTTTTGTCCCCTACCTGACCTCAGCGATGCAATCTGCTAAATTTGGAAGAATTTTAGGGTACTTTTCATCGTCTTGCGCCGACTGTTTAACGTTGGAGTTCTCCCAGAAAAATGTCCTCTCTTGGGAACATCCTCTTAAAACATTGTTAGGACCGATACCACACCACTTAAAAGACAAAAAAGGCTTAGCTTTCATAACAAAGGTCCAAATTGCTTGCACGTTTCTCTCAACTTTTTATTAGTCTTGGTCACGGGTTTGTGATAACCTTATAGGCAACTACTAAACCATCATATCATATGCTGCCCGTTGGCAATTTTTCTTTCAAAGATGAGATCGGTTTCTTTGAACTTGCTCATGTCTAAGGGCGGACTTTGATATTTGCTAAGGGGCCATCAGCAATGGGTTTATGATTTGATATTTGAAAGTGAGATTGAAAATTTATATATAAATGAATAATCAAATAGTATGAAATACTAATTTTAAAATAAAATTATTTTGGTTTAAGTATTATGTTGTAGAATGTAAGAAGAAAGATGAACGGAAAAAATCTGGATCAACATAAAATATATAAAGTCAGGTACTTTCCTTTTAAAAATATGTATGGTTGAGTGTATTATTCAGAATGTTTTAACTTTTTTATCTAAAAAAATAAGAGGGGAGCGCGTGACACTCTTACTTTTTATTGAATTATACTTATGTTGATTAATTCTTGATGATATAAAACTTGTCGATGAACTAAAAACTTAATGTTTAAAACGATGACTTCTTATCATTTATTGTTTTTATTAAATAGCAATTACTCTTAATTCTTGATGAAGAACACCTAGTGTAAGTTATTGCAACATTAATTATTTGTTTCTACACTTGGGGTCAAAGGTGTTTTTGGGTTTAACAATAAATAAAGTTCATCTATTTAGAATTAATTTTAAGTTTTTAATTCATTCAAATAAAATATATTTTTTATTTTTTAAATTTTCCTATAAATAATCTTTTTTTTTTTAAAGGATTTCCTATAAATAATCATACAAGGATAATTAAATATTAATATGTATTTCAATTAAACTTGGTTTGCTTATTCTCGAGTGATTAAGAGATGTTTTCCACACACTAGGAGTGTGCAACAATGCCCGAGAATGATAACTCACCTAACGCATATATATATATATATATATAAACAGATTCGTGTAATTTAGTCTCCAAAATGAATAAAAGTAAAAACAATAACCATTAATTTATGAGACTTTTTAGGGAATACTCATAGTAAATGAGATAAGTCCCTCTATTTTTTTTTTTTTTTCTCATTTTTAGTGAAGCAGAACACATAAAGAAAAGTATTTACAGCACGATGATCACGTCGTCTTAGGTAAACGCATTCACATGGACAACAGAAACATCCCCTTTGGAAACCACGGGAGAGCTTGGCAACGCCGTTGAACTTGCCCTCTAATTTATTATCTTGTCTGTCTGGTTCTTTCTCCACTTAAATTCGAGCTTAGTTTGGAAAAAAAAAATTATTTTTTTTAATTAATTACTTAGAAGTTCTTTTTTTTTTTTTTGAGATATTTGAGAAGAAAAAAAATTTAGGTGGCATTTGATTTGTTTTTTGTTTTTATTTTATATTTTCTGTTTTATTTGTTTTTTGTTTTGAAAAATCTCAAAATAAAGAAAACAGAAAACACATTTGATTTGATATTTTCTATTTTTCGTGTTTTGAGATTTTCCTTACTTGGAGTTAAAGACGATCAAAATAACTTTTTGTCATTTTGTATTTCATGTGTAATTTTATTTTCTGTTTTCTAAAACAAAATTTAAAAATACAAGTGATCAAATGCGTTTTAAACTATTTTTCTTATTTTAAAAAACGTAAAATAAAAAATAGACTCAAAAATAGGTATAATCAAATAACATCATAATTTTTTAATGACTAATTTTTTAGTTTTTATTTATTTATTTAATATATTTGTCTTTCATAATTTTAAAAGAAATTTAAAATGTAATAAAATAAGTTTTAATTATTCAAAAAATAAAAAATTAAAAAGTTAAAAACTGAAAAATTGGTTAGACTATTTAAATAGGGCCTCAATGTCCCTTAAAGATATTAAAACCCCAACTCATACGTTGATTGTAGACACCCAAAATTAAGAAAAGTACAAGAGTAGCATCACCCGATGATTTAAATCTGTAGATCAAGGATCAAACATATACACACACATATATATATATATATATATGTGTGTGTGTGTACATGTACGTTGCTAATATTGAGGTGGTCAGTGACACAGATGCTGTGTGTTGTGTCCACCTTATCTAAGCAAAATTAATTACGTGGAATGCAATAGCTGATTGGTTTCTAATGTGCCAAAGAAGATTTTGTTTCGAGAGGTGGAGGATCATTGTGCACAAATATATTGCCATTTGATGTCTAATGACCCACTTGCTCTTTCATCACTTATGCACAAATTAGTTGGTCGTGGAATGCTGTTGCAATGTTCACTAAATTGATGGAACAATTTTCAGCATTACGCCGTTTCCCTTTCACATAATGATTTAAAATAATAATAATAATAATAATAATAATAATAAACACGAATAGATTAATAATTCTAATTTTTCATTTAAATTCATTAAAACGTGTAAAAAAATTACAAATGGTTAAAAATTATAATAAAAAAAAAATTTCATAAAGAGATTTATTAAAAGCAAGTTGATATGTAGTTTATAGTGACTCATTCTCTACCGTTAGATCATCCAAAGATGCTAAACGGGAGTTGAGGGAGTTGCTGTGGTGCATTGGTTCCTTTCCATCATTAGGCTATATTTGTTTTGGGCCATTTGTTTTAGTATAAAATACTTTTGAAAAAATAACTTTTATTTATATTTTTTTAAAAAATATAGAACATAAGTAAATGTGTTTTTCAAATTAAATAGAGCCTTAAAATTAAAATATTTTTCAAAAAACTATTTTACATTGACAACTTCGTAGCATTAGTCAATGTATTGGCTTAAATTTTTTTCTTTCAACCCTCAAAGGGTGTTTGATTTATACAAAAAAAAAACCAAAAATTTTAACTTTTACTCTTTTTTTTTTCTCTATTCACATTTCGGGTGTATTTAGAGCGATAAAAAATAAGATAAATTGAGATAAAATGAGATAATTTATAGATTCGTAATTCATGCAGTGAGATAAAAAGTGAATAACTTTTAGAGATTTTTTAAATTTTTTAATATTTGTAAGTAAATCAAACGGACCCTACGTTAAGTCTCACTTTCACACTTACTTTTTATTTTTTTTGAAGGATCCAAACACTACTTGAGTTCTCAAATAAATGAGCAGGTCTGAACGTAACTCGTAATCTTGCTGGTAAGTATGCAACCCTTATCTTGAGTGATGGGATTGGGATATTCCAAGAAGCTTTATATAAAGTGTGTTTGAAATTGTATAAAAGTATATAAAATAAAATAAAATTATAAAAGTAAATGTCTCGTAATTCGTACAGTGAGTGAAAAATTTAAATTTTATTATTTCATAATTTGTATTTATAAAATTTTATAAAATTTTATTTTATTTAGTAGAGTTCCAAACGGAGCCATAGTCGAAAGTCTACACCTAAACTTTAAAAATGTTTCATCTCATCTCCTTTTGGCTTTCCCCTCATAGTCTCCTTGTCTGTTTGTCCCAATGTATGAAGATAGCACCAAGTGGATGGTCTGTGCCTTGTAAAAGAAAACAAATGGTGGTTTTGGAGGCACGTTGAAAGCTTCCCTTGCAATCCCCACTATCACCCACTAACCAACAACCAAGGCTGTTTGCTTTGTTTGTTGATACATGTTTGGCCTTTTCTAGTGATGGAGAATAAATACCAAAGTTTGGCCAGCTTTCATTCCCACCCACTATGAATAGAGACAAACACAATCTTGGGTGTGAAAGAGAGAGAGAGAGAGAGAAGAGGGCTCTGTCTTTCAGAAATTCCATATTTTCCTGATCCCCCAAAGGACAATTCGATAATGAGGACAAAAAAATAAAATTTGAATTGTCACCCAAGCAGCCATGGAAAAGTCCTTCTAGACAAAGTGCTTTTAATTCCAATTGACTAAATCTGAAACAAAACCCTACCAGCAGGGAAACCATTTTCAGAACATTTTCAGAGAGTGTCTGAGCAAAATTTTCATGGGGGTTTATCTGGGTTTTTGCTCAATTAAAGAACCCCTTTAAGAACTTGAATATGGTGATGTGCGTCCTTGCTTAATCGATGAGTTCACTTCAGAACTTTTACTGGTAATTTTCTCCTTGCTCTGTCTCTGTTTCTGCTTCGTAGAAATAAGTGAAACCCACCCTCTAATAGGCTTTGATTGTTCTATATATTTACGTTTTGATTCTTCAAAATTAGTTCTGAATGAATTAACAGTCGGGTGGCTTTATAAACAAACTCTTTTTTTTTTTTGATAGTTGCTTTATAAACAATCTCTGTTTGTTATGATGGAAAATAAAATAAAGTAGAAGTTTGTGATAAAATTTACATGCCCTGGGACCTGGATACATAGAAAGCTCTGCTTTACAGAGTGATATGTTCCAATTTGATTGAACCAAAGCAAATTCTATTCTTTCTTTCTTTTTTTCTTTCTTTTTTTTTTTTTTTTTTGAAATAACTGTTTGGCTACTGGGAAATGAAGAAAATGATATGTCCCAATTTAAGTTTTTCCTTTTCATATGGGACTCTGTGTACCCACTTTACACTATTCAACTAGTTGGGGTAGTGGTTTCATCTGGAACACATAAAACACGAGGAAGGTTTTGTATTTCGCTTTTCAGCTTCCTTCCTACGAGATTCATCAGCAACCAGAAGAGGGCTAATAAGGCAAAACAGCCTGAATATAAGCTTTGAGGTGTTCATTCTTTCTTTTCATCAGTTGGTCTTGAATGAAATAAAGGGTTAGTGTAATTATTTTAACTTACAAAATTATTCTGTTGCAACTGATCTGATTGTGACTATATCTTAATTTCAGATCCCACTTCGGGCATCTAGAGTCCAATCTTGCTGTTATAAGGGGGAATGGTTCCAGAGCAGGGATCATCTTCTGTAAGTTCGTCACCTCTTCAGTTTTTCTCCCGGATGTCACTTTCGCCTGGTTTAGGTTCACCATATCCGTGGCCCAGGGAGTTGAAATCTGAGGAACGAGGTTTGTTCCTTATCCATCTTCTTGTTGCCTGTGCTAGCCACGTTGCTGCTGGTAGCGTTGAGAATGCCAATATTGGTCTTGAGCAAATTTCCCACCTCGCCTCTCCCGATGGTGATGCAATGCAGAGAATTGCTGCTTACTTCACTGAAGCACTTGCTGAACGCATGCTTAAAAGTTGGCCTGGTTTGCACAAGGCCTTAAATTCTACCAAAATATCGTTAGTTGCTGAGGAAATTCTTGTTCAGAGGTTGTTCTTTGATCTCTGTCCCTTCCTAAGAATTGCATATGTGATCTCAAACCAGGCAATTATTGAGGCTATGGAAGGGGAGAAGGTGGTTCATATAATTGATCTCAATTCTTTTGAGCCTGCTCAATGGATTGATCTTCTTCAGGCACTGAGTGCTCGTCCTGAAGGACCACCTCATTTGAGAATTACAGGTATACATCAACAAAAAGAGGTGTTGGAACTAATGGGTCATCGATTGAATGAAGAGGCAGAAAAGCTAGATATCCCATTTCAATTTAATCCTGTAGTAAGTAAGTTGGAGAATCTTGATATTGATTGTTTGCGT
This sequence comes from Vitellaria paradoxa, assembly GCA_019916065.1. NCBI lineage: Eukaryota > Viridiplantae > Streptophyta > Magnoliopsida > Ericales > Sapotaceae > Vitellaria > Vitellaria paradoxa. The sequence goes on along the minus strand of CM034234.1, from coordinate 61,845,846 downwards.
GTTAAGACAGGGGAAGCTCTAGCAATCAGCTGTGTGCTTCAATTACATTCCCTTTTGGCATTAGATGATGAGCTGCTGAGAAGAAACTCCCCATCCACATCCAAGGGTTTGAATCCTGTTCACCTGCAAAGTGTCTTCCGAATGAATCCACTCACTCTGGGAGATTATCTTGAGAAAGATGTGGTCAATGTGTATAGCCAAAGTCCTGATTCAGCATCGTCGTTGTCATCACCCCTCTCTTTTGCTTCGTCACCAAAGATGGGAAGTTTTTTAACTTCCCTAAGGAGCCTCTCGCCAAAACTGATGGTGGTTATGGAACAAGAATCAAACCATAATTCACATAATCTGATGGACAGAGTCACAGAAGCATTGCATTTTTATGCAGCATTATTTGATTGCTTGGAATCTACTTTGTCAAGGACATCAATAGAGCGTCAAAGGGTCGAGAAGATGCTTTTTGGGCAGGAAATTAAGAACATCATAGCATGCGAGGGCCTTGAAAGAAGGGAGAGACACGAAAAACTCGAGAGATGGATTCCAAGGCTTGAGTTTTCTGGCTTTGGGAGAGTCCCTTTAAGTTACCATGGTATGTTGCAGGCGACAAGGTTGTTGCAGAGTTATGGCTATGACAAGTACAAAATAAAAGAAGAGAAAGGTTGTTTGGTTATATGCTGGCAGGATACAGCCCTTTTTTCAATTTCGGCCTGGAGATTTAGGAGGTACAGCTAAAATTATTGATCGTGCTGGAATTTACTTTTGGCTATATGTATAAAGGATTTTGAATTTCTTTGCCTCCTGTGAATGTGCCGACAAGTTTAGGAACAGGATGTTGTACGACGTTTTGCATGTTTTTATTCTTCATTTGCTTGTTAGATTTTTTTTTTTTTTTTTGATTCATGGAATGACCGTTAAAAGTTCCTTGGATCATTATCTTGCTCTCAATCAAACTTGTACGCATGTGCACAAAACTACATACCTAATAGTCATATAATACATACATTGCTTTATTATTTGGCTTTTGATGTTATTTTGGTTTGGTAGCAATATTGGTGGAAGACTGAACTCAAAATATTGTTCAGTTTTTTTCTTAACCATGTTCTTGAATTTTCAAATGCTCAGTTATCTTGATGTTTTCTCAACTTTGTTCTTGGGTTCAAACTGCAATATACGTATGTATATGTTTGGTTTTTTTGCTTGGTGTATAATTTGTCGTCCACTATGTCCTGTTAGAGGTGTCCAGAGGTTGAACATGAGATTCGTTGTATTTTTGAAATAAGACGTGGAAGTATATGCTATTTATGTATAGAGTTATTGATTTTCTGGAATTTGCTTTTGGTTATATGTACAAGGGATTTTGAATTTCTCTGTCTCCTCCTGCGAATGTGTGGGAAAATTTTAGGAGGATGATGTTGTACGACGATTTGCATGCTTTTATTCCTACATTTGCTTGTAAGATTTTTTTTTATTTGATTCATGGAATGACTGTTAACAATTCCTTGGATCATTATGTTGCTCGCATACTTGTACGCATGTGCGCACACATACACAAAGCTACATACCTAATTGCCATATGATGCAAAATTGCTCTATTATTTGGCGTTTGATGTCATTTGATTTGGCAGCAATATTGCCTGGTGGAAGACTGAACTTAAATATTATTCGGGATTTTTTTAACCATGCTATTAAAGTTTCGAATGTTGTGTTCAGTTATGTCCAAGTCTTCTAAACTTTTTCATGGGCTCAAAAAAAAAAAAAAAATATATATATATATATATTCACTTGGGTTATGTTTGATTGATAGATTGGACGATGGGGTATAAGTAATTGGATATAACATGGGATTTTTTTTTTCGTGGGATTTTTTTTAGTGTTTGGTTGGTGTGATATAAAGGGCTTATTTGGTGACATCAAAAGTCACTAATTTTAATTAATTTTTGTGCCTTCCTTCAATCAAACTTTTTCACATATCACATTTATGTCACATCTTTATATTTTTATTGTACTTTTTGTTTCAATTTTTTGTCAACCAAACAGGCCCAAAGTGAGATAAAGATGTAAGTTGACATGTGATGTGACAGAAAATAATTTTAAACTTTTAGATTTTGGCGGAAAACAAATTTAGAGGTGAGGTATAAAGAATACTACACCTCCCATGATATTGCTTATATCAAAAAATGGTATAAGTAATCCCGTGATACTAATAATTTGAATTTCATATATGTTTAAATGGAACTCCTGGAGGACTAGACCTTTGTTGTTTTTCTGCATCGTGAGCCTAACGTTTGGCTGCTGCAATTGGTCCATTCTCGGCAATTTATGTGTTATTTTATCCTCAATCCATGAAATTCCTACTAAAGAATTGTCTATCTATTCTGGATTTAGTTTCTTATTTTCTCATAGAAATGTTTATGCCTGAAAGTCTCCATGAGTGAACCAAGCTCTTCCAGCTTGTATCTCTCTAAATTGGTCTTAAACCACAATCAGAGAACTGCCAATATTAAATTAAAAAGATTCTGATTCTGCGAACGACCTCGTACTGAATGAGTTGAAGGCATTTCTTGACACCTTGGCAGAATGATTAGGAAGATGATTAGAATATGTGCAAAAATAGCTCATGTTTGGCCAATCTTACAAAATTATCACAGAATATTCACTAAGAACATTATTATACAACACGAGAAATGATACCGCATCACCGTGATTTCCAGGGTCTAGAAATATAAGGCTTGAACTCGGACTTTATGGCATATATTTTTCTCAAGAAATCTACTTTCTTTCAAACATTGAGATTTAATTAAAAATAGAGTAAATTTCACTTTGTCTCATGAGTTTTATCAGAAATTTCACTTGAGTACTTAAATTTTTTGTTATAACAATTAAGAACCTGAAGTTTTAGTTAATTATAATATCTCCTTCCGTGAATAGTTTGTCCATACACTTTTATCATTAACTATGCTTTTTTTAGGAGATAGTGCAACTAATCAGAAAGATCATACCTTTAATTGGAAAAAAAAAAGAAAAAAAAAAAAAAAAGAGACTGCTGAAGCTGGATTTCAAGTAAAGTTCAAAGGGGGAAAAAAAATGAAATTTCCGCTTAAAAATACCCAAAAGTCTTAGCCATGCATTAGATACATATCGTACTCAACAACAGCATCTCCAGTTTTCTGATTGTATCGGATTGTCCTCGCCAGTGCATAGCCACGAGCAAACCGGAAAATCCCACTCCCTCCAACGACAGGCATTTCCCTCACCGGATCAACAACTCGATTTCTTCCAAGGACGCTAATCGAACTACCGTTAAACCGACCCTGTAGAAAAACAAAATTCACAGCCATAAGCAGCGCAGTATCGTGCTGAGAAGCTACGGCATACATGCCCTGAGCTCTTCCCACAACCTTCGAACCGCGTTCAGGACCTTCTGTCAAGGGGTCATCTATTATTGCAGTGGTGCCGAATCCATTTTTGGGTCCAGCGACTCTTACAGCAGTTGGTTTTTTGCCGCTGACGATGTCGTGGAAGTAGAAATGGAGGTGGATCATCTTTTTCCTTTGGTTTGCTGCTGTGGTTGTGGCAAATTGTTGCTCTGAAAAGTTTCCATGAGCGGTGATGAAGAAGGTTGGTAGGAGCAGGACAAAGAAGAGGAGAGCTTTTGTGAGAAATAGAGACATTTTTTGGAACCCCTTCTTTTCCAGAGGTGACTTGTTAGGTGCTTGATATTAGTGGGCTTTCTGTAGGGGGGTGAGAGTGGGAGATCAATTATGCTTCTCTATGAGTGGAATTGCCTTTTAGTGCGGCCTCTCTGTACGTGGAGAAATTGGCACGGTTTGGAAGTTTAAATTTTAATAATTTTTTTTATTTATTTTGTTAAAAAGTAATAGTTATAATTTTTGGTGCATTTAGTGAAATAAGTAATAATTTTTAATAATTTTTTGTGATTTTTTGTAATTTTTAGCAACTTTTAATAATTTTTAATAATTTTTAAATTGAATAAATTATTATAACTAAGTAGAAAAGTAGTAAAAATTGATATTTTATCAAACACTTAAAATGTAAAATTTAATAACTTTCTATTGAAAATTAAGTTGTCAAAGGGTGCCATTGTTACTCGTATTTACTTTATGTGTTTACTCCTAATTCACACACAAATATTAACTAATTTCAAAGTGTCCCTCACCAAAACTTAAAAGGCTAAAAAATATAAAAGAATGCTTTTGTTGAGTCTACAAAGTAACTTTCAAAAAAAAAAAAAAAAAGTCTACAAAGTATATAATAAAACAAAAATTGGATTTTACGAGGAATTATTGCGGCCAAACAAGTATCGGATCCGAGATTCACTAATAATATATACATTAATTTGTACTAGGTTGTTGATGGCACAACTTATAATTACATGAGCCCGTATTTATTTTTTTTTTTAATTAGAGGTAAGGCTCAACCTACCTTGGCATGATTAATAACAAGCTCTATACTCCCTCTGGAGGGTATAGCAAGATATATAACTTGCCATCCAAGAAAGATGTAGCAGTCAATAATGGCAAAAATCCACCACACCACTCCACACCATGCTTTGCTTCCATAACAAACAAGGCTTTTGCAGCGTTCACCTTTACCCTGCAGTAGACCGTGTTTGCTCCCTTGATGAATTTATTTATTTATTTATTATTTTTATTATTTTTTAATGCAACCGTGGACAGAACTGGGGGTAGGGAAACAGAAAGCCCACCACTACTAGAATTATTATAAACTTTTTATATTTTGTAGTTAAAAAAATTTAAATATATATGAGCATTTGCTTCTCCTTCTTTCTCTCTCTAATGTTACAACTATTTTTTGGAGTAGGTCTGTACGTAAGTGCTGAATATTGTATCATAAGCATTTTGACTCCTCTCATCTTACATTTTTAATGGAACAGCTCGTCTATGTAAATAATTAAGAGAATTAGTACTTATATCTCAAACTACTAGATTTCTCCAGTAAACAAGGATGAGAACAATAGAGGTCCCGTGGGGAGGAATTTGTTCAAAAACTTCACATAAAATATTTTATTTCTTAAATAAGTTGGTTAAAAAATATTTTCATTGAATAGGTCAGGCTGAAATCGTTATTTGCAATCAAAGATTTAAGATGGAGCTGGTAAAAAAATGAAGTTGGGAGAGAGAGAATTTATTAAAATAGTAAATTCAATCTCAACCCGCCCATTGGCCATGATTTCAAGGGGGAAACGAGTCATACATGCATCAAATTGTTTGCGTTAATGCCAATTTTTATGCATGAATTGAAAGATCAACAAGGGGATCCTATGCACAAAGGAGTATGATTTGTTGCGTTGTGCTGCATTTGATGAGTTGTTGATACGGGGCCCTATTTGTGTGGATTTGGGACGAATGTTGCTCGAGTAACCATAATTGGAGATTACTTGTGTGGATTTGGGACGAATGTTGCTCGAGTAACCATAATTGGAGACTACTAGATTAAAATTTAATTATTTAAATACATTTATAAATCTTTAAATATAAATATATTTGATTTATTAAATTTTAATTTAAAAGCTTACTCTCTTTTATTTGTTGCTATGCTCTATCTTTAAATATAAATATATTTGATTTATTAAATTTTAATTTAAAAGCTTACTCTCTTTTATTTGTTGCTATGCTCTACCTTGACTAATAGATGAGTACATATGCTCTTTATTGATCGTTATACTAATAACTTTAGAAGGCTGTTTTTCTCAAAAATTCTAACTTATCCCAAAGAGACACGTGTAATGACGAAAATTCTTTATATTTGAAAATACATCACCCTTAATTTAGCCGATTTAAAGAAAGGTTAGTACATAATTTGTCCCATAATATCGGCTTAAAAAGTTTTAATTGGGACTTTAGATCAGCTGATAAGATTTCTTTTCTATAGACAAAGATGTAGTCGATATTATCTTGGATATAAAATATTTACCTAAATCTATCCGATTTGTGAATATCTTTAGCATATCTATTCTAGTGATGAGAAGTTATTTGGAGTTACAGTCACTCCGTAGTTACAACTACTAAGATAACCACCCACTTTCGTTATGGATAAGTGGGGGTTATTGAGTGAAGATTATATACGTGCTTGTGATTACTTTTCTGCATCAACAAGTTTAAATACAGAAGAACTCAGCCAAAGAAGGGTCCCTGACCATCACATCCAAGTGGATTTTTATTTATCTTTCATTTTTTAATTTATTCGTTTCAATAGAAGTAGGTTAATTTAGATTTCCTAACTCATCCGATTTCATCAAAGCTATTCTTTAAAATTAAATTAAAGTTCAAGATTTTGATTACTAGAGGTTTGAGTACAGGTAATTTTTTTGTCTCTGATTTGTGATTGATTTCCTGTCTATATACAATGCCTCCTCCTCCTGTATTGGTTACTGTTTTGATTCTAGTTTTGATGATGATGAATATGATCTAACTATGTCTTATTCTGAATATGATCACTATTATAATTTATATTATCTTACTCAGTATTATGAATATTCTAAATGTAATCCTAATTATATTGATCCATCTCCAACCTATTATTTTTCGTATAAATCCTATAATATGTTATAATAAATCTGATATTAGATCTAATGATTTATATTCAAATTAAGATTATATCCACATTAGTCATTATATACCCATCATCAATCAGGATCAGAATCTTCTTACTATTCGTAGTTATATTAGTCGATTTCATATAATCGACCTAATGTAGATAATAGTGGTGAATATGAAGTCATTGATTTACAACATAGTGACAATCTACTCCACTTGATTCGTATTAATATTTATATTTATATTTATATTCATTGAGTTTTTGTGGCTTTGACACACTAGTGCAAAATTTTTTTGACGCAAACAAAGGCTTAATTATTTTAAGAGATAGAGACTCTCATTTTGAGAAGTGTATATATCTTCTTTATCGGTTGTACTATAGTCTTAGAAGGCTCAATTATTTGGGGGAGAGATAGAGCCCTTTCAGGTGCTGAACTTTGAGAAAAAAGTAAAAAAGTAAATAAATTCTAGATTATTAGACATTTAATTTAAAATATAAAAAAATTGATAAAAATTAAAGATTTTTATAAAAATTAAAAAAATTAAAGAAAATAAAAAAATTTTAGTGTGAAAAAAAGTTAGAAGATACTGAAATTAATTAGAATTTTTTTATTAAATTCAACGCTCCAAACACATGAAAAGGAGAAAAACACAATCACATGTAATAAATTATTAATTAACAAAGCAAAATTCATAACCAACTACAATAATCTGACTAAATTAAACAGCTTCATATATATGATTCAAGGGGGATTGCATCACACTACCATGAAATCCACCGACAATCAGTTAAGGTACCCAGCTACAATTCCTCAAAAATGCAAAACATAAACGTTGTACTCAACGGTGGCATCCCCCGTGCTGGGATCGAACCAAACCGTATGTGCCAACGCATACCCACGAGCAAACCGGAAAAGCCCACTCCCTCCGACAATCGGCATTTCCCTAACATCGTTAAACACCGGGTTCCTCCCAACGACGCTAATGCTACTCCCATTGTACTTGCCTTCCACGAACTCGTAATTCACAACCATGAGCAATTCCGGTGGGTAGTTCTGCGACGCGATCGCGTACATCCCCTGAGCTCTTCCGACGAGCTTTGAAGAGCGCTCCCGTCTCTCCGTCAGCCGGTCGTCGATCATGAAAGTGGTGCCGAATCCTATACGCGGACCGCCTTGTGCATGGGCGATTTTCACAGCGGTTGAGTCGTTGCCGCTGAGGATGTCGTGGAAGTAGAAATGGAGGTGGGTCATCTTTTCCATGCGGTACTTCAAAGCGATAGCTTCGGAAACCTCCTCGTAGAAAGTTCCATGGGTTGTGTTGGGTAAGGTTGAGACGAGGATTAGTAAGTAGGAGACGAAGAGAGTGTAATATTTGAGAGATGACATCGAAGCGTTGGGTAAAGTTTGAATTGGTTGGCAATTTCTTGGTTCCAACTGCTTCCTTGTGAAGGCTGATATATATGGTGGTGAACAAATCATTGCTCCTGCATATATATATATATATATATATATATATGTATATGTATGGATGTTTGTGTGTCATGATTCATACATGGTGTTTGGATATAAAAAATTATAATAAAAATATAAAAAAATTAATATAAAAGTGATATGTGTAAAATTTAATAAAAAAATAGAAATAAAAATAAATTAATAAAAATGAATCGGTTTTGATGAATTTTCGTAAATTAAACTTTTTGTTGGTTGCATCCTTTTCAAGTTGAAGTAAAGTTAAAGGAATGATGATGTCCGCCATTGCAATGGTCTAACTCCTTTTATCATAATTTTTTATTATTTTTTAATGGGTAATCTAGGACAAAAAAATATGACATAAGCAAATAACATGACAAGAAGCGGAAGTCACGGAACTAGTAACTATTTTTTTTGTGGGTGTTTGAATAAAAAAAAAAGTGAGTTAAAAAAAGTATAATAAAAGTAAAAAAATGTGATATAAAAGTGATATGCACATAAATTTGATTAAAAAAGTATAAAAATTAGTGAAAATTGATAAATTTTAGTGAATTTTAGTACCACCAAACAGGGCCTTTACGGAAAGGACGAACTTAAATATAATAAAAGTAATATTTTTCCTAAATTAATATTGGGATGTTTGGTTGGTCAAAATTAATTAAAATTTATTAATTTTTAAAATTTTATTAGTTAAATTTTACCACATATCACTTTTATATCAAATTTTTATATTTTTATTATACTTTTTGACTAAATTTTTACCAACTAAACACCTTCATTATTCGGAAACGATGTCATGAAATAACAAAATTAACCAAGGACTCTGGGTCAAAATTTGTAAACATGCATGTTTGTGGATTTATGGGCTACTTGGTAATATTTATGCTTTTTTTATATATATATTTAACAATTTTCATTTTCTATTTTTTTTTTCATTTTTTTTTTCATTTGAGAAGTAGTGGAGTTTTCACATTCATCAAATCATTAGGGGAGCTTCCTGTAATTTTGCAAATGTCTAGAAAGGTCAACAAAAACTAGTTTACTAGTTAAGCTGAATACAAATTGTGCCTGGATTAATTAACTAGAACATGATATATAAAAGAATTACTTGTTCCCCACCACAGCATGCAAAATTTGATCTAGATATCTCCCTTATTTCATAACTACATGGCCTGCATCTGCAAGTTTCACTCTGCCATGGACTTCATATATTAATCAACATCCATAATTATTAAATAATTAAACAATGATAATATAATTTAAACTCGGACATATATATATATATATATATAATTCTAATTTAATGACCTTTGGATATTAACTTATATGCTTAAATGAGAGCTGCATAAAGGATTTGATTCCATGTGTCCGGAAGTCCAGCAAGACACCAGTGAGTGCAGTCCATCCCTTTGAAGGCATTGTACATGCTTGGGTGTGCGTCTTTCCTCAGCTGTGAAAGAGTTGTTATATCGAGCAAATAAACAGATTCTGCGACACTTGTTGTTGTCAAGACTTCTTTCAGTATTATTGCTGCTGGTGGCAAACCACTTGAATAGGATGAACCCCATATGGGTTTTGATTCTTTTAAACAGTTCTTCACTCCTGGCTCGTTCCATTCTGTCCCACTACAAAGCCATCCCAAATGCAAAGTCAACTACTCTCACTCTCTCTCTCTCTCTCTCTCTCTATATATATATATATGTATTGTTTGGAAGAGTAATTTCCGCATAAATCTACCAACTCTTAAGATTTGATTAGTGTTAGATAAAATATTAAATTTTATCTCTTTTTTACTCTATAATAATGAGTTGCTGAAATTAAAAATTATTAAAATTTTTAGTAAATACATAAAAAAAATTATTAAAAACTACTAAAAATTAATAAAAATTAGTGTAAATTGTTACTTATTTTATGAAATATATTAAAAATTTTACCTACTAACATTTAACAATATATATATATATATATATATATAAAATTATTAAAAATTAATTTTCCAAAGGGCATCATAACATATGTCAACTTTCAAATGTCACATTTGAAGTTAAACAAAATCCAATGATGGTAGTAATAGGATAATAAAACAACGAATCATGATTATGTGTGTGTATATATATATATCTTACTTGTAATGGGAAGGAGATATTCCTTGAAAGAAGACTTTAGTCTTTTTAGGATTCACATTTGAGTTAATCCACTTGGCCCATGTCATCAAGGCTTTACGGAAAGCCACCATACGATCCATGTCCTTAACTATCATGTCCCCATCTTGAACGTAATCCCATCTGCAAGCATATATATATATATATTACCATTTTACAATCACCAATTAATTCTAATTATTTAAAAACGTTTATATATGTGTGTGTGTATGTATATATAAGTTGTGACTAGCGAATTAACGAGGGAGTTTTCTGATTCATACGGTTGTTGAGTTCCTCTCCGGTACCACCAAAGCCAAGTGTTAAAGATCAAAACATCCACATTCTTCCATATATTCCCATTTTTAAGGGAATTGAGTTTCAAAACTCGACCAACTCGGTCCCTTTCAATATCCACCAAGTATTGAGAGTGAAATAGCATCACCGACACTCCATAATCCTGCCAAAAATAATATATATATATATACAGCAATTGGTTATCCATCTAATTAATTAGTTTGAGTAATTTTAACTGTGAATTTCATATCATTGAATATTTATTAATTAACTCTAATAATCAGATAATAATTTTAAAAGATAGGATTGATTACAATGTAATAATTAATATTCAAACAGAAGATATATATATATATATACACATACGAATCGTATAGTGATTTCGTGAATTCTATCATGCATATATATATATATATATACACACACACACACAAACACATGCTTCATTAAACCAGTTTAATGAAAAGTTTAAGTCTTGCAGTTAAATGGAAATTAGCATAAAGATGTGATCGACTAATGATTATTGAGACGTGGAAGTGTTCATATATTATCCTACATTTTGCCTTTTAACTTATAATTAAGTTTGAGGTTAAGAAGGTTGTTCATCACATGCATTGTCAATTTAATTACTGGGGAAAATTAAAAAACAATTGTACATACGCACATGCAAACAGATCGACATGACAACTCAATATTGTATAAATAAATGATTGCCCGACCCCCTGTAAGTCCCATGATTTTTTTAGTTTTTGACTTTTAAATCAAAAGTTAGTAAGAATAAAAAAAAAGACAATTTAATATGTTAAATTTTTCTCACCTATTTTTTTGTTAAAAAAATAAAAACTGTATAAAATATTTTAACTATATATTCTGATAATTAACTGATTAATGGGTTGTATTTGGAACAAATTGTTGATGGAAAGAAAAGAAAAATCGTACAGAAAATGTAGGAAAGCTCAATAAAATAAAAAGTTAATTAAGGTTAATATTATATAAAATTATAAGATAGTCGAAGCAACCCATGCATATATATATGTATCAAGAAATTAGGATCAGCTTATGAAGCTATAGACAGGGACTTGCCTGAAATATAAATGTAGAAGTTGTGTCATTTGTCTCCTGTGTGATGCGTGATTTGGGCACAGCAGCGTGAAGAAGGCACACAAGTGATTGCCAATGATTGAGACTTACTGAGTCCCCAATAAACATTATCTTCTTGCCTTTCAATCTTCGTAGAAAGTCTTGACCATCGAATCTACAATTTGTCTCAACAATGTATAAACAAACTAATATAGAATGTATCTCTTGGAAGAAGAAAAATAAGAAGAAAAAATATATCTATTTGGGGGCGGATTCAAGTTTACAAAATATTCTAAAGTGTAAGTCAAAATTCAATAAACTCAAAATTTTATAAAATCTTAGCTGAGATTAGGCTGTTTAAGAGATTGATTGGATTGTTCAAATAATGGGCTGAGTAAATTCTTTTTAATCCACAATTTACTTAATAATAATTTTTTTTTTCCGTTTTGCACCGGGCCGGAGCCCACCGCCGCAGTGTGGCTCTGCCCCTGCGCCTATCACTTCCTTGGGTAGAGTTCGATTGAGAGAAAGAAGAAAGTTTAATAAAAAATTATCAGAAATTTGTAATAGAATGCTTAGTTACTGGACAATTACGTACACAACAATCATCTTGATATATATAGCTTAAAAATATATTTAAATAAAAAGATAAGTACATCAACAACGGAATTTAAGGACAAATCGAGTTAAAAAAAAAAAAACCTGAAACATTTTGCTTACAGCATAAATAATTAGTTGTTACAATATATATATATATATATATAGAGAGAGAGAGAGAGAGAGAGAAGAACCTGGGAAGGTTACAATCTTTGGGCTGCCATCTATACTTAAGGTAGGCATGATCGGGGCGGCCATACTTGAGGCAATTGAATTCCTTGCGAATGTAAGGGCAGGCTGAAGAGTCATAAAGAGGATAAGAATCATCATATACCCAACTCCCTTCAAACACATTGCACTTTCTTTCCTTCAAAACATGTCCTGCAGCTATTACTGAACAAAGACATGAAAAAAGAAGTAGAGACAAAGCAATAAGACAGCAGGAAGAACAATTGCTCTGAATTCCAGGCCCCATTTCTTTTCCTTTAAGTGTAATACACGCACTCGGGGGGGGGGGGGTGAGGACCTATATATAGAGACAATATATACGACAAGTTTGATAGATAGATCTAGAGAGAGAGAGAGAGAGAGAGAGAGAGAGACGATGGACCACATAGCTGATCTCATGAAACTTGGCTGCATATTAATAGTGTTTGGTGAGAGTTTGTATATATTCTAGGCTCCTTCCAGTCCTGTTGGATGTTGCCATCCTCAAAAGAATATATCTATGTAGAGATATATCTAAATACAATTTCATCTATAGAGAGGGAGCTGCTACTAGAGAGAAACATAATACTTACATATATATAAGATCTAAAAGAGGGGACTTTTAATTGAATCAGGATGTTGGTTGTAATGACTTGCAAAATAGTCTTGGCCAGAGAACGTGCAAGTATGAGCCAAGAAACTCTGGATCTGTTCTGTAGTGCATTTGCCTTGTTCACATGCAAAGGCACATGGTACACCCAACACAGCATTACTACTACTTTTGTAGAATTTGACCTAGCAGTTTATTATTGTCCCCCGTCACTTCTCTGCTTGTACACAATACCCGTCCTTTTATATATGCATTCACGGGATGATGATGATGATTAATTAATTAATTAATAATTAATGTTACGAGATAAAACAATGATGAGATTGAACATAAGTGAAATTAAAATTTTGTCTTGAACTATTAATACTAGTGTGAAGACATACACCTACGTGTGTGTTATTCTTATATTTTTTTCTCCAAATTCCTTTTCTTTTTTTTCTTTTTCGCAAATCTTAGCTCTGTATTTATTTTTTTCTACTTTAGAGAAGTTGAAAATAGAAATTATGGAGGTTGTATAGAGTTAAACGAAGTTATGGAGGGAAATTGATAGGAATAATTTGTAATATTTAAGGTGTCATTTGGTATACTTATTTTAAACTTATTTTTTATTTTGTGTTTTGGAAAATAAGAAAAATAGTTCAAAATAGATTTGGTCACTTGTGTTTTAAAAATATATTTTAAAAAATAGAAAATGGGTTTACACATGAAATGTAAAATAATAAAAAATCGTTTTGAACGTTTTCAATCCAAAATAAAAAAAATCTCAAAACACGAAAAATAGAAAATGTTAAATCAAATACGTTTTTTTGTTTTCCTTATTTTAGAATTTTTAAAACATAAAACATATACAATAGAAAATAAAAAATAAAAGTAGAAAACGAAATATAAAAATATAAATTAAATAGCACCTATAATTCATTGCTATAGCTTCAAATAATGGGAGATACCAAAATGTGTTTTTTCATTATATATTAGTATAGGTTATACGTTTAATTTAGAGTTGAACGAGCAATGAAATTAAATTATGAGTTGAAAGTACATTATTCTTAAAAAATATTTATATACCTAATGTAGTATATTAATGTCTATAAATATGTTGTATAATTTAGTATTATGATGTAATATATTATTCAATTTATTATATTAAATTATTATTTATATAAAATGTTAAATTCATTTATTTTCAATAATTTTCTATCATATTTATGATATAAGATAGTTAAAAAAATGACATTAACACTCAAAATTGAATCTTCCGTATAATTTCATCTCCTACCACAATTATATATATATACACTATAGACTTTTAGTAAGGTTGTATTCTCAAATTTTAGATAGCCTAAAAAAAAAAAGAAGAAGAAGAAAAAAAAAAAACTTTAAGTCATATGAGAATTTGATGCTGTCATTCTCTTTCTTTTCTATGATTTAATTAAAATTAAACTCATTTAATGAGAAATAAATAAATAAATAAAAACTCTGTCTCCTCTTAAACAGAAGTTCACTCTCTTACTAAAAATATATATATTTTTTAAAAATAGTACACATCTATTTTCATATCAATTCGTATCCTAAAAAAGGAGAAAAAAAACCTCAATCAAAAGCGGAAAAAAGGATAAAATATAAATAAGAGACTTTCAAAAAGTGAATTCTAGCTAAAATATTTAGACACAGATGCATTAACAGGCATGTTTATCTAACGTGACATGTCTTTTTCTATAGTTCCCCTCATGTCTTTTTTAATTTAATAAATAAATCTATAAGAAGATATAATTTACATATATTCGTAACTGTTGCATGACAAATTAGCACAGGAAAACAGTGTTGTCTTCTTCATTTTTTTTTCTGATGCATATATTATTATTATTATAAAAAAAAAAGGTCTAAGCCTTTAAGTAAATCCCATGATTTTTTATTTAGTATTATTAGTTTTAAAATTTAGGTCTCCTTCACTCCTATTTCTCTCTGCGGTAGCCCAACAGTTCATCGGCGGTGGCTGACGCTCTGCACTGTTTTTCCGGTATATCCCTCTCTTGGAAACAATATTTTCGAGATCTTTGGGACTATTGATTAAGATTAAGATTATTTGCTAAGAATTTGAATTTTTTATCTGCTTGATAGTAGGTTCCCTTTGAAAATTAAAAATTAAAAAAAAAAATAACTATGTCGGCTTGCATTTTCGCTGCGTAGGTTCATTTGTACGAGTATTACATCTATGTATCCGCTGTTTCAAAATTTTTTCATTGTTGAAATTTGTGATTGTCTTGAAATGTGGTAATTTGCCAAATTTGGTCCAGTCATCAGATGTTTGATAAAATGTCAAAGTGAAAAGTATTAAACGTTACGAGTTTTTGGTTTGGATCATTATTATTAGACCTTGTTTTCTCAAACTTTGTTTCATTGTTTATCCTCCCCCCCCGCCCCCGGGGGGGTGGACCAACAAAATTATCTAGTGTAATGTTGCATAATGTTTTTGTTACAGCTGTTGATCTTTCAATTTTCGTTGCTTGTTACATCTGAGGTTTTAGCACCAAAATTGCACATTATGTCTGCAGCCACTTCATTTATGCGTATACATTTTTTCTTCTTCTTGCTTAGTAGCTTCCTACTCATGTATAATTTGTACACGAATGAGAGTGGGAATCACAAGAAAATTGGCTTGTTAACTTGCTTTTCAAGTGTAAGAGCACTATTGCTAGTATAATTTGTTACGCGTCCTTTTTTATGGGTATAAATATAGATACATGGTATTTTAATGTGTCTATATAAGTTGGGAGTGTCTAATAAGTGCCAGCGTCTAACAAGTACAAGGGTTCGATTGGTTCTTGGCATTGAATGGAATTGAATCGATCCTGGTTGCTAGTCAGTTCTAGAAAATTGCAACCAGAATCAAACTGGTTAGTTTGGTTCTAGAACCAACCTGATACCAATAAAAGTTCAATTCTTTCTTTTTTTTTTTTTTTTTGATGTTCAAAACCACGCAAGACTAGAGAGAGAGAGAGAGAGAGCGCAAGTCGGTTAAACCACCATTCATATCAAATGTTGATTAATCAAGTCCCTTAACCTAATTCAACCACATATGATATATGGATGCAATTGCAATGAACCCAAACAAAATAATTAAGTAAACTTCTTCTTTTTTTGGGGGGGTGGGAGGGGAGGTTTGGGCAAGGTGATTGGAATTCAACCAAAACCCCACGATTTCTAAAATAGCCTATCGATCAATATCCATATGTGCCGTTGGTTGTCAAAATTCATGGATGTGCATTCTCAAATTACTTTGGAATTGTTGTTAGTGTGAAATTTGTCTAACAATTCTTGTCTATAGTGGGATTGCAACTTTGTTAATGAACTCTACTCAGAAGCTTTAGAGATTTCTAATGGACAATTGGCTCTCATGTTCACGGTCAACCTAAAAATACAATTTGGACTAAGCTTGTTGCTTTAACAATGGATTAGGAGCTTGTTCAAAAATTAATTTTTGTTGGGCAAATGTCCTTTTTTGTGAAATTTGTTTATAGCTTTTCTTCTTCGTGTGTTAGAGTTGCTCATTTTGTTTTCGGTTGGAGATCAGACCACATTTTAGCAGGTAATCTTGGTGGTAGTTGGTAGTGGTATGTGGCAGTGCGGCTAGAATTTAAAATTAACTGTGTACTTGAACCTCGGGCGACAGTACAAAGCCAAAGTATTTTGTCAGTTGAGTGAGCAAGCATCTTAATTTGTATTTATTTTTGTTTCCTGTGTTATATGGACTCAGACACTAATGTTGATTGCATGTATGTATCTATGTGTTGGATTTATCTAATTCTCATGTGCACAAAAGGACACAACAAAGTATTCATGTTTTTAATATATATTCCATTTATTTTGATAAATATTTATATGTACATATATACTCGTTTATGTTTTAGGATAACGTGTTTTTGTAAGACTGCATAAAGTATTTTATGCGTAATATGAAAGCCTTATACATAGCAATGTAGTAAACTCGAGCCAAGCATCATATTTAGTGAAATCTTGATACAAGCACATTTGATCTATCTTCTATTTCAGACCAGGAGTTGGATCATTTGTCATGTGATGATGGATCTCTATGGGGGAGTTCGCCTGAAGAATGGATTAGTCTATCTGATTTGGACGGCGAGTTCCTGTGCTTCTGCACAGGAAGGTTTCAACATGGGCTTTAAGTCATCAGTACTAACTGAATACAGCTGGGGCTTTGTTGGGGGTGTTACTAGGTAAAAGAACAGTTAATAATTTAATGGTCTCTAACATACAGGCTTAAATCTTTGGTATTTCTGAGATCTCTTTGTATTCTCTTTTATTATTATTATTATTATTATTATTATTATTTTGGTTTTAATTGAATCAGCCAATATATGGCAATAACCAAAAATAACTAAATCACAATCCATATTCCTAACATATTCTAACACTCCCCCTCAAGCTGGAGCATAAAGATCAATCATGCCCAGCTTGGTAGACATTTTCTGAAATGGAGAAACAGCTAAGGGCTTGGTAAACATATCACCCAACTGAGAGTCCGATCGTACAAATGGAGTAATGATATCATGTCTGACCAGAAGATCACGAATAAAGTGACAATCAACTTCTATATGCTTGGTACGTTCATGAAACACGGGATTGTTAGCAATGAAGATTGCAGCCTGATTATCACAGAACATAGACATCGGATTTGAAATATCAATACCAAAATCTCGAAGAAGAGAACGAACCCAAAGCATCTCAGACGCAGTATGAGCCATGGCGCGATACTCGGCCTCAGCACTAGATCGAGCCACTACAGTCTGCTTCTTACTACGCCATGTAACAAGATTACCACCGACGAAAGTACAGTATCCAGAAGTAGACCTCCGATCCGAACGACTACCAGCCCAATCTGCATCGCTGTATCCAATTACATCGATCGTGGTAGAGGCTCGATAATGTAAACCTTTACCAGGAGAATTTTTCAAATACCTCAGAATACGACATACAGCTTCAAAATGAGGTTTGCGTGGAGCGTGCATAAACTGACTGACCACGCCAACTGCATATGAAATATCAGGACGAGTCACAGTGAGATAGATCAATTTACCAACAAGACGTCGATAACGACCAACATCAGGAAATAGATCACCACTTTCACTATCCAAGCGAACAGAAGAGTCCATAGGAGTGTCAACAGGGCGAGAACCCAAAAGTCCAGTCTCCGAGAGTAAATCCAGAACATATTTCCTTTGAGATAAAGATATACCCTGGGAAGAACGGGCAACTTCAATTCCAAGAAAATAACGTAAGGCACCAAGATCTTTTGTATGAAACTGTTTTCCCAAATAACCCTTTAATTCGAAAATGCCCTTAGCATCATCACCAGAAATAATAATATCATCCACATAGACAATTAAGATAATAGTACCAGATGGTGACTGATGAACAAATACTGAGTGATCAGAAGTGGATCGTTTGAAACCATATTCCATAAGAGCAGAACTAAACCGATCAAACCATGCTCGTGGAGATTGTTTAAGTCCATATAAGGCTTTGCGTAAGCGACAAACAAGATGCTCATTTCCTGTAACAGTATATCCCGGTGGTTGATCCATATATACCTCTTCCTGAAGTTCACCATGTAGAAAGGCATTTTTAATATCCAACTGGAACAAGGGCCAAGATTTGCACACTGCTACTGCAAGAAGAATGCGGATTGAATTAAGACGAGCCACTGGTGAGAATGTCTCAAGATAGTCCACACCATAAATTTGGGTATAGCCCTTAGCAACCAATCGGGCTTTAAGACGCTCAACAGATCCATCAGGATAGTACTTTATTGTGTAAACCCAACGACAACCAACTGGCTTCTTTCCCGGGGGGAGAGAAGTGAGCTCCCACGTCTGATTGAGATGTAGTGCTTGCATCTCCTCATCCATCGCTTTCTTCCAGCCTGGTGATAATAGTGCCTGATTATAAGATTTAGGAATAGAAACAGAGGACAAAGCACACACAAAGGACTGGAATCGAGGTGAGATACGATGGTAAGAAACAAATTTAGCAATAGGATGCTGAGTGCATGTACGTTTACCTCGTCTTTGGGCAATAGGGAGATCAAGGTCATCAATAGAAGGAGGCTCAGGCTCATCCGGGTTAGTAACAGAAGTATCTGGGTCAGAAGTAGGTGTCTCAAGTGTTACAGGATCCACAGGTGCAGTGGTGATTGGATCAGGGCGAGCGCGACGGTGATAGACTTGTAAAGGAACCTCAGGAATAGGAAGAACCGGATTAGGAGAGGAAATAGATGTAGGTGGCTCCCCCTCTTGATAGGAAGGAGAAAGCTCCCCCTCACGAGATGACAACTCCCCCTGAACCTGAAAATAGGGTGTAGACTCAAAAAAAGTAACATCAGTACTAACAAAGAATCGACGAGATGGAGGATGATAACACCGGTAGCCCTTTTGAGTACGAGAGTATCCCAAGAAAATACATCGACGAGCTCGAGGTGATAATTTGTCTAGACCAGGATCAAGATTATGAACAAAGGCAGTGCAACCAAATGTACGAGGAGGAAGTGAAAAGGGATTAGAAGAAGGATAAATAAGAGAAAAAAGAAGACTTATTACCAAGAGTAACGGACGGAACTCGATTGATAAGGTGACAAGCAGTTAAGACAGCATCCCCCCAATATGATTTTGGAACATTCATGTGTATTTGCAAAGTGCGGGCGACATCCAACAGATGGCGATGCTTCCGTTCAGCAACACCATTCTGTTGAGAGGTATGAACACATGAGGTTTGATGAATAATGCCCCTGTCAACACAAAATTTTTCCATAACAGACTTGGTATACTCTAAAGCATTGTCAGACCGTAAAATTTTAATTCTTTTGTCAAACTGAGTAAAAATTTCATTATAAAAACGTAAAACAATATTGGGCAATTCAGAACGAGTTTTCATTAAAAATAACCATGTCATACGTGAGAAATCATCCACAAAAATGACAAAATAGCAATAACCATTAATAGTGGGGACTCTAGAAGGACCCCAAATGTCTGTATGAACTACAGAAAAAGGTTCAGACTCACGACCATGACTACTACTAGAAAAAGAACTACGGTGATGCTTCTCTAGTTAACAAGCTTCACACTCTAGACTGGAGACAGAACCAAGACCAGGAACAGCAAGCTTGAGACGAGATAAAGCTGGATGACCCAATCGATAATGCCACTGGAGAGGTGAATCTGAAACATGAAAGGCTGAAGAAGACAAGGAGAAACTGGTTGGGTCAAGATAATAAAGACCATCTCGCTCACATCCCGAACCAATCATCTTCTGCGTCCTGAGATCCTGAAAAACACAGGAAGATGGAGAAAAGGTTATGGAGCAGTTTAACAGTCTAGTTAACTGACTAACAGATAATAAGTTAAAAGGAAAGTTAGGCACATAAAGACTCGAAGGTAACGATAATGATACTGAGGGCTGGAGGTGTCCTTTGCCAGCTACAGGTCGGGAGGACCCGTCAGCTAACGTAAGACGATGAGTGGTGGTAATCAAATCAGAAAATAAAGAAGGATTACCTAATACATGAGCACTAGCACCAGAGTCAAGAATCCATTGTGGAGCAGATGAGGTGGAGAAACAAGCACTATTACCTGAATGGGCCAAGGTGGCAGTGGAACTGGAAGAGCGAGAGATCTGAAGAGCTTGCACAATAGCATCCAACTCAGCAGGAGAGAAGGGAGCCTGAGAAACTACCCCGGAGTTGACAGGATCACTTGTACCAGAAGTAGAACCAGAGGCTACTTCAGAGCTAGTAAAATCAGTAGTAACATGGTGAGCTTGATCAGGACGACCATATTTCTTCCAGCAATAAGGCTCTGTGTGATTTGTACCACCACAATGATTACACTTTTTGGTGCCGCGTCCCGAACTGCGACCACCACCCCGAGAATTACGGCCCATACCACGTGAGCCACCACGAGATCCTCCATGACCTCCAGAACTATTAATCAAAGCAGCAGAGTCTGTCCCACTGGAAGCAGATGTTGAACGGGGATGATGACCCAGGGAAGATCGTTGCAACCGAGAATAAGCACTGGCTAAAGAAGGAATAGTCTCCCCAGCCAAAAACTGATCTCTGTAACTACGAAAATCATCATTTAGTCCTGTCAGCAGAAGAACAGTCATAAGCTCATTCCATTGTCCCATCATCTCTGCTTTAGTCTCAGGAAAGGGACGAAGTTGCAAGAGATGATCACCAAGGGCTTTAAGTGTACTGTAATAATCAGATAGTGATCTATCTCCCTGTCGGAGAGAAAAGAGTTGCTCGTACGCCGCAAAAACTTCTGAAATATTACTACGCTGAGAGAACGAATCAGCTAAAGAATCCCAGATTGCCTTAGAGGTGTTACACAAGGATACAGTTCGAAAAACTGAAGGTTCGAGACTGTGCCATAACCAACTCATAGCATTAGCATCAATAGCTCGCCATTGCGAATACGTGGGAGATGTTGAGTCTGGAGGAGAATCCGTAATGTAATTTTCCAATTGTCGACCAATAAGGAATATACGAACAGCATGAGACCAAGTTAAATAGTTGGCGGCTCCATTCAATTTCTCACAAACAATGGATTTTGGAAAATTTTCAATTGAAATAGCATGCGCAGGAACAGGTGAAGAATTTTCATCTGAAGTAGTCTTGACAGTAGACGGATTAATAGCCATTAGCCAAATATAAATCACAACTCAAATCAGAGTAGAAAGACCACACAGCGGCGTATAAGGTTTCAAAGCACAACAAGGAGCACGAACCAACTCACAATCGAACGATCAACAACGATCAACTACGATTGAGCAGACAAAATAAAAAATATAGTAGAGAGTACGAGTATCATCAATCGACAGTATAAAACATACCGAACATCAGATCTGGTTGTCTAAAACGTGAGAAATCCAAGATCCGATCGAGAAGGAGATAAGCCAAGTTTCAAGAATCATCCACGACACAAATCAAGCATAAGAGGAGAAGAACAGGAAGAGGCGACTGCCATGGTGTGTCGCCGGAGATCAGCCGTCGGTGCACGCGCCGGCACGCGCTGGAAAAGAGAGGCGCGTGAGCCTCACGCGCTGGGAACCAAGCCGCGCGTGAAGGCGCGTCAGGTCATCTCCGGCGATGGTCTTCGTCGGTGGTAGTCGCCGGTCGACGCCGAGTCTGTTGGTGGTGGCGCCGGTCAACAAAGGTCACCGGAGAGTGGTCTGGCAGTGATGAACAGTGGCGGCAGTGATGAACAGTAGCGCGGCTAGGGTTTTTTTTTTTTTTTCTGGAAAAGAAAATAAAAATAAAGAAGGGAAAAGGAATCGCTCTGATACCAAGTTGAGAATCAGAACAGAAAAATTAGAGAGAAAAGAAAGAGAGAGATAAGATCCTTCTTTTCCCTCATACTCTATTTATAATCAAGTTTAGGTTACAAAAGATAGCAATTGAAATCAGCCAATATATGGCAATAACCAAAAATAACTAAATCACAATCCATATTCCTAACATATTCTAACAGTTTTCAAATGTGCTTCTGTGATTGTCTGCATGCCTAATGAAGTGCACTACTTGCCTTCCAGATGGATTAACGAACAAGTTGGTTGCCACACAAGAAGTGATACAAGTTCCAGACTTTTTATGACACTCTGCATTCTTTTTCAACAACAGATGCACTCAAATTGTTTCATGATGGTATCTTGACAAGAAGATCAGCAGAACAGAGTGAGAGCGCTGAGGCCAGTCCTGATGTTGCAGGTTTGCAAGGTCAAAGCTCCAACATTCCACAAGTGTACTTTTGGGACCTTAAATCTATTCCTAAGCCTCGTGCAATTGAAGTGAGTTTAGAGTTAGATCACTAGGTGAACTTATTGACTTGTTGCCAGGTATTTATATAGTTACCTAGTTTATGTGGTTTATTTACTAGATATTTACCCACTTACGTACAATTGTGATTGCAATTATTGCAAGATTCAATTCTATGAAGTTCATAAATGAAGATCCTTTGAATATATTTAGTCATTTATAATTCATAGTGCCTAACTCCCTCTATTACTACTATAAATGCTCTCTTTTTCTCTCTCTTTCTCTTCTAAATTTTCCATGGCGTGCTAAGGGAAACAGTAGATGAAAGCTGAAAAAGTGGAAAAGTTTGCTGTGTTTGTTACAAAAGCTGTAGATGGAAACAACTTGAAGACAAAAACTTGGTGACAACTTGGAGACAAAAACTCTAGATGGAAAAATGGAAAGTTTACTGCATTTGTTACGAAAATATGAAAATATTAACACCTTAATGGTTTTTACCATTAGTCGTGGAATCTTGCAACCCATGGATTAAAAAAGTTGATAACATTTTTTAACATGTATGTCCTTCAGATACTGGATTTCTGGACCACCAAATGAAAGCAATGTGTTTCCCATGGTTAAGAATTTCCATTTTGAGCATGTCCATGTTACCTGCTCATATATATGCCTGCGTGCATGCGGGCATTTGTTGTATGTGTGATGTGGATGCTTGGCAGAGTGCAGTAACACGTGTTGTTTACTTGATAGTGGAAACAGAATTTGCAATCAGAACAGACTAAAACGCATATGATGGATGATACTTAACATTAATGATATCAAGTTACCAATATCTAGAGGTGTAAATACGATTTATAATAATAAAGGATAGATAGATAGATAGATAGATAGATAGATAGATAGATATTGTCTCATATACAAGCTGAAAACAACCTCACACTAACCTTTTTTTTTTTTTTTTTTTTTCCATAAACATTGAACTGAGTTTTTGACTTTCACTTCAACAGTAGGGCTTAGAAAAAGCCAAAATACTTTGTGTAAGTGATCAATGTTTTGCATGACCCTCAGTGGCTTTTTCTCCAGTACTCATGAAGGTAGCTGAAGAACTAGTCCTAGGAATTCAAAGTTCAATGCTAAAGCATGGGCCATTGGCTAAAATGCCTCGATACTTTCAAATTACTTGTGTAGTTCACTGAAGCAGCTTCTGCTGATCACACCTGTAAAAATTTATGTTCTGTGAAGTGTAAGTCTATATTTCTACCGAATTTATGAATTATGAAACAGAAACAGGGAGTTATGCTTGTATGTGAAGAAAATAAAGGCTATGCAAAAGTAGCACTTTGCATTTACCTCAATAGTCTGTATCAGCTACAAGCTTGAATGGTTCTTGTATGAGCAAAAGCTGCTGATGTTTGCCTCGGATTTGGTTTGTACTTGGGTATGGGCATTACTTTCTCAAAAGCTTCAACAAGCAATGCCACTTTCCTTTTCCGTGCTGGAGCAAGTTTGGTTACTGTCTGTTGTAGTGCATAATCAAGCATCCATTCTTCTGCATTTTTCCTTTCATCCATCATTTGATGCCTGAGATCAACCTTTTCTGCATCAGGGTCAGGCTCAATGGGCAAGAAATTTGGTTCCCTTGGGTTGAACAGCCTTGGTTCCTCCAACTCCTCCACTGGTCTCTTGCATCTGTTTATCCTAATAATGTTAAGGGCTTCTGGAAGTTCTTGACTTGGATGGCATCCACTGCGGAAGAATGCAGTTTTTGCTTGTGTGCTGGCTGCATTTTCTGATGACGAGGGGATTTCTTCTGGGTCTAATGTGGTCGAGTACGCTGCTTCCATTTCATTAACATTTTCATTGCTCTTTTCAGCTACACTGACTTTATTTAGGCCAGAATGAGTCTGCTCTTCTGAATCTATGGAATCAGATATTTTGCAGGTCTGAGACTGTTTATTGGACGAGTGAACCTGGGTTTCTGCTGGAAAACCTTCATTGACAAAAGCCTGACTTGGTTCACCATCTTTGGCTGTAGAACCAAGTTGAATTTCATTATTATCTTTCTTGGTCAAGCCCTGGTCAGCTTCTGATAAACCCCGTAGCAGATCAGAAGTTGGGATTCTGATTGGTGATTCAGCAGCACCCTTTTGCTTTTCCTCCTCTGTTTTATCTCCAACAACAGCAGCAGAGAGTTCTTGTTCTAGGTTCTGATTTGTTTCTGGATCCTTGGTGATGGGTAGAAGACTTTCATAGAATGCCTCTTCTCTAGAAGCCCAGATTTGGTAGGCTTCAGTGTCATCACTTGAACTATAATTCTCGTGGGTTTCATCATGGCAGGATTCAGTATGAGAAGGATCAGATTCGTTCCCCAGTAAATCACTTGCTTTAGTATCTTGAAGATATTGATTGTGATGATCAATCAAAGCCTCATCTTTGATTTTGGTGGCAGACTCTGTTTTGTCATCTCGAAGTTGAAGATTTGTTCTTGGATTTTCGTTATCTGCTTCCAAGATTTTGTTGCTAGCTTCTGCTGCTTGCTCAGTTGGCTCTTTAGTGGTTGCTAGAGTGATTGCAGAGGCTACAGAGTCATCTGACTTGGCATTGCTGTCTTTTTCTTCTGGGGTTGTTTCTTGTAACTCATCATTAGGAGAAACTTGGTTGTTCTGGTTGGATTTATAACTTCCCACATTCTGATACGAACACCCAGATCTTTCACCTTCTTCCTCAAAGAATTCTGCCAGCCCTTCATCAGCAGGAATTTCAACAAAATAGCTCCTAAGATTATCACCAGAGTTGATAATGGATTCATTTTGGAAACTAGGATTATCATCACCAAATGAAAAACCACTTTCAAAGTCACATTCGTTGTTACTTTGAGCTGACTTGCCAACTTCATTATCCAGAGATAGGGCAGAGTATTGGGCCTCTTCCCAGTCCATATCAGAAGTTTCAGATTCTATTTCATCCGATTCAGTGCTTGCTAGGCTTTCTACTTCCATGTAACTCTGATTGCCCAGGTGTTCTGGTGTTTCCTCTTCTTGAGTGGAAGAAGGTGAATATACTTCCTCTGCTGCTTCCATTTCTGTTGAATGGACTCCACTGCAGTGACCAAGATTGTCTTCAAAATCAATCTCAGAAAGCAGTGCCTCATCTGAGCAGCTCTCCACGACTGCTTGTGCCTCATCTGAGCAGCTCTCCGCAACTGGTCCAGTGTCATGTTCTGCTGCTGTTTCATTGCTTGCAGAAACTGAAGGCATGAAATCAGTAGCAGCAAAATTAATTTCATCCTGGCCATCCCCATTATGTTTGCTTCTACCGGTTGTTTCAGCAGCAGCTTCCATATCTCTAACATACATTTCAATAAAGAAATCCATTTGATCCTCTTGTGTCAATGGATTGATTGCTGGAACATTTGAATCCAGTTCTTTAATTGCAGGTTTCCCACCAAGGGCTATCTGCTCGGTGTTCTCCTCCTTTCCATCGCCAGATGGCTTTGATCGACGTGGGGATAGACATCCCAGTTTCATACTCTTCTGGGTCTTTAACATACGTCTCCTTGTTGATAAGAAGCCCTTCAACGGAGGCAAAGGAGCATGGCGATGGCCATTAAGAGAACAGTACGTGTATGGACACACCTTCATGGTTGAGGTTCCTTCTGATTCAGTTGCCCCAGGACTGAGGGCAAGGTAAGCAGGAAACTTCGAATCCTTTAAAGTTGAAGAGCATGTTGCTTTTTGTGCATCTAGACTTTCACAAAGTACTGCTTGTGAACACTTTCTTGTCGAAGCTCTTGATGGTTTAAAACTAGGAGACTTGGTTAAAGTCCTCACAAGTTTCAAACTAGAGGACCTAGTTAATGTTTTTGCAGGCTTATGACCACAAACCGAGCCAAGCTTTGAGTTGTTTGAAATCTTATGGGGTTTCTTACTGCCATTAGAAGTTTGAGAGCTCCGGTAACTTACATGAGAGCACTCCTTCCTGGCATCAAAACTGCTTGTGGACTTCATGTAATTTGGTGATGCATATGATCCTCTGGTAATAGAAGGTTGTTTTTGTGGGGTTGCTGCACTGGCTGGAACATCAAGAGGTGGTGGCTTCCCTGGCAGTTGTACTCCTCTCCTGATGGTAGGTGATCTTGAGCTTTCAAGATCAGAGCGCTTGATCGATCTTGATTTCTTCATTTTCTTCCTGAGTTCAGCTCCTCTGTTCTTGCCGTCCTGGTGGCGAGGGGAAGATGGTCTGGGGTTCCCAGGCTTCTCAGGTTTAACATGATCAGCTTGTATACCAAGCTTGTTGGGTACCTTTCTTTGGACCATCTTCAAAGGAAAACCAGAGGCAGAAACAACAGGAGCTGAGAATTTGAGATGGGTTTTCTTCCTTCCGGACTGGGGAATTCAAGCTCTTGAAGAAAAATGGTATTCCTGTGGTTTAGTCTTGAGATGGATATTGTTTCAAGGGAAAGGAAGAGAAATCTTGGAACCCCAACCAGAGAGATTCCAAGTTTTCTGCATTGGTTGGTCTTTTTGGTTCTAATTACCAGTGTGGTTTGGCATATCAAATTTGCATAAGATTGATATAGAGTTAAATGCTGACGCTGCACTGGTGGGAGCTCTTGGGGGCCCTGTTTTTGGGTATTTTCTAGGTTGAATTATTGTTATCTTGCAGTATTATTTCTTAGTGGTGAAGGTATTAAAAAATTTGTGATATCATATCCTTGGCCGGGCTCGTGTAATTACTTAAATATCCATTGTTTGGGTAAGTAGTTGGATGATGATACCTATAGAAGAATCTTCTCGCACTTGTCTGCTCTCTTTTGTGAAAATTGTAGTCATCTGAAGCAATCATGGAGACATATTTAAGAGATAATTTGTTGGGCGTTCGTGTTCAATGGTCATGCATCCTGTGTTCCTTTAGCCTTAGCTTCTTCTATGACTCCTACTCTATTTTTATTTTTAAATTTTTTATAATATTTGAATTATAAGTTGTATTATATGTATTAATATCAATATTTCTCAAAGCGCCCGAGCTAATCCCCATAGGGGCTAACTCAGCATTTTTTCCACTAAGGGCAAAAATTATATATTACCTTGAGAGGAATTGAGAGTATTTTAATATAAAATTATCCAGAATAATTATAATAATATAATAAATTTTATGAGAATAATTTTAAAAAAATTAAAATTATTATTATCAAAATTAGAAATTTTTGATAATTTTGATGGTAAATTAATTTTGTGCATGTACGCAGAAAAAGAACGGCGGTAAGAAAGAAAAGTTGAAAGTGGACGATGAGGGCGAATTTGTAAAATTATATAATATGGTATAATAATAATTATATATAATTAGCAAAAATATTTTCTTAACAGCGGCTCTCATGACACATGCTGTGGATCTGTCTTTAATTTTTTACAGTTTAAAAATTATTATTCATTATGAGAAGTGATGAATTTTAATAATAATTTTGAGAAGTAATGAAGTTTAAGATATTAAATTTAGAGTGTAGATAACATTTTTCTTTTCGAATGATTATATATATATATATGTATATGTTTGTGCATAAATGCCAAAAGTATTTGAGGGGGCAGTTTTGTAATTTAAGATATGAGAATATAAAAAGATGAGGGGGCAGTTTTGTAATTTAGGATATGAGAATATAAAAAGAAGACCTAAGTGAACCGACCAGAGGGGATGGGCGGTTGCACTTGTTAGGAAAAGAAAGAAAGAAAGAAAGAAAGAAAGACAAAAAGAGTGGGAGTGGACGGCCGAAAATGGGCCACAGCCGTCGGGCCAATTAGCTCAAACTGAAAAGCTTTGCGTGCCGTTTTGGAAGGGCTTCGACCATCATTTCGTTTCATTGTTTATGAAGATGTTATTTTTTAAGAGTCAATTACTTTATTTTTATTTTTTTTATCAAAATTTAATAAGGATGATGCAACGAAATTATGAATTAATTAATTTTAAGGCAAAAATTCAGTTGAGGAAGTCTGGAGTTGTCACAATCACAATAATGTCATTGTGTTTTGTATGATGATGTGATTGTGCTTTCTGCAATAAGTTTCTGAGAAGATAGAGATTTGCATAATTTTGGTAACTGATTAAGTGTTTGGTTATTGTTTAAATGTTTGATTGATAAAAGTTTGGCAAAAAAGTATAATAAAGTATAAAAATTTAATGTAAAAGTGATACGTGATAAAATTTGATTGGAAGAAGATATAAAAAGTGAGTAGAAATTAGTAAGTTTTGATTAATTTTTACCAACTAAATACATTATACTAATGGTTAAAAAAAAATCACTTCGTATAGCCAAAAAGTACAATAAAGTATAAAGATTTAATGTAAAAGTAATATGTGATAAAATTTGATTAAAAGAAGGTATAAAAAATTAGTAGAAATTAGTAAGTTTTGATTGATTTTTACCAACCAAACACATTATATTAATGATTTTAAAAAAAAAATCACTTCCTATATCATCATTCTCTTCAGTAGATTTTGCGGTGCAAATGAATTGACGGTGGAGAAGATTTAAGCCATTTGTAAATAAATTAATTTAAAACTTGTTTATATTTGTTTGATTAAATAAATAAATAAATTTAAGTATATTTTTTAAATTTAATAAATAAACAAATCAAGTTGAAATAATGTGTGCCCGACCAATAAAATTCACAAATAAATTTATTTAATGTTTGTGAACATAACTTATAGCTTGTGATACTATTAAAGTACTTGTAAACATACTCACAATTAGTTAAGATTACTTGTAATTAAGGTTTTAATTAGTTAACTTTTCTTATTATCAAGTTAGATTAGTAATAATTTATTTTTTTATTAATTTACAACTTGGTTGTTAAGTTAAAAAAATTTTATTTGTTTATTAAATTTGTTTATTAATACTCTTATGAACATGCTCAATTACGTGACTGATTAGAGGGTCAGGAGTATGTTTAAATTGAGCTCGAGTTTACTAATAAATTTAACAAATAAATTTAATACATATATGGGTCTCTCTGTTCATTTGGTTCTCCGTAATCCAACTCTCGATACTTTGTAGAATGCCTGCTTCGGCCAAAACTTATTGTTTCTCGGTCCTTATTTGTTTATTTTGGTACCGAGAGAATACCTTGGCGGGTATTTGGGTATAAGGTTATCCGCTTGAAAGCCTAAATTTTAATAACTTTACATTTTTTTTAGTTAAAAGTTAGTAATTATAATTTTTGATGAATTTGTAGAAGTAGTAATTTTTAATAATTTTTTACAATTTTAAAATATTTGGTAAAATTTTTAACAAAATTTGACAATTTTTAACAACTATTTGTAATTCTTAATAACTTTTGATAATTTTTAACCGCTTTTGATAACATTTAAGTTGAACAAGTTATTGTAAATAAGTAAAAAAAAAATGACAAAAAATTAATGTTTTGTCAAATATCCAAAAAAATAATTTAATTTTAATAATTATCCACTGAAAATTAAATTACCAAACAGTGTGTTTCCCAAAACTAGTCAATGTTTTAGTCCATCAATTTTCAGTAATCACGAGTTCATATGACTGGTGTGTGATAAAAAATGAGGGTTTTTAGTAGTCAACGAATTAGTTTCACCTAAAAATCATTTACGTAAAAGCTTTTGAAACAAGGCAGGGAACTTAAATAAAGTTATAATATCTTCAACTTGCAAGAAAACCCTTTTGAAAAAGTATAGTATATATTACTCTAAAGCATTTTATTTATCATCTATGTTTATCTTCATCGATAAGTAAGAGGTAATTTTATACCGAACTTGCGTTAGAAACAAACAAATATTTACACACACACACACATTCATTTTTATTATATTATTAATTTACTAATTTTTTATCTTCTAGATATTTTATTGATTTGACATAAACATGTTATATTATGGGTTTGTTTGGCGCAACGGAAAACAATAAAGATAACGAAAATGTGGTTTAAAAAATTTTTTAGTGCTTGGCACATACTTATCAAACCACGTTTATAGAAATGAATAATAAATTTTTTTTTATTTTTGCATCAGTTTTTTAGAGAAAGAAACCATTCAAACAGTTTTTTTAATTCCGTCGGAATGATTTTATGTCAAAATTTATTAAAAGTGATTAAAAAATTTTTGGAATTTATAAAAATGTTATTAGAGCTTGTAAAATGTTATTGGTGTCTATAAAAAATGTATTGAAATTTGTAAACATTTGTTAGGATATGTAGGTATATATAAATTTATAGAAATTTTATAGAAGTATAAAATGTGTTAAAAAATTTTAGAAATTTTTAATATCTTTTAGAATTTTTTGTTGTACCAAACAGACACTTCATTGTATATTCATGTTTATTCTCAAATTAAACAAATTATCAACGACGTAGTAATTACAACTAATCAAGAGCCTCACTTCCAGTGTAGAATGGTAAAAGGGCAGGCCAGGGCAGCACTTTGCATAGATTGAAATCCAGATCCATTAGTCCTCTAGCATTGAAACCAATACCTCGGGTCGGCTCTAGAGGGGCAGTGACCGTATGTGATTATCCATTATGAACATTTGGATAGTGAAAACCACTAAATTTACTGGTTTTCAATATTTAACTTTATTATCCTATAATTGAGCGCTAGCTTAGCCTTTGACTAATTAGAAATAGAAGTGAAAACATGAATGAAAGGAATTAAATGCATAGGGAATTAATTATAGCACAAAACAACTCTATGTAATGTAATAAATGTGGTAGGTACTACTTGACTTTAGTAATTTATTCTCAAAATTAAGTTCTAAAAATTTGGGTTATCATTCTATAATATTTCTTCACATGTATATTCCAAAAGTTTAAAAATGAAACATATATAGAATTTTGCCATTATGGTATTCCTAAGGTTATCTTTGATATGAGTTAGGCCCCGTTTGGTAATTGTCAATTTTTATCAATTTTTCACTGCTTATTAATTTTCTCTACTAAAACTTATTAAATTTTTTAGCTTTTATCAGCTTTCTTTTTTAATTTTTTTATTTTTATAACTTTTTAACAAATACAAATTTTTTTTCCAAATGTGACCTGACAATGTCAGAATAAAAGTTACAAAAAAATTTCATTTTTTTAATAGACCAAACACATCCTTAATGTGCTATGTAAAATCATCATTTGCATATTTTTCATTCATTGATTGAGGTGCTTTTATATGAAATTAGAACACTCATGCTTACAAAATAATCATTCACACATTTTGTTGAAACGATGCTACAACGTGGATGAATAATTCCATTTTTTTTATTCTTTTATGAAAGAAAAAGCAAAGAGAATTACGGACCCCACCTTATTGCAGATGGGGGAAATAGTTAATGGATTGGCCTGTGTTTATAGTTATTTTTTTATTTAATTACTACATTTAAGTTATTTTAAATAAACGAAAAAAATGGTCATTGATTTATTTTTAATATTATGGTTTTTACCAAATGGTAAAGAGTGTCCTTAAATCATTCGATAAATAATATAAAATTACCTTGAGATGGTAAAAATGAATTTTAATATTTGTAATTTCTTTAAAAAAATAGCTAAGAAAGTGTTTAGGAAACATGTTTTCCCCTCGTAAAATTATGCTATTTGGCAATTAAAAAAACAATTACTGTATTAATTCCTATAGTCATCTCATTTCCAATTCAATTCTTTTCTGACATATCAATCATGTTTACAAGTTACGAAAAATTCTAATTACCAAAAAAAAAAAATTTACGAAAAATTCTTATCAATTTATTGAAAATTCAAAATTATGAATAATATAGAGAGAAAAATTATTTGTTTATATTATATAATTTTGTGATAGCTAGTTAACATATTCTGATGACATCAAAAATAATCCCATATCGAAAAAGAATCAAGAACTACGGTAACTTATAAGCGTCCAATTACTCCTTTTTTTCTCGACACGACGTATTTTAAAGTCATGAATGAAAGTGCCTATGAGAGAATGTACAAAACAGATAACATCTGCTAAAAGAACTTATAGTGTGCGGATAAAAATGGATCATCATTAACTGATTTTGTTTGTGGGAACCAAATGGGTCACGTGCCCACCGTTCCAAGGAATCCAGACAGTGACTCATAAGCATTCAGCTTCTCTCTCTCATACACAATGGGTCCATACACAATAAGTTTTAAATCTACGTGAGAGTGTCTATGGTATACGGACGAAAATAGATCATTATCATATTCGATATTTAAATTTTTAATATATTAATTAAATTTAACAAGTCTAAAAAATTTGGTGAGCGATTATAGTAGCAGATGAATATTCATTAATTATGCATACAAATAGCCTCATACAAATAGCCTCTCTCTCTCTCTCTCCCTCCCTCCCCGACATTTGATGAGAAGTTGCAAATCCATCATTGAAATTTCACGAATGGGGGTATTGTTGAAGAATCCCAAAACAAAATTGATAATAGGTAACGCTGAGAGGACAGAAATTAAATTTCCGCATAACTGCGTCAGCAACAGCAGAGCCCGAATTTAAAGTTGCAAACGGGCGGTTTGGACGGAATTGGATTGGGTTTGTGATAATTATATTTATTTATTAAGTGGTCATTATAAGACGATTGAACATGAGTTATATTAAACCCGTGGATCCAAATTCAACCCGTATAAAAAAAATTAAACTAATAAATATATACACTAATGATATGGTCTGGACTTGTCATGTTATATGGTTAAGTCAAGCCTGCTATTATATGCTAAAACAGTTAAGTTGTAAAAATATATTTGAAAGCAATATATACTATTGTTTATACAAATTCAATCAAATAGTGAATGTAAAATAAATTAAAATGTTGATACCATTAATAGTATCGATTCGATTAAATTCAAATTCTAATAAATAAATAAAAAAGAATAAAAAAAGTTGAAGAATAATAGGACTTACTCATATAATTAAATAATTTTTATAATTATTATCTCTATTGTTCCTACCACAGTATATATATATATATATATTACATATAAAAACTTATAAAATATATATTAATTACATATAAAGACTTTTAAAAATTAAAATTTAAGTACATACCTAGTAAATTATAAAGTCAAAATAATATATTGTAATAAAAAATCTCCAAAAAATTTGAAAGAGAAGAAAATCTATTTTTTTTTTTATAGATTTTACATACAGAAGAGTTTTATACTATTTAAATTAGAATACAATTTTAAAATCCTATCTTATTTCGATTATAATACTATTTTGATAGAATTGAAAGTTTAAATCCAAAAAAAGTTTGAGTAGCACTTCAATTAGATTGATTTATCCATTCTCAATTTTATTTTTTAATTTCTAATATTGTTTGATATTTTTTTAACAAATAATATTATATATATATAATCTTAATAAACAATATTACTATTTAATTTAAGATATCACTTATTTTGTCTAATGATATTTTGCATTATTTTATTTTATTTGATAATAATAATTATTATATTTATTATTTTTAAGTAATAATTTATTAAATTATAAAAAAAATTAAAAATAAGAAGTTATATGGTAATTAAATAGAAGTGTCGATTTAATAAAAATATCAAGTAATATCTACGAACATTCTAATTTTAATAAAATTGTGAATAAATGGTAATTACGTACAATACTAATTCTATTTAAATTATATAATTTTAAATTAAGATAATTATAATTATAAATTTATTTAATAGGATAATTATATTTTGACATTATTTTGTTTAATAATAATGATAATAATAATATTTATTATTAAAACCTTTATTTAACAAGTAAATATTTTTTTGCATTATCATGTTTAATAATTTTTATTATTATGTTTTGAATAATAATCGATTAAAATATGTTTTAAATAAAAATACAAATAAAAAATAAGAAGTTAATGATAAATAAAAGTGTAAATTAAATAAAAATATTAAGTGATATCCACAACCATTCTAGTTTTAATAAAATTAAAAATGTGAATATGTAGTAATTATTATAAAATACTAATTTCTTTATAAAATAATTAAGATGATTATAATTAGGTAACATGTGTCACAGTCATGCACGTGTCACAATTATAACTTAGCATAAGTTAAGTTTTACGTTGTGTAAAATAGTTATAATTACGTGTTACGTATCACAATCATAACGCAAATTAGATCTTATGTAACGTAACAACGTTACCAAACTTTATTTTATATATATATATATATATATATATATATAAAATATGATTTTTATCAAAACCTATGTTTGAATTAAAAATTTTGTTAAAAATTAAAATTAAAATTAATTTAAGAAATTAAAATTATTATATTTAAAATTAGCTTATTAATGAATCTCTTTTATTTTATTATATTTTTAATTAATTTAAATGAATATATATTCAAAATTTTATCTTTGAAAATATTGTCAAATCTAGTCACATAATTTTTGAGTCATAATTAAAAATTTATAAAACATTAAAATTTTATCTTTATTTATGATTTTGAGTTGGATTATTATATTTAAAAATATATATATTTCTATTTAATTATATGGGTTGGGACATACAAGATACGTACCTGATCAAAGAAAAAATATACAACATAAAATGACTAGAAAAAATATACAGTATAAAATGACTACACATGATTGAAAAATAGACACGTATATATATTTTTATTTGCACATAATAAAAAATAGACAAATGCGTGTACATATATTTTTCTTGTTTCTATAATTTTTTTAATTTTACCTTTTATTAATTTTTTATTTTTTTATCTCACATAATTTTTTAATATTTAATAGCTTTTTGATATTTCATTTGTATCTTTTAAAATAAAAAAACTATTTAAAAAATATTTATGTATAATTAAAACGAAAATAGAATAAAATAGTCAAAATAATTGATAATGATGATATAATAAAATAGCTAAAATAATTGATTACATAATTTTTTTATTTTTAAATATTTTTAATTTTTTTAAAATAACGAATCTAACGGATTCATTCGAATCAAGATCCATTAATCATTGTAGTATTATTGATAAGATCGAATTAGATTAGATCAAATTTAACCCATTAGTAGAGTCAATGATTGTGTATTATCAAGGTTAAATTAAATTGAAAATTGGTATTTATTTTAATTGATAGAATAAATAATTGAATATTTAATGAGTTATAAACCAATGTAAAATCAAATAGGTATTTTCTTGTCTGCTTTAAATAAAGGGCTTTTTTAAGACCGATTACTATTTATAGACTTACAAGAATTTTAATCATATCAAAAACATTTGTTTGCGAATAAGTCACACTTGTAATAAAAAGATAAAAAAGGATATCGTGCGTTTTTTAATACATTTTAAAATCGCTAGTTTTATCCGAAACGCTCATAACTTCCGTGACTTTCCATCTTCTTTACAAAGTAAGCTAAACTGATTTTTGAAACATAATCAAAACTATTCAGAAAAAACGATTTTTGAAACATAATCAAAACTACTCAGAAAAATTCCTCAATCGATCATCATTCCCAAGTTTTCGTTGAACAATTTTTTTATGGTAATGTTTTTATAAGAGCATACATTATATACGAAAATAGTACCACGTATATGTGGTACTATTAGCCATATGGTACTGTCAGTCATGTATTAGATATGTGACTTCTTTTGTATTTAATGGTGCTGTTTGCATACTAGACAGACTGTAGTACTATTTTTACAAGAGTATACATTATTTACGAAATAGTATCACATAAATGTGGTACTATCAACCATATGGTATTGTCAGCCATATATTAGATATGTGACTTGTTTTGTATTTAGTAGTGTTGTTTGCATACTAGATATATTGTGGTACTGTTTTTACAAGAGCATACATTATTTACAAAATAGTACCACATAAATGTTATCAAATTACAGGTATTGCAATCACACAAATCAGACATGGTAAACATACAGTACCGTTCCAATCTAATCTCAGTTATTAATGAAGTTGAATCCATCAACTTAACAAAAGCACACTATGTCTATCAATGATATAAATATATCTTCACGCGATTTATATTCTGCTTTTTATAAGGAAGGAAAATAAAAATAGAAAAAACATGATTCTCGACTATCATATCTTCACACGATTTCCGGCAATACTAGCTACCCTTTATTATAGAAATAAATGGTATTTTTAGTATATCAAAAAAAATATTTAAAATAAACTCGTGGGACCTATTAAAAAATGTGACCTAATCACAAAATTTTTTACACAAATATGACTTAAAAGTAATATTTTTTTTAAGTGACTAATAAAGTTAAAAGACTACAAAGTATGATTTAAACATAATTTTCTATTAAATAAATATATTTTAATAATTTTAATTGGTGACAACTATTGCCAGGTAAACAATTAAATTCTTTCTTTAAATTGTTTGAAATTATAAAAAATTAATATAAATTTATAAAAATTGTAATCTCGTATCTGTGCATTAAATAAACAAGTTAAATTTCATAAAAATTTATAAAGGAGTTAAATTTCATAAAAATTTATAAAGGCGCGTAGGGTTTTGTAAAACTCCAAATCGGCATATAATTTTCTCAGTTCCCAAAAAAAAAAAAAAAAAACAAAAAACAAAAAAAATTAGTTAACTTGGATTTGGGTTGCCACCTCTACATAAGCCAATGGCCGTTACGCTCGCTACATAACACGCTCTTTCTCTACCTTCCCTCCACGTACTCTCAGAGGTGGCAACCTCTCTTCTCTCTCTCTCTCTCTCACATAGAGTAATGTCGCGTATGTATATATTTCTATACATACACACAGATAAACATTGGATCGGAAGTTGGTCGAAGTTGCTTTGAACATGAATGCGCACAGCCTGTTCGCGTCGGCGGCGATCAACATAGGGTTGGCGTTCATCATCCTCTCGCTCTTCTCCGTCCTGAAGAAACAGCCTTCGAACGCCTATATATACTACGCTCGCCGCCTCTCTCTGCGCCACCACATCCGCTTTGACCGTTCCTTCACTTTTCACCGCTTCATTCCGTCCATCTCCTGGATCCCCCGCGCCATTCACCTCTCCGAAGGGGAAATCCTCGAAATCAGTGGCCTCGATGGCCTCATTCTCGTCAGACTCTTCAAATTCGGGTCAGTCAATCCCAAAAAAAAAAAAAAAAAAAAAATTACACGTGTTTTGTGTTTTCATTTATAATCTGTGGCTTCATTGTGAGTTCTAATGGTTCTAATTTTTGGGAATTTCGAATGCATTTCTTGATCTTTGATTTGATTTCTCTAGTGTAAGATTCTGTTCCTTCTAGTTGTTTTTCTTTTATTTATTTAATCTCCTTGTGTTTTATTTTATTTTGATGTTTAATTTTGAAAGGAGACTAATAGAATGGAATTTTAATGGACTCGATAATAATTGCCATTTTGTTACTTCCGCACTCCCCCGACGCGAAATAAATGGAGTTATTTTTGAAACGATAAATATTTTAATGGGATGGCAGAGTAGTAATCTAGAATTGCATTGGATGAGTTCTGATGCTTTGACTTGCTCATTATGAAATACGCTAGAGGGTCATTGTAGTTCTTGGTTTATGATATTCGAGCCTTTTAACAAACCACGTTCGCTACTTTGTTTTAGCATATTTCAGCACATATATTTTGAGTTGAACTCTTTATTCACTTATAATTATAGTCATATTTGAAATTTTATATTTTTTTTCACTTCATTTTATGATTTGTAAAGTCAATGTGTTTGTGTGTTTTTTTTTTTTCCTTTTTTTTGGGGGGGGGGGGTTGGGGGAGGGAGTGGGGGACTCCATTTTAGATCTTAGGCAATGAAGTAAAATCATCTTTGTGATGGTGCACGAAATTGTGTGTGAAATAGAGAACCTGAAGTGTAACTTCACACTTATCAGAAGCTTCCATCTTTCTCTTTGGTAATTATGAATTTAAGGCTATTTCACTGGAGAATGAAGGAAAAAATAATTTCCATGAAATTCAGAAAATAAGTTTGTTTTTTGAGTGTGGAAATTTTGGAAAACAGCTTACCAGAATTTTATCTTTGGTGTTGTTAGCTACATTGAGAAAAAAAGTTATAAAACAAGGGTCATGCTACTCTCACTCTCTTGCTGACAAACACATCTAACTAGATTCTTATTTTTGGATGTCCTCTCTTTATTCCTATAATATTTATTGCTCCTTTTAAGTCATCAATCGTCTCAAAAGGTTAAACTGCTAGAAAATAGACCCAACAATGTATATTAATCTATTTTAACACTCTCCTTACATGCGATCCCAATTCGCATGTGGAATAGACACAAGCAAATGAAATCAAGTAAGATGCACCAACAAATCAATTAAGGTGTACCAACACAAGCAAGCAAAGTGTACAATAATAGACAGGGAATAAGAGATTCATAACTAGACTTCCTGGAATTAGAGCTCTGATACCGTGTTAAGTCGCCAATTATCCTAAAAGCTTGAGCAGTTAGGAAGCTATTTCACCAGCTTACCTCGTCTCTCAATGATTGTATATCATATATGCTTGAATTGTTTAACTTCTAAATTATTCAATTACTAAAGATAAAATTTGAAGTAAGTTTCAAATCTTGCCAAACAGTCGGACAACCCAGAAAATATTTTTCCCTAACAAGTATTTTTCTGGAAAATTTTCTTTCCTGGTTTTTGTCTCCAAGAAATCAAAGACACAGAGTAAGGGCTTTTATATATTTTGTTCTAATTTCATTTATTTTATTTAAATTTGCAGTATCAATTTCTTTTCAATGTGCTCTCTTGTCGGATTGGTGATACTTCTACCAATCAATTGTACCACCTGTGATTGGAGCTCATATTCCATGGATTCCTTTACAATCTCTAATATTGGTAGTGGTTCTAACAGGTAAGGCTGCCAAACTGTGCACTAAAATTCTGAAGAGTGTTGTTATACGTGCATTATGCTTGTGTTATATCTACCACTTATTCTGTGTATATGTGTTAAATTCAGAATGTAAATGGCTCTTGTTTACATTCTGGCTATTGAAAACAACCACTGAAGATAGAAATGTTACATACAACTTTTTATGTTAAATATATTTCTGTATAGCAGTATCTTGGAGCCTTAGATTACTTCACCAGTGAAATATTTTAAGCTGCATATTAGATCTGAGAACTTAGTAAATTTCTGTTTGCATTCTTCTGGTAAATTTTAAAATAAAAACATTCAAAATTATTTATTTGAAAATTTTATTTTATTTTTTTGAACCTGAGATTGTTTATGTACAAAATTCTAGATATTGGATATAAACAAAAAGAAAGGTATAAGATTTACGTTGAAATAATATTGAGAGCTAAATATACAAAGGGAGATAAATTGGAGATAGCTATTGTACTCACTATCATTCTTGCTTAGCCCTTTTGCTAAAGCAATGATAAGTTCTAATAAAATAACTTATATAAATTGTACATGAAGCAAAAGCCAAAATTTCTTAGGCAATAGCACTAGTCTCTTCACCACCATTTCATTATCGAAACCAGAATTAGTAGTGTATTATTTAAATATTATTAGAGCTTGTAGAGAATTTCAATAGAAGGGATGTGTTGTAGTGCAATTGTGAGTGATGCTACCTTCAAAAATTTTGCATTGAGTGGCTGGACATACAGTTTATCATTTTTGTCTTGGATCAATAAAAGATTTTTTTTTTCCTTAGCACCTATAGAGGTAGCCTGGTCTTTTATAATTCATTTTTAATCATAAAATATATCCAGTGCATGGGTATATGTATGTTTACATATGTGTGAACACATTTATGTAATGCACGTGTTTAACATAGACAAATGACTTATTTTTGTGTTTGTGCTTTCCTTATTTTTAATTTGGTCGAGTGGATTAGTCATTTGTCTGGTTATGTTCCAACTTTTTCATCTCAACAATCTTTTGGCTTAGCATTCTAAATTTTTACTTTTCCACAGGCTTTGGGTGCATTTTTCATGCTTATGGTTTATATCTTGTTATGGGTTGTACCTTCTACATAAGGTGCTATTCTTACTTATCTCTTTTTCGATATGCTAAATTAGCAACATTTGATAAGCATACAAGTGGGTGATTGTTTACTGTGATATGATATATAAGAGTCATAATAGCAAATTCCTCCAGTAGCCAAATTGTTTCATGTTCCAAATTATTAGACATTTTGAACAAAAAAAGAAACGTGGTGAATTAAGCCAAGTTGATTGTACTCATTTTTGGATATCATATTGGACTTGTACATTTATTCTTCATTTGATCAATTGAAGATCTGTGTCTTAGCACCCGTAGAAATTGATTGTCAATCTATGACAATGGGTGCCCTCTATAGGATTGGTAGAGGTTGAACTATGTCAAGAAATTCTTCTTAAAGTATTGAGAAGCTTCTCAGGAATTCTATTGTACTATACTATTTGACCATTTCTAGATTATTTCATTATAGTTAGTTATAGTGTCTTTAAGAAATTCTCCTAGAAATGTGTTTTTACTTGATTACTCTAAATAACAAGACTATGTTTAATTTTTAATGCTGGAAATAAATTTGCTTCAACATTTAGAGGCATCTCAAATAATCATTATTGCACCCCCCTTCTCTGTCTATGTGTGTGTGTGTTTTCTCTCTTCCTTTTGTTCTTGGTTTCTCATTTGATAATGTGGAGATGTGTGTGACATGCAGGTGTTGTATGCATGTGTGTATAGTGCATGCAAGTGGTGTCAAGCCAAGAGGAAGACACGTAGCTTCTTGATTTGGTAGATAGGATGGTTAACTAAATAAGTTTCAAGGTTAAATAATTTAACCATTCATCAACCAAATTACTTTCTAATAGGGCCATGTTTGGCTCAGTGGTAGGGTACAGAAGTTATGAGAGTGCCTTGCCTAAAATGATTTGCTGAAATCACCAAAAATTCAAATCAACCCAATTAATTATGCTGAACACAATTATTATTCTGAATTATGGAAATAAAAATAATAGGACATCAAAATATGTATATGTTTATATTTTTTGACTTTGTATCTATTACTATATACTAATTGAACTCTATAAACTGTAGCTTAGCTTTTGGCCCTTTACTGATCCTGGAAACTTTTTTGTTTGCTTCTCTGTTGGACCTTCATATTCAAATAAGTTGTTATAACAGGTGAACTGCTGCACCATGTCATCTCCAGGAATACAATGATATATTGGCAAAAAGGATTCAGCAGCTGCACAACAATAGGCATCAGCCTGAGCAATTCACTGTTCTAGTTCGAGAAATTCCCTTGTGTGAGGAGCATATGGCCCGTGGATGTTCTGTTGAACACTTCTTCTCTAAACACCATCCATATTCTTATAGGTCTTATAAAATTCTATATGATGGAAAGGATCTTGAAGAGTTGTTGGTAAGGATACAATAGGCTAGCACTATGCATCTGATGAATTAGAGCTTGATTGATTTACGAAACTAACTCTGCATTGGCATCTTTGAGGAAACCTCTGGTTTTTAATCTTACTTATTAAGAGGAAGGGTTCCATGACAAACCCCCACCAAAGTTCTGGGATTTCTGCTTCGTCTTTTTTTTTTTTTGGGGGGGGGGTATTTGTGCTGTTAATAACCTTATCAAAATGTTGCTGCAATTTATTTTATTTGAAGACATTCTACTTCAAAGACAAGATGCCTCATCAAAACTTGACTATTTCGTCATCGGAGATTCCTCAATTACCTTAGTTTCTATGATATCTTGAAATAAGAATGTTTTTTTATGTTTTTTTTAACATAAATAATTCAGGGATTTTGATGTAGTCTGTAGAAACTCTTTCAATTTGTCGAAATTTCATCAGATAGTGATCTAGAAAAAAGAGACTTCTTTTTTTGTTCTACTAATGTTTGGTCACTTATTTGGCAAAATACTGTCTATTTGAACCTATTTGGAAAAATGTTGTTAAAATAAAAATGCATTCTACTAATGTGAATTTAAGGGAAAAAAAATTAGCCAGAAATATTGTCAAATTTTGTTTTCTTAAAAAAAAAAAAATGCAATTCTCAATTTTGCGTTTTTACCTAAATTTCTCATTTACAAACGCAACAAATAGAGAAGCCATCAATGAGATTGGCCAATGTCATGATCAGCTTCAGCTTCAGCTTCGGAATTGGAATTGTAGACTCTCGCTCCAATTGAATGACTTCTTTCTTCTTCTTATCCATTCTCTATGTTTAGTGCACCAGAAGTTTATCAAATTTACAACTTTACCTTTGTCATACTTCTTTTAAAAACAAAAATTAATGATAGCCCTTGTAGATATATATGCATACATACCAGTTTTTTTCGTCATCTTCTTGTCCATTCTTCATGTCTGTTGACAGGTTATATTATCTGTTTGTTTTGAACAAATATCTTATTTTTCAAACATACTTTCGAAAACGCATTTCCAAATTGTGTTCTTTACCCAAAATTTTCATTTAAAAACATCATCTGAAATTGTGCTTTTTATTTAACAGTATTTTGTCAAATATGTTTAAACTCACATTATTTTCCTAAATTTTGGGGGCAACCACCCTAGATCCCCCCCCCCCCCCAAAAAAAAGGTCAAAAAATGATGGTGTTGGAAATATGTTGATCTGTTTTCTTCACCCCTCCATTTTGTACCAATTCTGTTTGAATTAAAATAAAATAATGATGAAATGGGAGGAAA
Source organism: Vitellaria paradoxa (assembly GCA_019916065.1). Lineage (NCBI taxonomy): Eukaryota > Viridiplantae > Streptophyta > Magnoliopsida > Ericales > Sapotaceae > Vitellaria > Vitellaria paradoxa. The sequence continues at coordinate 61,802,389 of CM034234.1, read as the reverse complement.
AAGTCAGCCCATTTTTATTACTAGATGAGTGGACATTATAGAACTAAGGCTTCAGCATGAATTTTTTTTTTTTCCCCAATGCAGTGCTATAGAATTTACTTTCTCCAGGGTCAAATTACATTGACCACTTTTTAGGAACTTCTTAGGTTCCATGTGGACCACAAAACAATTCTCTCTTAGCTTTTTGTGGACCTTCTGATGATGAATTGAACTTTTTATGGAAACCAATGTTTTATTATGCCATCTCCTCGGATGATAGTTCAGCTTGACCACTGTGAATGACTTCAATTGTAACTAACATTTGTTGCTTTCGGGGTTATATGAAAGGCTAAAAATAATCATTTACTAGATTGCCTTGAAGCACCTTGACTGGCCCTGTTACGAGGTCAAGTTCATTCTGTTTTGCATTTTAAGTAATCATAGTACAATCGATCAAAAATTGCAATCACAACTCCAATGCAGTGGAAATTGGTCCATTCTTTGCATTATGACGAGAATTTTCTCATAGCATTACTATTGTCGGTACACTAGCATGAAGCTAGAGTGTTTGCTACTTTATTTTGACACAATAAAAATGGCATTTTTGGTCTATGGATGATTATATTGTTCATGTAACAGTTGCGTGTTTTACATGTCGTTGTTGTCTATGAAAACTGAAAAAGTTAGGTTTTCTTTTACGAACAAAGTGGTCACAAAAGAAATAACAATATATCCAATTACATTATGTTCTTCATTCTCTTTTGGCATTTGTCACAAACCGCTTACAGATATTATCGTGTGCAGAAACAAGCGAGACATATTGCAAGGAAGATTGCGGACTCAAGAAGTCATTACTTGGCTGAGAATCGTAATAGAGGACACTCACTCTCTGATGCATTTCAACAGGATAAAAAAATAGCACGGTACGAGGAAAAGCTTGAAGAACTTTGTCAAAGGATACGCCGCATAGAGTACAAAAAGATGCTTGAAGAAAAGGTAAAAGTGGATCTGCAATGCTATGTAATGTCAGCACACTTGCTGAAAACATTTTTCTAGTCGTATATTAATTAAAGAAAATGTGTCTTTTCTTTTCCATTTATGATAGGACTCTTTCTGGAAGCTTTTTTGTTCTGTTTTCTTATTTGAAATTAGTTGAATATTGTCTGTGTGGACTTTTGTTGGAAAGGGTGCAAAATCTTCATATTATTAGTTTCTAGATGCTTGTAGCTTGAAAAAAATCACAAAATAAAATAAAAACCAAAGAATTACAAAGAAGGAAAAAGATATTCACAAATGATGTTTTTATTTATTTTTTTTCTTTTGCTTATACGATGGCAAGTGATGGTGAAGTGAAGGGCAAGTTGCAACCTCTCTTGACAACTTTGTTTGAGTTGGTTGTTAACATGAGACTAGAGTGCACAAAGTTCCTTATGTGCAAACCTCACCTACTTGATAATTATAATCCATGGATGTGTTTTGCTGCTTATGGTGGTAGCCTGGCCACATATGAGGGGCTTGGTTGATGATATAAGAAATTAAGTTAAATCTCTCTAATTCCTTAAGATTTGGGATGAGTTGGTTGTTAACATTGTGGAAGCGATGGGGAGTGCTACATCAAGAAGTGTCGGTAGGCTGCCCCACTGGAGTGATGTTAGTAGGAAGACATGAAGAAAAGAGAGATGGTGCAGGGGGGTTGTGAGGTAATGGTAGCAGAGCCATAATTTTGTTGGCATATGGTGAGGGTTTGAATGGAGAATGATATATTTAGGGGCCGTTTGGTAACGCTATCGTTTTTCTGTTTACGTTTATATGTTTATGTTTTCTGTTTTTTGTTTTCTTTTGTTGTTTTCTTTTTCTGAAATGAAAATTGGAACTGCGTTTAGAAATATAATTTTGTTTACAATTACTAATTTTTTATTTTCATAAAATATTTAATTTTATGAGTTTTTTAGAAATTAATTGAATTTTAATAAATACATTTTACGTTAATTTAATTTAATTATATTATTTATTAAAAATAATTGAATAAAATATATTTCATAATAATTTAAATAATTTAATTACGATATTTATTAAAGATAATTTAATATTATATAATTCATATTAAATAATTTAAATTAATTGATTTAATTATGATATTTATTAAAAATAATTTAATAAAATATATTTAATATTATTTAATTTAATTATTAAATTAAATAAAATTAAATAATTTAATTATAATATTTATTAAAATAATTTAATAAAATATAGTTATATTAATTAAATTAAATTAATATATTTTATTTTATTATTTATTAAAAATTTAATAATATATATTTCTTATTAATTAAATTAACTAATTTAATTTAATTATTTATTAGGAATAAATTAATAATAGATATTGCATATTAATTTAATTAATTTAATTTAATTATATTATTTATTAAAATAATTTTAGTTTAACAAAAAATTTGAATAAAGTAATTTATTTTAATATGATGTAACAAAAATGGATAAAGTATTAGAATTGACAAAATATTTGCAACAGAAAAAAACACAGAGTGAAAACACTTTTTTTCTGTTTACGTTTTTTTGTTTAAGTTTTTATTTTTTTGGAAACAAAAAAACGTAAACAGATTTAGCAAATATGTTTCTGTTGCCAGTTGACAAAATTTTGAAAACATAAATAGAAAAACAGAAAATAAAAACATTACCAAACGTGGCCTTAATATTTGGTTTGACAAAGTTTGCTTTTTCATGAAATGGTACTTGTGCTTTTTCATTTGGTTTGACAAACTGTTGTTGGAAAGAAAGTTCAAATGGATTTTTTCCCCTTCCTATTTTCTTTAAAATTTGTCATGCCAAATTACACTTTGAGATAATTTCATTAATTAGCATAAATAAGAGAATTCAATGATTTATGATCATCTTTCTAGACACAAGTCTATCTTGTTTCATATTGGTCAATAATGCATGCCAACTTTTTTTTTTTTTATTGGGCAATGTGTTGGCTGAAATATATGGTGACTATCCATTGTACTTTTTATTGACAATGTGGAAATAAATTGATTTGGCTTGCTTCATTGTTGCAGGAGTTGCCTGTTGCTTTCGTAACGTTCGGAAACCGCTGGGGTGCTACACTAGCTTCCCAATCTCAACAGCATTCAAATCCACTTCTATGGATCACTGAAATGGCTCCAGAACCAAGGGATGTATTATGGACAAATTTGGCAATTCCATATAAGCATTTACCACTGTATAAAATTGGAATATTTGCTGCAGCATCACTTCTTACAATATTTTTTGCTATTCCAGTGACTGCAATTCAAGGAATAGCAAAATATGAAAGATTAAGGAAATGGTTTCCTCCAGCCCTGGCTATACAGTTAATGTAAGTAGTACTACTCTTTAATCCTTTTGCAGTTTTAAGAAAAATGGAAATTTTAATATTAGATAATAAAAAACTTATTTGCATATATAAAGTGTTGCTGATTAGTTGCATATAGTTTTAGGTATTAGATTCTGATAAGCATCATATTTTGTTCTGGCTGGTACAATTGATAATTGTAAGGTGTCTCTATCTTGGTCTCTTTTCTTCTGACATAATCTGTGTTTCAGACCAGGCTTAGGGCCTGTCATTACAGGATATCTTCCGAGTGCTATCCTGAATGGATTTATATACATCATTCCATTTGCCATGCTTGCAATGGCTAAAATGGCAGGTTATGTATCAAGGAGCAAACAGGAGATAAAAGCTTGCAACATGGTCTTCTATTTTCTTGTGGGAAATGTTTTCTTCTTAAGCTTGTTGTCAGGTTCTTTACTTGATCAAATTGGAGAATCTTTCACTCACCCCAAAGATTTTCCAAGCCGTCTTGCATCTGCTGTCTCTCATCAAGTAAGTCTATTGACCATTATTGATTCACTTCATGCATTATATTGCTTCCCTTCGACTTTTTATCTGTTGTATACTATTCTACTCTAGGATCTTTCTGTTTCTTTTTTCTTTTATTATTATTATTATTATTATTATTATTATTATTATTATAATAATGTGATACATGAAGATTGTACTAATGTAGAGACTACATGAAGCGAGTACTTCCTTTCATTTATTTTAATATTAACATTAACTAGATAACTGTTCAGATTTCACAATTTTTAGATGCCTTGTAATGAAACACTATCGTTATTCAACAACACTGCTCACTTAAAGTTGATCAAGGCAGTGGCCCATGATTCCCATTTCCTTTTGTTTTCTTCCAGGCGGACTTCTTTATGACTTACATCTTGACAAATGGGCTGGCAGGATTTTCTTTGGAGATTCTTCAGCCTGGATTGTTAATTTGGGATGCAATAAAATTGCATACATGCGGCCGTGGAAAGGACAATAACCCTTATCTTTATTCCCTGCCCTATTACAGAATTATCCCTTTTGTTTCCCTCTCAATACTAATTGGTATGGTGTATGCAGTCGTGGCACCATTGCTTCTCCCATTTCTAATTTGCAACTTCTTTCTAGGCTATGTCGTGTTTATCAACCAGGTTGGCTTTCTTACTTCTTGAATATCAACAAATTTGATACCTTATTTTGAGTTTTCTGCATGGTTTGACATTACACAACGTTGTCTGCTTTGTTTGAACACAACTTTTTTTTCCCTATAGCTGCATTATTACCTAAGCGACGACCAAATGGTTTCTTGGGACTCCAGCAAAGGAAGGAAGAAACAGGAGAAAAAATAAATAAATAAATTAAAGGAAATAAACAAAAGATTAAACCAGAAGTTTCAACACCAACCCCATTTTCTTATATAAACTTGTTGATTTAATGTTCTTTTTGTTTTTTCCCCAGTACTTTATAAATGACCAATCACTTACATGTTCAATAAATTAATCTTCATCCTGAAGTTCCCTCCACTTCCGTCCTAAATTGTAGTATAGATTTTTTTCTTAAAGATGCATTAATAAGGAAGAGTGATTGGATCCAAGTAGAAATGTAAAAAAGACAATCAGTGCCTAAAGATTAGGTAAACAGAAATTATGAAGAAAAATCTAAATTTCAAATAATCTTACGAAAAGTATAGCCCTTGATATTAGTGAATTGAGGAAAATGATTCATGTGGTTAATCCCAACCAAGCTTATTGATTGAGTAGTGTATCCCATGCTTGGTATGATCTAATCAACTCAATGGGCTTCATGGTGTCCTATTGTCATCAAGTCAATATCCTATAGTCATCAAGTCAATATCCACTAATTATGAGTAAAAGGAAAAAGCATTTATAATGGTACACCATTTCATTGCCTTGGACAGTTGCACTTCCAATTTTCTTCTTGTGAATTTAAGCTCTTTCATGGAAGACTGGAAAACTGGAACTTGAAGAGAGCAATTCATTTCTGCCAAAATTTTATGAGTTAAATCTGAAAATTGCATCCGTATGAACAAGGAAAACCATTTTTTTCCCAAAGGTTGTGATGTTACTGCTTCTGTAGATGTACATCACGTTAATTATCTAGAAATTGTCATCTGGCTTAAATAACTAGTTCTTCAAAAATAACTCTTCTAGATGATCCATTGGACTTAATTAGCGTTACGGAAGAATTTTAAGTATGGAACATCATATCCATGCAATTCTTAATAGGCGATCTCTTATTGCTTATTCATGTTAATCAAGGATGTTAGGTGGCCGTACTGACTATGGATCTTGCGATGTAATTTCTATTTCCATTTGTTTGCATCCAACCTATGCTAGCCTCTGCAGAATTTGAACTCAATTATAGTTGTGTGCTTTATTACAGTTTCCATTTGTTTCTCTAATTTCAAGAATTCAAATTTGTGGAACAAGGATGCATGCAAAATGTTCTATTCAAATTTGAGTATTATACTCCACCAATTAATGCTTTCAGTTTGCAACCTGGTGGCACAAAACGTCTACTTATCTTTGGGTGCATAGGTTTTACTAGGTGCTTTTATAATTTCTTTCAATAAACTTTCTCCATCTATTTATGGTGAATATAATGTATTATTATACTGGTAATGATATCAGCAATAACTTAATAGTAATAATGACGTAATTTTTTGCAGATTCAAGATGTGTATGAAACTATATATGAGACGTGTGGTCAATATTGGCCGTACATTCATCATTATATTTTTCTCGCGATTGTTCTTGCACAGATCACTATGATTGGTCTTTTCGGACTTAAGTCAAAGCCTGTTGCATCCATCGCTACGCTACCTCTCCTCTTGTTCACTTTCATGTTTAATGAATATTGCAAGATTCATTTCTTTCCCACATTTTGCTGTTATCCTGTGCAGGTAATTTTTTCTTCAAATGTTTTTATTCACTTAATTATTTTGGATGGCAACTATAAATGTCCAAAATAACACCATGACAGCTAAAGAATTTAGTGCTTTAACTCAGAATATATCAGGTGTTGCTTGTTTCATTGTGTTTTGTAGCTAGTTGTCTTTATATGCCTGTATCGTTATATTTGTCATTTAAGAAGCCTACATAGCCTGGGGAAATTTTTAATTTCCAATTTGTGAAGATTCGTAAGGACAAGCATAATAATTCTAACATAAAGTACTTTGTTGCTTCCATAGTTCTATGTAAAGTTTATACATACTCACTTTCGTATAGCCTGCATCACAGTCTTTTTAATAACCAAGTTGAAATCTATTGACCTCTTCGGTTGCTTTTTCCAATCTTGATTCTCTGCTTCTAATTGTTACCTAATAGTGTTCTCCTATACCCTCTCCATATTTCCCTTCACTTCATACAAGCTAAGCATGGTTATTTTGAAGTTTAAGCAATTCTTAGCATCCACATGCCCAATTTAGTATCTACTTTTACCAATTCTTAGTTCTGGGGTAGGTGTTATCTTGTTATGCCTCTAGTCCTTTTTAGTGATGATTTCATCTCACTTGGCTTTCTTGTATAGCCATTTCCCCATAAGACAAACTCTATGTACGCCAAGCAACCACACACACACACACCCCAAGCCTCAAAAGCAAGAATATGGACATGGGATATGGATTCGTTTTCCAAAAAATTAGGACGCTTGTATGTTAAGCACAACACGATAAATAAATATAAATATATGCATGAAAAATTATAACATCTTCAAATTATATGTTATAATGACATTTAGGTTGTCTTTTTACTTATTTATAGATTTGAAGTTAAGAGATTTAGTGCTATTTATTTAAGGAGAGTTGCTCAAATATCATTTTATCAATTTATATAAGAATTTCATCATAGATTTGAGTAGTTTTACTTGATAATTGGTTTGAAATACACACAAAAAAAAAAAAAGTTATTCTTCGTAATAATGGCTCAAATACTTTTAACAGTAATTATTAGAATTCTTTCACGTATTCTTAAATAAATTATCTCTCTTATATTTTAATAAAATTTAATTCCAAGTTCATTCAGTTGAAATCTATGGTTATCCAAATGGACCCCTATATGTTATTATCTCAAAATAGAAAAAAGGAACTTTTCTATGTTTTTTATATTGAAAAAGAAGTGTGAACAAAAATGTTCTTAATATCAATTTTAAGAAACTCTATTGTCACGCCTTGAATTCTCATTATCTGGAGACATGATCTAATCACACGTGATCATACAAATCATAACTACCCTTTCCCAAAATCAGAGTCATACAATATAATCAAGGGCAAAACTGAACCATAATTTAAGAAAATATATAACAATCACAATCATGAACTGTGACAACAGTGCTTTTTACAATGTCTAGGTTTATCATGACCCGTGCAACCCCGCTAGGGATCAAAATATAAGATAATACAAAGACACCTCATCCTAAAGGTCTATACACAACTCTCAAAATCCAAAATCAAAATTGAGTACTCAATGCTCTTGACCCAAAGGTTTAATCATCACAACAATTATAGTCAGATCCGGACCTGCAATATCAATTGTGGAGGAGTGACTACTAAATCACGTATGCTCACTGTATAATAAGATAAATAATAATGTTATATCATGCCACTAGCATGAAATATGATCATTATCCCATATCCAATATAAACCAACATAACCACAATCTCAACCAATATATAATACATATGAGTTTAGGTCTTGACCAGTTGGCTCTGTGACCACAGAAACCAACTTTAAATACACCATCCCATGATGTCGTACGTCTTCCAAGCCAAAGATATAAGGAATATGCTATAAGCGTCTGCCTCTTGGGTCTAAGTCGCAGCAAAATAAATACATTGTCCTATAGTGGTGTCTGTCTCTCCGGTCTAAGCCACAAGAAAATAAATAAATACACCATCATGTGGTAGTGTCTACCTCCTAGGTCTAAACCACTGAAAAAATATGGTTTGTAGGTTACTAGTCCACAGGAATAATAACCAACCCCCACAGGTATGTATACTTTCTGTTTCACGTCTCAAACTCCACCCGAAAATTACTGTCTAAAAATCAACTTGGTCTTATATCATATCATTGTGATAATATGGCATCTACTTGTAAATCCTTGAAGTACATGTCAAGCTCCAGCTAATTATTATTCAATGTAATTCCAATTGAATTAATTATTCGATGAAATTTCCATGCTAAAAATAAATCATATTAAATTATGATTAAAATGTAACATTTAGTCTTTGCATATGTTCATGACCTTTAAAAAAAAAAAATAACATAATCGACAATAGAATTGAATTTGAATATAATATATAAAATACCTAGGAAGTTTTTGGACTTTGTAAATTGAAAAAGCCAAGAGGAGAATGAGTTGATAATTGTCTTTCAAGTTACTTTCTTCAGAATTGTGATATATTGTGTAGGTAAATTGATACGGAATGTTCCTCAATTGTTTGATTTGTTTCTGTTTTAAATAATAATACAATTCAAAATTGTTTTGACTTGTTCCGTTTTAGTAATGAAGAGTGACTGAAAGCCCTCTATCCAATTCATAATATGCTGTTGTATCGTACTGTTTAAGGAATTTTACACCTGTGAATCGAATCTCCAAATTTGGGTAGCAAGTGTTTTTATTGTCAGGATGCCAAGAGAAACGATGAATTTGATGAGGAGACTGGTCTGATGGAAGCTAATTACCAGAATGCCGTTGATGCATATTGTCCTCCTTGCTTGGGGCCGGTGAACCTCCCAGGAGAAGAGTCAAGCTCCACACAACCGTTAATATCTTGACGCCAGATCAGATCTGCCAATTTTTTAGTTTCTTTCTGTTCTTTTCCTTTTGGATAATCTCCAGAAGCAGTTGCTCCCAAAAGTTTGGTCAATCTTACGGATTGTTGCTTAGTTTTTTTTATCCTTTTTCTTTGTAATTTTTACGTGACAGATGATTGTTATTGTTTGTGGAAGACAAAGCCACCTTGGAACCATAGTCTTGAAAGCGTGAATGATGAAGCACTCTCTCTTATCAATTGTCGAAGTGGCATGTAATCGTGACTTTCCATTTGTTCTCTATCAACTGGGATTTGGTTGGGAATTTATTTCTGTATGTGCTGCTTGTCTTCGTACTAACCTCGAGGTAACTGAAATTAGGTCCTTTAGAAGGCAGAAAGAAGATCTGAAAATGGTTTTAATTATTTTTTTTTTAAGGAATGTACAAGTATTGAAGAAGTTGACCATCAAAACGGGGTTATTTTTATTTGAAATTAAAAGAAGAAACGAAATTGGGCAGATGGTGAAATAGTTTATGGAGAGAGGCACGAGCTTGGGAGAAGAACAGTATGCATATACACGTACGTATACTATCATTCATTCATTTGCCTCTAATCAAATAAATTTGAGGAAAGGAAAATTCAATATCTCATTTTTCATCCTTCTAATTTTTTATCCTTGCTACTGAACATGGTATTAAATATTGTATAATATATATATTTTTTTTATGACTCGGAACCTGAGTCGGTTGGAGCTCATACAATCAGGAGTCCCAGCCCCCACAATCAGGAGCCCCGACCTGCCAAACCGGGGGGGAGCCGTCCGATCCAAGACATCCCCCAGTTCAGTCACGGTAGTGCACCTAGGGCGATTTGAACCTCCCACCTCTGAAACCCCCACAATCAGGAGCCAGAAGGGGCACGTCTCGACCACTAAGTTAGACCGCGGGGTCATATTATATAATATTGATTAAGTGATGACAAACTTTCTGAATCAAAACTTCAGATAACTTCAAGTAGAAGGTAGCAGAAAGCGATTTTCTGGATATAATACCTACATTTATGATTTGGTTTTAAATCCAGATACGTACACTTATGATTTGGTTTTAAATTTTAATTTGATTTTTCTATCAACATATGTTTCCGGCCCAATAGCCATCCCTCCATCTTCCTTTCTATGAGGCCGGGAGGTTAAACTCCACTTTGGATATCTGGGTGTGCTATGATTTTGTGCTAATGTATTTATTTAAGTGTTGTGCATATTTATTCTCCTCCAATTAGGTTAGGTGATTGCGTTGCATAATGGTGTTCTAAAAAAATTAAAAAAAAATAACAAAAGAAAAAAATTAATTTTTTTTGACGAAATTTAATGTATTAATTAAATATGATAAATACATGATGTATTCCATCATTTTTACTCAATGATTATTGACAAAAGAATCAAATTAAAACTTCAACATAAGTATTAAAGATTAATCATTACAATTAAAAGTAGATGGATTCAAATGGAATTGTGCAAATTTGGACGGTGTAAAGTGTATGACACAAGTTGATTATAGATGGCAAATGGTGAAGTACTTTGTGGAGAAAGTAAGGTTTGGGAGAAGTTTGACTATATATATTATATCAACTTCACAAAATATTTGTATGTTGGATATTTATGATTTTTCATAAGATAGTTCAAAAAATATCATACTAAACAAGTCAAATTTGTAAACTGTGATAAGCTTTCAATTGAACCACATAATTAAAAAGTAAACAAAATAGTAGGAAGGTTAGAACAAAAGAAAGGATCATCAAGCAAGGTTACAAAAAATATAACTCTTTATATTAAATTTCATAAAAATAAATGATGTAGTTGTAGTAATTAAGGTTTCAAAATATTCAAACTCCAAATTGATGTTGCTAAATTCTGCTGCTTGGCTACATTATTTTTGCCTCCTGTACTCGCTTATTCTTCTTTCGTCAGTCATCATTAGACTATGATGAGCCATTTGATGATGATAATGAATAAAAATTCAATCACTGGCCATCATAGTCCTCTTCTAACCCTAATGACACAAACTCAAGTGCCTCCTTCAAGAAAAGAGCTTCAATTTCCTTCGATAGTTTGAACGCTGCACACCTATGCAACCAATAGATAGACTTTAATAGAATAGACTATAATTATAAAATTATTTTGTTTAAAAAAAAAAAACAAAAACAAAATGAGATCTTATACATAGTAGGCTTTTGTTTTTTGATGGTTATCATATAACAGTAAATTTTTTTTAAAACATGCCACAAGGAGAATATTTTTTACATAACAAATTCCCCCCCCCCCCCCCCAAAAAAAGAAAAAAAAAAACTATGATCAAAGTGATGTGCACATATAAGGGCTTTATAACTTTAGCATGTAGTAGAAGCGAGCAAAAATAACATGCAAACAAAAGCTTAACAAGAGCATGGAATGTAATGGAAATTCCAACAATAAACTTGCACAACTTTACCTTGATGATTTGACATTCAGCACCTTCAGATTATCTCCCATCACTGTGTCCTTCAGTGAAATGAAGCGTGGAATGTAGGCAATTGCTCCAAACTTGGGTTTAATTCCAAAAAGCGCAAGAGATTTGTACGTTGGTCCTGATACCTTAAGAAATTTGTACGCTGGTCCTTTCGGATCATGATAAAACACGGATCTACTCAAAGAATTGGACAAGAGGATAGCTCCGTTGCTCAAGTAATTTATTGGTTCATAAAAACCACGAGGCAACCATCCTTTATCAGTATGGGTATCAATACAGTACTCTTGTTCCCAGGATCCTTGAACACCATATTCTTTCACCACCCATACCTTAATATCCCCCCATTTGGAGGCATCACACTTATGCAAAGACAGCCTCTTAATACTCCCAAAGACATGCAATGCCTCGAGCACGTGGTCCCCCAACCAAATCTATAAGGTGGTTGTGGAGGTGGAACTGTTTGGAATTGCTCATTGTCAAAATCGAAAGAAATTAATTATAAGATCTGAAATCTGAGAATCATCGCAAAACCAATGACGCGCTCCATTCAGATAGGTAGGGAATGCTAGCTTACACCGTGACTCATGCAGTAACGCTGGATTAATGTTTATTGAGAATGAAACTTCGCCTATCATTTTCCATGATCCTGTGCCCAATGTATGTACCTCGGCCATCCTTTTACGGTATATTTGGTTGCCTAAAAAGGTATCAATGCTCCATTCATTAATCTTTTTATCAAAAATCCAAATCACCTTTTGTTGCTTAGCCTTCTGACTGAACCCCAAACCGCAGTTAACGAATCTTTCGGTCATCCCACGAGGCCGTTCGGGAGCGGTTGGTGTAGGAACTGGAAGGTTTATATATTCTCCTCTGATTGGATTACACACGGCAACAGGATCACGCCGCGTTTGTTCACAAAAACAAAGCAATCCACTGCAAGAGTTTACTACATTCAACTTGCGATCTTCGGGCCTCGGTTTGATGCATGGCTTCCCTTTAGCAACGCCCTCCTCCTCATTGTTGATGGCTGATAACAATTCAGGATTGAGTAATGGGATCCTTAACATGGTGTCAAGCTTAATATTTACAAAGCCATCGGGATAACCAGAGGTAGAATATTCCGGTGGGGGTTCGAGCAAGTAAAGTGTCCTGGACACGCATTTGGGAAAGTGTTCTGAGCTGGTATTTGAGAGCCAAGGATTGAATTAAGGGATAGAACCCTGCTCTTGTAAAATATGACTTTGCAAATTCTGGGTCCGAGACAATAATATTGCGCCAAGTCTTGCACAGATATTTGCAGATGAGTAATTCTTTTACTGGGAGTCTGAGCAGAATATTAGTAGAGATATCTATTGGGAGGTCGGTTATGCAACCACCACCCAATTCATCCTCAACTTCTTTTTCACATTTCTAGGGCTTCCAAATCCTGCGGGATTTCCTCCCCCTTCCCTTTTTCATGGCTGGTCGATATATCAAACTTCAGGAAATATATTAGGAGCTAATTCATGCGTCAGAGAATAGTAATACAGTTGATTCCATTACTCTCAAACAAAAACAAATATGCTAAGAGAAGCCCAAGAATAGTAAGATAGTAAATAAAAAAGATAATAGATATGCAAAATTAAATGCAGAATTCTAAGATTCTATCTAGATAATAATTTTTTCTTTTTCTTAAGAAAAAATAACTTATAAATAATGATTCTAAAATTTCTGTTTGATGGTTTTCAGTTTCAGATATTCTTTGTTTTATAATAAATAAACGAATTCTGTACCAAGATAATTTTTGTTTGTAATAATTCAATTGGAACATAAATGAATAATATAGATAACAAAAATGAATAATATAGATATCAAAAATATAAATGATGCTAAATGAATTTTTATTAATGGGTACAAGAAATAATACAAAAACTTACTTGATAAAATTAATTAAACTTGATACATCTGAAGGTTGGAAGCTTGAGAGAGGATATAGGTGAGATTCAGACGGCAGAATGAATTTTTTGAATTCGAATGCAACCTCCTCCTCAGACTTAACTTCCTTCCCTTTTTATAATGGGGGAAAAGAATCAGGCTACAGTCTTTCCCGTGACGGGTACTGATAACAAGCCTCACTTCTTTTACAAGAAATGACATAAAGAAGACTTTTGATACAAACTTTTGGCATAAAGTTAATAAAAGTCATAAAGCAAAAGTTTTGGTATATGATTGAATAGTAATCTTGAATGACTACTTTTGTCTTGATCTTCCATATCTTTCATGTACTATGCCTTGATGAATTTTGCCGAGAGTTTGCTTCTGGAGCTATAATAGGCTTTGATAGCCTTTTGGACTTTTTATTGTTGATGATGACCATTGCTTTGTGTCTTTTAGTTCAGGGGCATGTGCTTGATAGTTTTGGCCAAGACTTTTCTAGCTTGATAATGGTTTTGTTGATTTACTGAGATTATTTCTTATCTTTTGCTTTTTATTTTGTCTTCTCCTTGATTGGTGTTGATGGAGTAGGATTCTTGATAGGGGGAAGGATACCATAGCAGTCGTCTTCATTATCATTGTCAAGGTTGACTGAACTGAAGCTTTCTGCCGAATTGGAGTCCTCACTTGATTCTTGTTCTGATAATGATTCTAATGCAGCTAACAATTGCTGTTTTAATTCTTTTTTTGATGCTGTAACTGCAAGTTTTGATATATTCTGGCTTTTCTGAAGAAGGAACTGAGGGGTTGTTGATGTTGATGTTGGATAATCCAGGCAAGAGAGAATTGTTGAAAGAAATAGAATAAATGAGGAAATTGGTTCATGGGAAAATGAGATGAGATTTTAAATCGATCTTGATAAATCTGGAGGCTTTGATGAGCTTGTTAAGGTAATATCTCTGGTACTGGTCCAAACATGTTCCACCATTTGATGAATCATGCTGGAAAGTCTTGATGGAATTTGTTGTGGAAGTAAAATATCCAAGAATGTCTGAATGTTTTATTTTGATGATAGAATGTGTGGTACCAAGTTTTCTGATAATCCCAGTAATTGTAGGTGGATGGAACAAAATACTGAGAAAACTGACGGAATTGGTTTGGATGCCCTCCCCAGTTTTCAATAGTTAAGATTTTGATAATTTGACATGTTGAATAAGCTATTTGGGTTTGGTCAAATTTATCTGGATAATGTTTAAATGATACTGATTCAGTGTTAATCAGTATAAATTCATAAAATTTTTGAGTTTTCATAGAATTTGAAGTTACAAAATGGTTATTTGGTAGAAATACGGTTTGAAGAAGATCATGGATAACTTGGTAATTGGGTGGATTTGTAAATGGGTTTTCATTTTCTTGAGATAATCTGGTAATAAGATAGGTTTGTGGTTTAGGAAAATATTGTGATTTTGATGATAGGGAAATTTGAGAAATTGGTGTGGGGTTTGCCGATACCACCACATTTTTTTATGAAGAAGTTATGGGGCCAAGAGCCACCATAGATGACGAAGAGGGACGTGTAGCTACTTCTTTTGATGATCCAATTACGACTGTTTGAGCAAAGCTCTTATTAGCCGCTTGGTTTAATATCTGTTGTTGTTATCTTTCTTTTTCAAGTAACTGGGTATACCAGTCATTAGGAGATAAGGGAAGAATCCTAGGAATGGTAGTTGGTAAGGGTGTGGTTTGGCTAGAAGATGATTTAATAGGTATCATGGCATATGATTCTTTGGTTATTGGTTGTTGGGTTGATGAAGATGGTTTAATAAGTTTAAGAGGCATAGTTTCCCTGCAAGAATTCACGGGTAAGGAAATCAGGGATGGAATTTGCTTCTCCTTTGATGTATTCAATCTTATAATTAAAAACTGATACAATAGCTTACCATCTCGCAAAAATTTGTTTTGATGCAATATTTTGAACATTTTTTTTGTAGAACATGCTTTGCAGCTTTACAATCAATTCTAATTAAAAATTCTTGGTTTAATAAATCACTTTGAAATTTTTGAATGTATAATACAATAGATAAAATTTCCTTTTTAATAGTGCTATAATTCCTTTGGGCATTAGTCCATGTTCCTGATGTAAACCGGACTAATTGTTCTTGATGGTGACTAGGAAGACGTTGTTTTAAAATACCACCGTATCCTAGTTCTGATGCATCTGTTTCAACTATCTTATCTGCTTGGGTATTTGCTATATGTAAACATGGAAGAGACTTAAGGTGTTGCTTAAGTTGTTTGATAATTAGGGTATGTTGAGAAGACCATAAAGGATGATTTTTCTTGAGTCTTTCTCTTAAAGGAGCAGCAATAATACTAAGTTTTTGGTAATAGTCTGAAATATAATTGAGGCTCCCTAAAAACCTCTGAAGTTGTTTTTTATCTTTAATTTCATCAAGAAATTTACTTGCAAATTCTAAAGCTCTTTCAATAGGAGTAATAGTTCCTTGATCAATATAATGTCCAAGAAATCTTATCCTTGTTTGAAAGAGTTTAATTTTTGATGGAGAAAGCACTAAACCATTTTTTTTATAATATAAAGAAAAGTGTTTAAATGTTTCCAATGAGATTGAATATTATTAGAAAAGATTAATATATCATCAATGTATACTATTGGAAAATCAGAATATGGATTAAAAATATCATTCATAATTTTTTGGAATTCGCTTGGAGCATTTTTTAATCCAAATAGCATGACATTTCATTCATATTGTCCAAAGGGGACGGTGAATGCAGTTTTATATTTATCTGATTATGAGATCTGGATTTGCCAAAATCCAGAATTTAAATCAAAATTTGAGTATATTTTAGCATGTACAAGCCTTTGAAGAAGAACTTTCTTGTTAGGGATTAGATACCTTATCCATTGCAAAACATCATTCAAAGGTTTGTAATTTATTACTAACCTTGGAGTTTCTCTTTCTATTTCAGCGTTTTTATTTACATAGAAAACAGCACAACTCCAGGGAGATTTGGATGGTCTTATTAGTTTTTTGTCTAATAAATCTTGGATTTACTTTTTGTAATAATCCAAGAGTTCTTGATTCATTTGGATAGGTCTAGCTTTTGTTTTGATATTTGACTCTTGAAAATCTTTAATATAAGGAAGGGTGACTATGTGACTTTTCCTATTCCAAAATACATTTGGAATAGTAGAGGAAACTTCTTTAATTATTTTATTTTAAAAATTTTCAATTGCTAATTGCATCTGATTATCTTGAAGTTGATTTTTTATTTGTTGACGTAGCTTTTCTTGTTTTAGGAGCATTAAATGTTTTTCTTTTGATATGATTTTTGAGATATTATTTATTTGGATTTTTTCTATAGCTATATCTTTTAGAATATTCAAATCTTTGATATTTGGAGGATTAGCCAGAATATATCAAAACTTGTAGTTACAGCATCAAAAAAGGAATTAAAATAGCAATTGTTAGCTGTATTAGAGTCAAGAGAAACCTAGGAATAGCAAGATAGTAAATAAAAAAGATAATAGATATGCAAAATTAAATGTAGAATTCTAAGATTCTATCTAGATAATATTTTTCTCATTTTCTTAAGAAAAAATAACTTATAAATAATGATTCTAAAATTTCTGTTTGATGGTTTTCAGGTTCAGATATTCTTTGTTTTATAATAAATAAACGAATTCTATACCAAGATAATTTTTGTTTGTAATAATTCAATTGGAACATAAATAAATAATATAGATAACAAAAATGAATAATATAGATATCAAAAATATAAATGATGCTAAATGAATTTTTATTAATGGGTGCAAGAAATAATACAAAAACTTACTTGATAAAATTAATTAAACTTGATACATCTAAAGGTTGGAAGCTTGAGAGAGGATATAGGTGAAATTTAGACGGCAGAATGAATTTTTTGAATTCGAATGCAACCTCCTCCTCAGACTTAACTTCCTTCCCTTTTTATAATGGGGGAAAAGAATCAGGCTACAATTTTTCTCGTGATGGGTACTAATAACGAGCCTGACTTCTTTTACAAGGAATGACATAAAGAAAACTTTTAATACAAACTTTTGACATAAAGTTAATAAAAGTCATAAAGCAAAAGTTTTGGCATGTGATTGAATAGTAATCTTGAATGACTACTTTTGTCTTGATCTTCCATATCTTTCATGTACTATGCCTTGATGAATTTTGCTGAGAGTTTGCTTCTGGAGCTATAATAAGCTTTGATAGCCTTTTGGACTTTTTATTGTTGATGATGACCATTGCTTTGTGTCTTTTAGTTCAGGGGCATGTGCTTGATAGCTTTGGCCAAGATTTTTCTAACTTGATAATGGTTTTATTGATTTGCTGAGATTATTTCTTGTCTTTTGCCTTTGATTTTTTCTTCTCTTTGATTGGTGTTGATGGAGTAGGATTCTTGATAGGGGGAAGGATACCATAGCAGTTGTCTTCATTATCATTGCTAAGATTGACTGAACTAAACTATATATATATATATATATATATGTGGGTCACAGATTCACAGTAGAATTTCATACGCCAGAGAATGGAGGATATAACATATAGTGCAGGGCAAAAATAATTTTGTAGTAATAGTGCTGTGGTTTTCACTTCCCAACAAAAGGTTTCCATAACCCACTTACGGAATGGTTATATTGAAGTTAGAAAATTAGTCAATTAATAGCTGTTGAGTTTGTGAAACTATGAACTTTCCTAATTCAATTAAAAAAAAGTTAGTTTTCTGTTTTTTTTTTTTCATATTCTTTTTTGTTTTGCAAACAAATAAAGAAAATAGATTTAGAAAATTATTTTTTGGCGAACAAGAGAGTTGGAAGGTAATATAATTATAGAATGATTTGCTTTTATTTTTTAAGGAAATTTCTGATTCCAAAGAGATGGGAAAAAAAAGATTTTAAATGTTTATATAATATAATATAATATACCCAAGCTAAGATTTTATGTTGGTGGAAATCATTTTTTTACGATTTTATTTATGTCGATATCCAAACTCTGAGATTCTCATTTCTGATAATATAAATTGCTAACAAATATTTAAAAGTTGTGATGGGCGTCAAATAACTAAGAAGTGGTCAGGGTTAAGAATAGAAGGAAAAAAATTTATTCTTAGATATTAAACCGGCAACACCATGCATCATTACCAATGGTCGGCTGTCACAACCAGTAGCGTACGTAGAAATTTCTTCCAGTGTTGGTCAAATTACGTGTAAAATTTTAAATTCTAAATAAATACATAAAATACGATAAAATATAAAATATTATATATTGATATTAAATATAATGTCACTTTTCTACTCTGTTACAATAATTTGCTCTATTCAAAAGTTACCAAAATTTTTATCAAACACACAAAAGTTGTTAAAAATTATCAAAAATTACTAAAAGTTACCAAAAGTTACTAAAATTGTTAAAAGTTGTAAAAAATTTTACCAAACACCCAAAAATTATAAACAAAAATGCTAAAAATTTTTTGGTAAAAAAATACCAAAAGTTACTAAAAATATGCCTCCAAATACATCAAAAAAATTTTTATAAATATTTATAATTTTTTTACATGAAATAATTTAATAAAAAAATTCTAACGTAAGCTTTCACCGACACTGGACACAATGTGAATCCGCCACTGATCACAACTAACTACTGAAATTTAATTCGTTACGGCCTATATAAATATATATATATATATATATGTACATATGAAACCAAAAAGTAAAAATGGATACCTAACGATGGAGAATCTGGTTTCTACCCTTCTCGATCTGCAATTATTTATGGATACTCATAACCTTAACTATAAATTTATAGTTACATATATGAATGAGAGAGACATAATAATAACTTTAATTATACTTGTTTACGTCTCTCTGCTTTCCTAAACCATTAATGATTTTTTGTTTTCCTAGCCATAACTGAAGATGCATGGAAACGTGCCGATCCGCGGAACAAGTCAACCATGGGACACTTCCTTTCACCTTTGGATTCTATATTTTATATTATGGATGTGTTTGAAATAATAAAAAAATAAAATAAATTGAGATAAGTTCACAAATCATATAGTGAAATAAAAAATAAATAATTTTTAAAAATTTTAAAAATTTTTAGAAATTTCAGCGTTTTATTTCATACTAAATGCACCCCATAAGATTGATAGTATAGCGCGACCCTAAGAAAAAAAAAATATTAAAGTCCTTTTTAAATTGTTGAGTAGTCGTTTGGTTCCAATTTTTCAAAAGGCCAATTGAAAATAAATTTATTGTTTAATCTATTGAAAACATTTGTGTGCTGTGGGCATAAATTATTTAGTATTATGTTATATTTAGTAATTAAGTTGTAAGATTAAAATTATTTTTTCCGATGATAATTTAGAAATAATTGATAATTTTATTAAATATATTTTTATAAATTTATTTTATAATTTATAATTATATATATATTTTTATGTTTTATCTTTGTAATTTTAAATAATTTTGTTTAAATCTATTTTTTATTTTTAAATATATTTCCTTTAAATATAATTTTATGGATTTATATTACAATTAAAAATATTTTTTAATATAGCCCTATTTTATAAGTTTAAATATATTTATTTAAATATAATTTTTAATAATATCATGAGGTCTATACTATTACAAAAGAAACAAGAGGGGTAGTGGTGAAGTCAAAATTTCCATGAAACCAATTTTTAGCTAAACTTTTATCTTTTTTCCCTCAATAACCCTTAATCACCAATAACTGCTTACTATTTAAGAGAGATGTATAAATATTTTTAATTTTTGTAAGTTATTTAAACAATTTTACCCTTTTATTTTATTTTTGTTTTTTTTAAATATCTTTTAACCATCATTACCTGTATAATATTCTTTTGTTTTATTTAAATGCCTCTAATTACTCAATATCTACTTAAATATTATAATTATTCATTATTTATTGTCTGAATAACTTTTTAGATTTTTTTAATAAAATGAAAATTAATTAAATATACACGCATAGTGTGTACCCTTCTAGTTTAAATAAATGAGATTAAATTTGGTTAACAAACTATATGGGTGGTTTCTAAAGTTTGAACATGTTGAATTACCAAACTACTCGTAAAATGTCTACACACGAGTAGCAAATAGAACTTAATGGTCTAATCTTAAAACAAAAATGGATAAAAGAATTACATTGAAACTTGACCAAAAATACAATTGATTATTATAATTAGAATTATAAAGATCAAAATGAGATGCCGTATAAATTATAAAAGGGTCTTTTTTGAAATTTACCAAAACAAAAAAATAGAGTTTTTTCAATTTTTCATTAACATGGAAGGTTTAAGATTTTTATTGACATTCCAAATCCCCTCAAATAATCTCCATACAAATTCCACAGAATACCCTATGGACATGTTTATGTTTGTTTTGAGGGTAACAGGAGATAAATTTAATTAAATAATTTTTGCCCTCCATTGTAAGTTTGGAAAAGGGCTAACAATTACAATCAGGATAAAGACTACTCTCATGTGAGGATAAATCATATCTTTTTTTGTTATCTTGTAAAACATTCCTTTACAATGCTATAAGAACTTACGCAACATCCTCCTATAAATAATTATAACAAATATTATAAAATAATATTTTTTTTAATCAAACTATAGTTAACAAATTATTAAATTATTTTATCGA
The DNA here is from genome assembly GCA_019916065.1 of Vitellaria paradoxa. Lineage (NCBI taxonomy): Eukaryota > Viridiplantae > Streptophyta > Magnoliopsida > Ericales > Sapotaceae > Vitellaria > Vitellaria paradoxa. The sequence goes on along the minus strand of CM034234.1, from coordinate 61,781,129 downwards.
AATAATATTTAATAATAATTTATTTCTATTAAATTAATACTATTGAAATATTAATTTATGATTAAAGTTATTTATTTTTCTAAATTAAAACTATTTTTAATAAATAATAATTACTTATTAAAATGATTTATTTTATTAAAATATTTTATTAAATAGAAATTATTTCTCATAAATAAAAAATTACTAGAATATGTATTATATTAACATAATTTATTAAAATTAATAATTTATTTAATTAAATTAAAACTAGTTGTTTTATTTAATTATTTTATCAAAATCAAAATAATTTTTACCAAATAATAATTCATTACTAAAATTAAGAAATACTAATCCATGATTAAGTTGTATTTTATAATTAATTTTTTTATTTAAAAATTTTATATATTTTAATAATATTTATTTTATTAAAATTAACTATTATTAAAATAAAGATTATTATGATGATTTATTAATATTAATCTATGATAAAATTATTAATTGATTTTTTTATTTAAAATTATATATTTCAATAATAAATATTTTATTAAAATAACAATTATTATGATGATTTTTTTATTGTAATATTTTACTAAAGTTAAATATTAACTTTTACTCTTGGTCAATATTTTATCCTCATTCTAAACACAATTAACATTTACCTTTTCATAAAAAGCTTTCCAAACATAATATAACTGTTAGTAAATAATATTTATTTTTTCAATCCAAATACAAATATTATAAACTTGTTACCCCAATAATTTTTGACCCCGTACGAAATGTTCCCTATATATAAAATTTGAAAACCAAATTTACTCACTTTTAATTAATAAATTATATTTAAAAAATAAAAAATTATTATTTAAACAAATATATTTTTAAATGATTTGTAAAATTATCAATAAATTAATTATTTTTAAATTTCTAAAATTATAAGCAGCAATATATTATATAAAACTTTTTTTTTATCAACCAATATTAATAGTTTTTGTCCTCACAAGATAGTTCAACTATCCTACTAGACAACTTAAATCCACAAAATATGATATAGCTTCAATTCAACCATTTAAAAAAGTAACCAAAATAGTAGGGAGTTATAGAATAAAAGAAATTATCACCAAGTAAAGCTGCAAAACATCCAACTCTTTAATTAAATTTCAAAAAAGCAGAGCATCTAATTATAGTAATTAAGATTTTAAAACATCCTAAACTCTAAATTAATGTTGCTAAATTCTACTTCTCAGCTATAATATTACTTTTGCCACCGACACTTACCCTCTTTTAATCATTCATCATCAGACGATAACGAGTTATCTGACTCATCATCAGCTATCTGACTCATCATCATTGTCGTCATTATGTAACACTGACAGATGAAAATATGAAGGCAGACGTGCAATTTCCTCCTTTAAGAAAAGAGTTTCAGTCTCCCCTGGTAATTTCAAGTTTGCACACCTACACACACACACACACAATCAGTAGCATAAATAATGTCATAAACATAATTCTACCAAAAAAAAAAAAGGCAAGCTGGGAACTGAAATTCTATACGGGGCCATTATGTAGCAAGATATTATTAGGATTACCAGAACATTCAGTCCCTTTCGTTGTTTACTTTTGAATATTATCGAACCTCTCAAAACAGAATACAATTGCATAATTACACCCGACACTTTGTTTTAACAAAATGAGACCTTACGGTCACTAGATATCTCAATCTGATCATCTATGAGCTCTCAATCTAACCACCTATGAACGCAAGCATCAAGAAACACCGAAGTCAATGCTGTAATACAATAACTTTACCATTAATTCTAGTAGTTCTGCATTTTGTATATACACAAAATTTTATCTTGTGACAATATATAACAAAACAAAGTGTTGTAACTGTTCTAAAGTATAAGAGATGTTAATTTATTTTGTCAAAAAACCACATTAGTTCCTCTTGACAACATACTCTTCTGCGTATTCTTGGACATCATATGATGATGGGCTTTAAGGACTTCCCTTTAAACATACCACAAATTAACAAAAAAATTGTTCACCTAAGCAATTTCTCAAGCAAAAACATAAATAAATAAAAATGCTACCAAGTCATGAAAAGGATATATATATATATATATATATATGACAGCCTTGTAACTTCTGCATGTAGTAGAAGAAATACCATAAAAACAAAAAGTCAACAAGAACAAGGAAACAATCCAAGGTTCTAAGTATAAACTAATTAAGATAATGGCAATTTAATTTCAACAGCGCAAGCACAACTTTACCTTGACTTGATATTCAACACCGTCTGATTATCTCCCATCACAGTGTCCTTGAGTGAAATGAAGCTTGGAATATGAGCAATTGCTCCAAAACTGGATTTAATCCCAGAAAGCTTCAGAAATTTATAATTTGGTCCTTTTCGATCATAATAACACACAGCGCCGCTCAAAGGATGAAACAAGAGGATAGCTCCGTTGCTCAAGTAATTTATTGGTTCGTATAAACCACAAGGCCACCTTCCCCTCATAATTTGGGTATCAATTCGAAACTCTTGTTTCCAGGATCTTTTAACGCCATATTCTTTCATAACCCATACCTTAATCTTCCCACAAACAGAGGCATCACACATGCAAAGACAGCCTCTTAATACTCCCAAGGACATATACTGCTTGTCAGACAAGCGAATCCTCCCACCACGTTTATGAGGTGGGGGTGGAACTAATTGGAACTGCTCGTTGTCAAAATTAAAAGAAAATATATAATCTGAGATCCCATCATCAACACAAAACCAGTGAAGCGCTCCATTCAAATAGGTGGGGAATGCCAGTTTACACCTTGATGATGGAGCATCACCAACAATTTTCCACGATCCTGTACCCAGCGTGTGTATCTCAGCTATCCTTTTACTACATCCTTCACGAATCTTTTGACAGAACATCTTAAGCGTAGATGGCCTAATCCGTGGATGTGGATGATTCCTTTCCATCCTTCTAAGCTTATATTGCCTAGTCATTGGAGCAATCGTTTGATCAAACATTCTAATCACCTGATATTGCTTAGTCTTCGGACTGAAGCCCAAACCGCACTCGATGAAATTTATGGCGCTCTCATCCGACTGCGTAGGAACGGGCAGGTTTATATACTCCCCCGTGATTGGATTACACACAGCAACAGGATCATCCCGCGATGGCTCAGACAAACAAAGCAGTCCGTTGCAAGAATTTACCACATTGAATTTGTGATCATTGGGCCTCAGCTTGATGAATCGTCTCCAATTGGCACCTCCTTCAGAAGGGGGATTCGTATTGGCATCACCCTCCTCGTTGTTGTTGATCCCTAATAATTCAGCATTGCGCAATGGGATCTTTAACTTGGAGTCAAGCTTCATAAATACTCGGCGGTGGCATTTAGGATAGCCAAAGCCAGGTTCCGGTGGTGGTGGTGGTGGCGGTTCTTCAAGCAAGTAAAGTGTTCTGGACACGCTCGCAGATGTCAAGGATTGAATAAGGGGATAGACCTCCGCTTTTGCAAAATGTACCTTTGCAAATTCTGGGTCCAATATAATAATACTGCGCCAAGTTTTACACACACATGAGCATATGAGTAATTTCTTCACTGAGAGTCTAAGCAGAATGTTAATAGAGATATCCCTTGGGAGGTCAGTTATGCAAAGACACAATTCTTGAATTTGTTGATCTTGAAGTTCACTAACTTCTTTGTCACCTTCATGGGAGTTGAAACCCCTTCCCTTTCCTCTTCCCCTTCCCCCTTTCATGTGTAGCCAATATATCAATCTGCAGGAAATAGTTTAAGGAGTTGATTCATGTCAGACAGAAGAAAACCTCAACAATAACACAGTTGATTTGATAAAATCTCAAACAAAAACTCTATACGTGTATATATATATATATATTATGCACACAAACACAGTAGAATTTCATACCCCAGAGAACAGGGGATGTAAAATATAGTGCACAGCAAAAATAATTCTGTAATACAGGGTTGTGGTTTTCACTTACCAACAAGATGTATGTATATATATATATGTATATGTGTGTGTATATATATATGTATATGTATATATGAGCTTTTCGACGTAGAAACTAAAAAATAACAAAGTGCATGTATAAACATTAATTGCAGTCGAAAGCAATTTATATGTTGGCAATGAACTATCAACGGATCCGAGGAAATCTCTCTCCAGAGGAATGTATGTATGTACCTTCGTTGATGGTAGCGCCGCCGCCGCCGCAGGAACCCAAAACAATATTGAGAGTAAAAAAGAGAACAATTGTAATGGTAAACTTCAGAGACTTGTTTCAACTTATCGCGTTTTTGAGTTTTTTTAATCAGGGTGAGTTTAGAATAAGATAAATTGAGATAAATTGAAGGTTCGTAATACGTGTACTAAAAGAAAAAAATTGATGTAATATAAAGTTAACAGAGATTTATAGAGATTTTTAGAGTTTGTTTGCAAACCAAACTCACCCTCAATGATTCCTGGTTGGAGTTTTTGTAAGAATTACTGATTAGGTCTTTAACATCAATACATTAATTGGGCTGCAAGTAAGATTGACTCCAAGTCCTTGAATTATTAAAAATAAGAATATAAATAATTTAAAAATTATAAGGTTGAAAGTGCAATTTACAATCACAAACAAGTAAGGAAAATATTTTTAGGATAATATTTTAAATTTACATTGCTTTACTGCCTTAATAATATCACATAACAATTTAAATTACACCGAGAAATTTGATATTTCCAAATAAGAGACTTCTCCGTTTCTTGTATGGAAATTAATAAGGACCCTTTATAACTATAAAAACTTATTTCCCGGCATTTTAAAGGGGTAACGAGCTTCACGGAGGTGATATAATTATGGAAGGGTGTATTTATAGATTGTTTGTTTTTATATTTTATTATGGGTGGAGATATTGGCACTCCTTCAAAAGTTTTCCTTACTCCTTACCCTTTATTTACTTTTAGAAAATTACAAAATTAGTCTTCTAGTAGAGGTTAATTAATACAAAATACATCAAATACCATAATAGCCATCTCTTTCTATTCATTATTATAAAACTAATATCCTTCACTTTTTACTTTTTTTTATAACATTCTCCACTTTTTATTAATTTGCATGTTAAATTAAAAATCTAAAATCAATTATAATTTTATGAAATTGTGTGAGAGATCTCTTTCTAACAGTTTTTTTTTTTAAATTAGCTTTATAAATATATCTTTTAAATTTATTTTATCAAAAACAAAAAAAACAACAATTATTATTTTTTAATTGATACAAAGAAAGACATCCTAATAGTTGATTAATTTATACACTAATAAAAATAATCAAAATAAAGATAAATTAAATTCAAATTCAAATTCTAACATTCATCGCTAAAACCAATCACCATTAAATACAAATAATATGACACTTTCAAAATAATTCAATAGTTTCAACAAAAAAACTCTTTATAAATTACCAAGTTAAAAAAAAAAAGATGCAAATAGGAACTGTAAAAAAAGTTTATAGGAAAAAATGAACTCTATAATGTAAGAGCATAAAAAAATTAGAAATATTACATCCAATTTGTTTTATATTACCCTGTCAAAAAATTAATCACATGAAAGAGAAAAATTAAAAAAAAATAACGGTTGCTTTGCTATTTAAGAATTTAATAACTCATAATAATATGAAATTTGTTCTCTATTACTTCTAGGAAAAAATAATAATAATAATCATATTTGAAAGTTTCGCTTTAATATAATCGTCTTCCATCACATTTCGTTTAAGGTTTAATGAGCTAAAGAGATATATACAAGTGAAAGTATTAATGAAATTAAGAGAGATGTAATTATAAAGAAAATAAAAAGTTGAGTTATTGAAAAGTGAAAAGTGAAAGATTTTAGTTTCATAATACAAAATAAAAAAGGGAGGATAATTATGATATTTACGATGTTTTGTATTAATTATTCTCCATTAATTATAAGATTAGTTTTGTAATTTTGTAGGGTAAAAATATTACAAGGAGTGGGGTAAGCTTTTCAATGAGTGCAAATATCGCCACCATTTATTTTTTTATTAATTAATTTAAATTCATTATTAAGTTTCTTCAAAAGTTTTCTAATCTTAGAATTTTATTCATGGTCTATTTGGCATGATAAAAAATTCTGAAAAAGGATAAATAATACTGAAAAATTTTAAAAGTTATTTACTTATATGAATTATCAAGCCATAACTTATCTCAGTTTATCTTATTTTATCTCTTTTTTATTACTCAAAACACACATTTAATATATTTTATATTTATCCATTATTCTGCAAAAATTTTGAGTTAATTAACCCTGTTCAACAACGGCAAACTTAGATTTTTATTTTATATGATTTAACAATTAATCTAAGTAAATTTTAAGCTAGATAATCCTATTCTACTTACAAAGTTTAATTTTTAATTTTTATTATTATAATTAAATATACTTTTATTATTTATCAATTAATTTAAATTTAGCTTAACTTATATTATATTGTTTTAAATTTTTATACATTTTATTTATATATGTGTACGTGAGAAAATTTTTAGAGGTTTTAATCATTGAGTTTTTATAGGAGTGTTTTAATAATAGAGTTTCACTTAAAATAAAATACTACTAAAATTGTTTTAAATTTTGGATTTTTATTATTTATCAATTAATCTAAGTTCGTTATTAAGTTTCTTGAGGAGTTTTCTAATCTTAGAATTTCACTTAAAATAAAAATTATAAAAATTATTATTTTTTATTTTTTATTGCTTATCAATTATTACATTTCACATATCATGTAACTCTTAAAAAAAAATTATTAGAATGCCTTCTTTTTTTTATCTCGCCAACAATTGATTGGTTTTTTTTTTTTTTTTTTTTTTTTTTTTTTGTTTTCTTACAGGTAGATGCCGAAGAAAGACGCTTACTGGTTTGATTAATAGATTGCTTCCAGTGGCGGAGCCACATGGTATCTAGGCGAAGCGTTACGCTGAATTTTTTTTTAAATTATTTGATATAAAAAAATTATAAATATTTATAAAAAAATTTTAGATGCATTTGGAGGCATATTTTTAGTAATTTTTGATATTTTTTTACCAAAAAATTTTTAGCATTTTTTTTTTACAATTTTTAGGTATTTGGTAAAATTTTTGACAACTTTTAGTAATTTTAGTAACTTTGGGCAACTTTTAGCAATTTTTGGTAATTTTTAACAATTTTTGTGTGTTTGGTAAAAATTTTGGTAACTTTTGAATAGAGCAAATTATTGTAACAGAGTAGAAAAGTGGTATTGTATTTAATATTAATGTATAATATTTTATATTTTATTATATTTTATGTATTTATTTCGAATTTAAAATTTTACGCTTGATTTGACCTATGTTAACCCAAATTCGTTGATTTAGAATCAAGCATCGTGGAAGGGAAAAAGAAGTAAGTAGCTATCGGGCCTCTTTTGCGCAATATTTGAAAAAGAAAATCAGAGTGATTTTCTTTAAATAATTTTGTGTATAGTTAAGAGAAAATGACTCCTGAAATATCTTAATCTCTAAAAAAAACTATAAAAGATGAGGATTTAAATTTTAATATCATATCTGGATTCAAGTACAATTGTCAATTAGATTTGAAAATAGAAAAGGATTGAAATGGGTTCATATTATGTTAATATAAATAAATAATAATTAAAGAATATGGATTCCTACATGGATTTAATGAAGCCTAGAAGGAAAAAAAAAAAAAAAAAGCCTTCATGTTTGTTTGGTTTGATTTAAAATTAGAAAAGAAATTAATTTTTCAACAATAATATTCATAATATTAGATAAAAAATTAATTGGCAAACCAATAAACATTTATTTACATATACTACATTCATATTCTTAGTAAAAAAAAAAATTAATTGGTATGGTTTGATTTAGGATCCGTTTGAAACTCTAAAAATCGTTGAAAAATACTGAAGGTCTCTAAAATTATTCTTTTTTTTATCTTACTATACAAATTACAAATTCATAATTTTTATCAAATTTTATCAATTTTGTCATTCCAAACGCCTCCTTAATATTATAAAAGAATTAATTTTTTGACAATAATATTCATAATCTTGGTAGAAAAAATTAATTGAGAAATGATTACAATTGAAAAATGTAATTATATGCCTAATTTTTGTTGTTGATATTTGTATTAATTTTTTAAAATAATAATTTTATTAGAATTTTTTATATTTTATATTTTTATATTCATTTTGTAGGCGTGGAGCTAAAAAGAAATGAATTGAAAGAAAAAAAATAAAAACAAAAAAGAAGAAGGATAAAGGAACTAACATCCGGCGAATTACCAAAAAGAAAAAAAAAAAAAACCCAGCGAAACCAAAAAAAAAAAATTCTAATACTGTAGAGCCCCAAAAAAAAGATAGAGGTTGTTCGATAATTAAAAATACTAATCTTTTTATAAAAAGTCACAAATTCAGTAAAAAGTTAATTTTTTATTTTGTGTTTTATGTTTTGAAAATCTCAAAACATGAAAAACAAAAAATACATTTAGTTTAATATTTTCTAGTTTTTTCGTATTTTGAGATTTTCCTTATTTTGCGTTAAAAACGTTCAAAATAACTTTCTGTCACTTTTCATTTTATGTGTAAATTTATTTTTTATTTTCTAAAATAAATTTTGAAAACACAAGTAACTAAACATAGAGTGTGTAAAGCGTAAAAAAAAAAAAAAAAAAAAAAAAAAAAAAAAAAAAACAGAGATTCTAGGACAGTAGAGTAAAAAAAAAAAAGCTTAAAACGTATTTTGTATTTTTTTAAAATAAGAAAAACAGTTCATCTTGTATTTTTTTTTAAAATAAAACAGTTTAAAACGCATTTGGTTACTTGTATTTTCAAAATCTGTTTTAAAAAATAAAAAATGAATTTACACATAAAATAAAAAAAGATAAAAAAATCATTTTGAGCGTTTTTAATGTCAAATAGAAAAAATTTCAAAATATGAAAAAATAAAAAATGTCAAACTAAATCTGTTTTCTATTTTTTATGTTTTGAAATTTTCAAAACATAAAACACAAAAAGAGATTAGTATTTTTAATTACCGAACACACTTTCTTTTTTTTTTTTGTTTTACGCTCTATAGTATTAGATTTATTTATTTATTTATTTATTTTCGCGGTTCACTTGCTTTTTTTCTGATTTTTGTTTTTGTTTTTGTTTTTGATTTTCTTTTTTTATTTTTTGCGTTTCGCTTGCTTTGCTTTGTTTTTTTTTTGATTTGTCAAAACGGGGGTGTTTTTGGTAAAACGGGGGCGTTTTGGGCTACTGCTGTGGCAGCAGTAGGCGCGTCGAAAAAATGGGCTCTGGATTCCTGAGGATTAGGGAGTCAATTATCTATGTACATGGATATTAGGGGTTTGTTTGGAGTAAGAAAAAATGAGATAAATTGAGGTTTGGGAGAGTTTGTAATGCGTGCAGTGAGAGAAAAAAGTTGATGTGATATAAAGTTAACAGAGATTTATAGAGATTTTTAGAGATTTTCAGCAAATTTTTGCAAGCCATAGATACATGCTTACCTTGTATATAAAATATAAAAAACAAATTTACTCACATTTATTTAATAAATTATATTTTTAATAAAATATAAAATTACTGATAAATTATTTATTTTCAAATTTCTAAAATTTGATTTTTCTATCAACGTATACCTCTGGCCGGATAGTCATCTCCCCCATCTTCCCTTCTAGGAGGCTGAAGGTTAAACCGCACTTTGAATACTCAGGTGTGCTATAATTTATTAATGTATATATTTAGGTGTTGTGCATCTTTACTCCTCTCCAATTGGGTTAGGTGATTACGATAAATGATGATGTTTTAGAAATAAATAAAATAAAATAAAAAAGCAAAAACATAACAGAACAAAAAATTAATTATTTTCGTCAAATTTTAATGTATGGCCACAACATTCACTCAATGATTTTAATCAATGATTTTAATTAAAAGTACATGGATTAAAATGAAATTAGACAAAATATAATTTACGTTGAGGCTAAAAATAATTTGAGTATTTTTTCAAAAAATGTTACTATAGAACAAGTTGACCATCGATGGTCAGTGGTGAACTATGTGAAGAAAGATGAGGTTTAGGAAAAGTTTGACTATAGTTATCATATGTACTCCACGAAAAAAAATACTAAACAACACATATTATAGTAAAATTAATCAAGAGACGGAGGTTAGCAAGAAAAAATTTTGGTGATACCATGGGTTTCGAGAACTTATCAAGTTTGTAATATTTCATTTAGGTTGGATATTTATGGTTAATACGTGTGCATTTAATAAGTACTAAATAAGTTGAATCCACAAACTGCGATATGCCTTCAATTTAACCACTCAATTAAAAAGTAAACAAAGTAGTAGGGAGTTTAGAACAAAAGAAATGACCAACAGGTAAGATTACAAAATATTCAACTCCTTAAATTAAATTTTATAAAAGTAGACGATCTAGTTATAATAATTAAAGTTTCAAAACATCTCAACTCTATATTAATGTTGCTAAATTCTGCTTCTTGCCTGTAATATTATTTTTTGCCACCAACACTTACTCTTCTATAATTATTTATCATCAAATGATGATAAACTATCTAGTAATGATGATGAATTAAAATTTGATCACTGGCCGTCGTCATGATTCTCATCTAAGTATCTAACCTTGATGCCAAAGATGCAGTTGCCTCCTTCAAGAAGAGATTTTCAATCTCCCCTGGCAATTTGAAGTTTGCACACCTATACATATAACCAATAAACATAATTAATAGAAATAGACTATAATTATAAAATTACTTTGGTTTGACAAAAAAACAAAAATAAAAAGCAAAATGAGATCTTCATAACCTCTAGAGATATAGATCTAATTATTTGCGACATGATCCCCTTCAATACAGGGATCAAGAACCACAACAGTTAATAGTATTCTACTATTTATGCATTCTATGTACATACAGGATTTTGTCTTTAACGATAACAAATTTATAAGAATACAAAAACATTGTAATTGTATTAAAAAATAAGAGAAATAATTTATTTGTTTCTGTCAAAAAGAACACTTTTCTCTAACAATATAGTCTTTTATGTCTTAATGGCTATCATATGACAGTAGACTCTTCTTAAAACATGTCACAAGGAGAGAATTTTTCGCATAAAACAAATTTCTCCAAAAAGAAAAGAAAAAAGTTATGATCAAACTGAAAGGTACCTAAAAGTCAGCATATAACAGCCAGAATAACAAACGCGCACAACTTTACCTTGATTTGATATTCGACACCTCTAAATTATCTCTCATCACTGTGTCCTTGAGTGAAATGAAGCTTGGAACATGGGCAATTGCTCCAAATTTGGATTTAAGCCCAGAAACCATAAGATATTTGTACGTTGGTCCTTCCGGATCGTAATAAAACACAGAACTGCTCGAATAATGAAACAAGAGGATAGCTCCATTACTCAGGTAACTTATTGGCGCGTATAAACCACAACGCAACCTTTCCATATCAGTCCGAGTATCAATACGGAACTCTTGTATCCAGGATCTTTGAACGCCATATTCTTTCATCACCCATACCCTAATATCCTTCAAACTAGAGGCGTCACATATGCAAAGACAGTCTCTTAATACTCCAAAGGACATATAACGTCTCCCATAAAATCTAATCCGGATCCCCATGCCAAAAGGTGGCGGTGGAGGTGGAATTAATTGAAACTGCTCATTATCAAAGTTGAAGGAAACTATAAAATCTGAAATCCAAGAATCTACGCATAACCAGTGAAGCGCTCCATTCAGATAGGTAGGGAATACTAGCTTCCACCTTGACTCATGATCCTGATAGGGAAATAATTCCATATTAATATTATTTGTTGACAATGGAACATCCCCGATCATTTTCCATGATCCTGTACCCAGTGTGTGTATCTCGGCCATCCTTTTACTGTATACTCCGCCGCCTAAATAGGCATCCATAGTCCCTTCATTAATCCTTTTATCAAACATCCTAATCACCTTATATTGCTTAGCCTTCGGACTGTACCCCAAACCGCAGTCGATGAATTTTTTGGTCCTCACCCAACGGCATTTGGGAGCCGATGGTGTAGGAACTGGAAGGTTTATATACTCCCCCGTGATTGGATTACACACGGCAACAGGATCACCCCGCTTTGGTTCGGACAAGCAAAGCAATCCATTGTAAGAATTCACTACATTCAACTTGTGATCTTTAGGCCTCAGATTGATGCATGGCTTCCCTTTAGCAACACCCTCCTCATTGTTGATGGCTAACAATTCAGCATTGCGTAATGGGATCTTTAACTTGCTGTCAAGCTTCATATTTACTAAGCCATCGTCGCATTCAGGATAGCCAGAGCTAGATTCCGGTGGGGGTTCGAGCAAGTAAAGTGTCCTGGACACGTATTTCGGAGCCAAGGATTGAATTAGGGGACAGATCTCTGCTCTTGCAAAATATAGCTTTGCAAATACAGGGTCCGAGGTAATAATATTGCGCCAAGTTTTGCACAGACATCTGCAGATAAGTAATTCTTTTACTGAGAGTCTGAGCAGAATATTAATAGAGATTTCCCTAGGTAGGTCCGCAATGCAACCACCATCCAATTCATCAACTTCTTTGTCACCTTTCTGGGGCTTAACAACCCAGGATTTCCTTGCCCTTTCCTTTCCTCTTCCCCTTCCTTTTTTCATGGCTAGTCAATATATCAAACTGCAGAGAAATAGATTAGGAGCTAATTCATATGTCAGTTGATTCCATAACTCTCAAACAAAAACAAATATTTATGTGTGTGCGTGCGCGCGCGTGCACAAAATCACAATAGAATTTCATAGGCGAGAGAATGGGGGATATGACATATATTGCACAGCAAAACTAATTGTGGAATACAGTATTGTGGTTTTCACGTCCCAACAAAAAGTGTCCAAAACGCACCTACTGAATGGCTACATTGGAGCTAGAGTATTAATCAATTAACAGCTGGTGATTTTGTGAAACTATAAACTACCCTAATTCAATCGGAGTTAAGGTTTGGTTTGGTTACCGAAAAATTACTTTTTAATTTTATTATCAAAATTTAATTTTTCTTTTTAGAGGCAGTAACTTTTAAGCGTTTTAATTGTATTCATAAGTAAGAGAAAAAAAAAAAAAAAGATCAAAAACTTTTTGATCATTCGAGTGAAAGCTATCTATATGAGTAAAAAAAAAAATCCCAAAAAGTTACGCTTTTTATTTTTTTTAATTTTTATTTAAACGGGTGTGAATTTTTCAAATTCTTTTTTGGGTTACGAATGAAATTAATACACCTAAAAGCAGTTATGTAAAAATATAAATTTTGGTGAAAAAAAAAAAAGATCATACAAGATCAAAAAAATTACAAAAAAAAATAAACTTTTTTTTGGCCCAACGAAGCCCCAATGTGCACGAGTGCACACAGATATATATTAATAGCTTTTAGAGCTCTGATAAAAATTTAAAAAAATAAAAAATTGGTGTAAAAGTGATGTAACAAAATTTAATAAGAGAAAAGTGAAAACTTTTGAAAATTTTTTTTGAGTTTTTTTTGAAAAAAACATGGGGTTCCAAAAAAGAAAAAAAATAGATGTTGGCAATCAACTAACAAAAGACAAATCTCTCGGGAGGAATCTAGGTTACCTTCATTGATTGGCAGCCCGCAGCAGCGGCAACAGAACCCTCAAAAATTAATAATAATAATAAATTTGGAGTAGAAAAAAGGCCTAATTTTAAGCTTTATATATGTTTGTTTGTTTCCTTAAAAAGAAAAAAGCTAGTGCAATATATATATATATATATGCGCGCGCGCGCGCGCTATTTACAATTTGCACACAAATAAAGGAAATAGATTTAGAAAGTTATTTCTTGGCGGACAAGAAAGTAAGCAGGTAATATAATTATAGAATGGTTTGTTTTTAAGGACATTTCTGATTTCGAAAACATGAAAAAAAAAAAAAGATTTTAAATTCTTATAATATACCCAAGTTAAGATTTTATGTCAATGAAAATAAATTTCCAAAGCCTTTATTTATGTTTCCTATAATAGAAATTGTCACTAAATATCTAATGGCAGGCGTGGATTCAAAATTTTTATTAAAGATTAGTAAATATTTAAGAATGGCAATGATCGAAATTAAAAATAAAAGAGAAAAAATGTTACTTTTAAGAAAAATAAAATTATTATTAAATATTAAATTAATAAATATATTACAATTTAATAGTTCACCTAATCTTTTTATACCTATAAGTAAGGTCTCTCTTACTTATTTGATATAATGTAGTATAGAAACAGGTTTTTACATTAATCATTGTTGCAAATCATAGACTATCACAATTAACTACTGAAATCTAATTCTCTACAGCTTATATATATATATATATATATATATGAAACCGAATAGTAAAAATCGATATCTTAAAATTGAGAATCTGGTTTGTCTGCTTCTCCATCGATCTACATAAATAGATGCTTATAACTTTAATTATAAATTTATAGGTGCGTGAATGAGAGAGACATAATTATAACCTTAATTATACTTGTTTAATTATCTTTCTGTTTTCCTAAATCATTAATGATTTTTATTTTTTTTATTTTCCTAGTCATAAATGAATTAAGATGGAAACGTGGAGATGTGTTTATTGTATATTAATTCCGTTAGAAGATACCTGTTTTTTCCAAAAAAATCTTAAAAATTTTTAAAGATTTTTAATTTTTTCCAACCAAATCTCTCACTATAATCTTATAATATAAAACATAGAAGCTAAGGATGAAAGAAAATACCGCGTGGATGACTGTCATACGAGCTTGGGGGAATCCAAGGGTGAGAGAAAATGCCACGTGAATGACTGTCATGTAAGCTTGGGATTTCGAAAAATTTTAAAAAATAAAAAATTAGTGTAAAAATGATAAGTTAGAATCAAATCAACATTAATTTTTTAAGTTTTCGAGTAAACCTTTGATCGAATATAACTCAAGTAACTTAGTCATTCTAGACAAATTTAAATTTATTTTGCCAAGCTTGAATCAGGCTCAAAGCTAGACAAGTAACAAATTTTGTTTAAGTTTAGTTTAATTTCTTAATATGTCGATCTTGAATGAAGTTTTAATGAGCAAAACACGAGTTAAGTTCAAGTTGTTTTATCTGTTCAAAATCTTTAAGTGTAAGAGATTAATATAAAATGTTCTTTTAGTTAAAGAGGGGAGAAAATGATAGTAGTTTAGGGGATAATCTTGTAATAAATCCCATTTTAAGTTAAAAGTCCAAATTTACCCTATGCTAATTACAATCACACAAATAAATAAAATACAATTAATATGATTCCAAGGATTTTAATTTGTTATAAAAGTTTAAAAACACAAAAGAAAAGAAAATTTTAATTTTTTTTAACTTTTCATGGACATGAAAAGTTTAAGATTTTTATTGACATTCCAAATACTCTCACCTATATCTTCATATTCCACCAAATACCTTATATATAAAACATAAAAAAAAAAACAAAAAAACAAAATTTACTCACATTTATTTAACAAATTATATTTTTAATAAAATATAAAATTACCAATAAATTATTTATTTTCGAATTTCTAAAATTTGATTTTTCTATCAATATATGCCTCCGGCCCAATAATCATCTTCCCTTCTAGAATGCTGAAGGTTAAACCACACTTTAGGTACTCGCGTGTGCTATTAATGTATTTATTTAGGTGTCGTGCATGTTTATTCCTCTCCAATTAGGTTAGGTGATCACATTGAATGATGATGTTCTCAACCCCCAACAAAAAAAAAAGAAAGGCAAAAACATAACAGAACAAAAAATGGATTTTTTTTCAAATTTCAATGTATGGCCATCATATTTACTCAATAATTACAATTAAAAGTAGGTGGATTAAAATGAAATTGTACAAAGCGTAATTTACGTTGAGGCTAAAAACAATTTAGTTATTTTTTTGCACAATATTTTTTTTTTGCGGTAAGTATTTTTTTCGTATAATATTATTATAGAACAACTTGACCATCAATAGAAAAATGGTGAATTACTTCACAGAGAAAGATGAGGTTCAGGAGAGATTTGACTATAGTTATCATATGTACTCTAAAAAAATACTGAACAACATATGTTATAGTGAAATTAATCAAGAGCCAAAGGTTAGTAAGAAAAAGTTTTGATGACACCATTGGTTTCGAGGATTTGTCAAGTATGTAATATTTCATTTAGTTAGATATTTAGGGTTAATGTGTGTGCATTTCATAAGTACTAAACAAGCTAAATTCACAAACTGCGATATACCTTCAATTCAACCACTCAAAAGTAAACAAAATAATAGGGAGTTTAGAACAAAAGAAAGGATCAATAGGTAAGGTTACAAAACATCCAACTCTTTAAATTAAATTCCATAAAAAGCAGAAGATCTAGTCTAATAATTAAGGTTTCAAAACATCCCAACTTCAAATTAATATTGCTAAATTCTGCTTCTCGATTGCAACATTACTATTGCTACTAGCACTTGCTCTCCTTTCGTCAATCATCATCAAACAAAGATGAGCTATCTGATAATAATGATGACGACGACGACGAATTACAGTTCAATCACTAGCCATCGCCATGGTTCTAAGTATATATCTCTAATGCCAAAAACAAAGTTTCCTCCTCTAAGAAAAGAGCTTCAGTCTCCCCCGATAATTTAAACTCTTCACACCTATATATACAACCAATAGACATAATTAATAGGATAAACTATAATTACAAAATTACTTTCTTTTTAAAAAAAAATGAGATAATTATAACCTTCAAAGATGTAAATCTAACCACGTGCAACATGATCCCCGCAATTACAAGGTTCAAGAAACACAAACGTTAATGGTGTTCTCTTGGTTGCATTATATATATATATGCTAAATTTCATCTTCAATGGCAACAAATATATAAGATAAGAAAAGAAAAGCATTGTAATTGCATTAAAAAGATATGAGAAATAATTCATTTGTTTTTGTTGGAAAGACATAAAAGCAAAAGGTCAAGAAGAGCACGGAAACAATCTAAAATCCTAAATGTCAATTAAGACAACGACAATTTCAACAATAAACATGTACAATTTTACTTCGATCTGATATTTAACACCTCCAGATTATCTCCTATCACTACGTCTTTAAGTGAAATGAAGCTTGGAATGTGGGCGATTGCTCCAAATCTTGATTTAATCCCAGAAACCACGAGAAACTTGTAAGTTGGTCCTTTCGGATCATAATAAAACACGGAACTACTCAAAGAATGAAACAAGGGGATAGCTCCGTTGCTCAAGTAATTTATTATTGAATATAAACCAAGAGGCAGACTTCCCTTATCAGTTTGGAATCAATATAGAACTCTTGTTCCCAGGATTCTTGAACACCATATTCTTTCATCACCCATATCTTAATATCCCCCAAACTAGAGGCATCGCATATGCAAAGGCAGCCTCTTAATACTCCCAAGGACATATGACTACCACGTCTATGAGGTGATGGTAGAGGTAGAATTGGTTGGAATTGCTCATTGTCAAAGTTGAAAGAAACTATAAATCTTGAAGTTCGAAAAGCAACACAAAACCAGTGAAGCGCTCCATTCAGATGGGTAGGAAATGTTAGTTCCCACCATGACTCCAGATAGGCTGGTAATGCAGGAATATTATTATTTGTTGGGAATGTAAAATCCCCAATCATTTTCCATGATCCTGTACCCAGTGTGTGTATCTCGGCCCTCCTTTTACTAATATTCCTTCCATTAATAACAATATCCCGTTCATTAATCTTTTGATAAAAAATCCTAATCACCTTATATTAGCCTTCGGACTGAACCCCAAACCACAGGCGACGAATATTTCGGTCGTCCTCCAAGGCGGTTTCGGAGCGGTTGGTGTAGGGACTGGAAGGTTTATATACTCCCCCGTGATTGGATTACACACAGCAACAGGATCATGCCGCTTCGGTTCAGACAAACAAAGCAATCCATTGCACGAATTTACTACATTCAACTTGTGATCTTTGGGCCTCAGTTTGATGTAAGGCTTCCCTTTGGCAACACCCTCCTCCTCATTGTTGATGGCTGCTAACCGTTCAGCATTGAGTAATGGGATCTTTAACTTGGTGCCAAGCTTCATACTTACCACGCCATCGTCGCATTCAGGATAGCCAGAGCTAGAGTCCGGTGGGGGTTCGAGCAAGTAGAGTGTCCTGGACACGTATTTCGGAGCCAAGGATTGAATTAGGGGATAGACCTCTGCTCTTGCAAAATGTGACTTTGCAAAATCAGGGTCCGAGGTAATAATAATGCGCCAGGTTTTGCACAAACATTTGCAGATGAGTAATTCTTTTACCGAGAGTCTGAGCAGAATATTAATAGAGATACCCTCTGGGAGGTCTGCAATGCAACCACCAACCAATTCATCAACTTCTTTGTCACCTTTCTGGGGCTTAACGACCCAGGATTTCCTTCCCCTTTCCTTTCCTCTTCCTCTTCCCTTTTTCATGGCTAGTCAATATATCAGACTGCAGGAAATAGATTAGGAGCTAATTCATATGTCAGCTTATTCCATGACTCTCAAACAAAAACAAATATATACATATGTGTGAGTGCGCGCGCGCACCCAATCGCAGTAGAATTTCATAGGCGAGAGAATGGGGAATATGACATATTGCACATCAGAAATAATTGTGGAATACAGTATTGTGGTTTTCACATCCCAACAAAAAAGTGTTCAAAACCCACTTGCAGAATGGCTACATTGAAGTTAGTCAATTAATAGCTGCTGATTTTGTGAAACTATAAACTTCCCTAATTCAATCGGTGTTAAGGCTTGGTTTGGTAACTGAAATTTTATTTTTTAATACTTTTTTATTATCAAAATTTAATTTTCTTTTTAGAGGCAGTTACTTTTAGACATTTTAATTGCATTCATAAGGAAAAAAAAAAAAAGATCGAAAATTTTTTGGCTACTCAAGTAAAGTTATCCGTATGAGAAAAAAAAAAACCCAAAAAGTTATTTTTTTATTTTTCTAACTTTTATCTAAATGAATGTGAACTTTTTATTTTTTTGGGTTACAAATGAGAGTAATACACGTAGAAGCAGCTTTTAAAAAAAATAAATTTTGGTAAAAAAAAAAGGTCACATAACCTGAGAAAAATTATAAACAAAAAATTTTTTTTGGACCAAGCGAAGCCTAACTGCACACGAGTGCACACAGATATATATTAATAACTTTTGCTGTTCCGATAAAAATTTAAAAAAATTAAAAATTGATGTAAAAGTGACTATAATAAAATTTAATAGGAGAAAATTGATAACTTCTGAAAAAAATTTTTGAGTTTAAAAAAAAAAAAACATGGAGCTCCAAACGAAAAAAAAAAAATAGATGTTAGCAATCAACTATCAAAAGACAAATCTCTCGGGGGAAATCGAGGTTACCTTCGTTGATTGGCAGCCCGCAGCAGCGACAACAGAACCCTCGATGATTAATAATAATAATAAATTTGGAGTAGAAAGAAGACCTAATTTTAAGCTTTATAAATGTTTGTTTGTTTCCTTAAAAAGAAAAAAGCTAGTGCAATATATATATGCAATACATATATATATGCTATTTACAATTTGCACACAAATAAAGGAAATAGATTTAGAAAGTTATTTCTTGGCGGACAAGAAAGTAAGAAGGTAATATAATTATAGGATGGTTTGTTTTTAAGGAAATTTCTGATTTCGAAAACATGGGGAAGAAAAAAAGGTTTTAAATGCTTATAATATACCCAAGTTAAGATTTTATGTTAGTGGAAATAAATTTCCCGAGCGTTTATTTATGTTTAAACTATGAGATTTTCATTTCCTATAATAGAAATTGTCACTAAATATCTAAAGGCAGGCGTGATTCAAAATTTTCATTAAAGATTAGTAAATATTTAAGGAATGATAATGATCGGAATTAAAAATAAATGAGAAAAAATATTACTTTAAAAAAAATAAAATTATTGTTAAATATTAAATTAATAAATATATTACAATTTAATGTTTTACCTGATCTTTTTATACCTATAAGTAAGGTCTCTCTTACTTATTTGTTATAATATAGTATGGAAATAGATTTTTACATTAATCAATGTTGCAAATCATAGACTATCACAATTAACTACTGAAATCTAATTCTTTACAGCTTATATATATATATATATATATATGAAATCGAATAGTAAGAATCGATATCTTAAGATCGAGAATCTAATTTCTCTGCTTCTCGATCGACCTACGTAAATGGATGCTCATAACCTTAATTATAAATTTATAGTTGTGTGAATGAGAGAGACATAATTATAACCTTAATTATACTTGTTTAATTATCTCTCTGTTTTCCTAAGCCATTAATGATTTTTGTTTTTTTATTTTCCTATTCATAAATGAATTAAGATGGAAACATGGAGATGTGTTTATTATATATTAACTTCGTTAGAAGATACCGGTCTTTTCCAAAAAAATCTCAAAAAATTTTAAAGATTTTCAATTTTCTCCAATCAAATCTCTCACTTATCATTTTTACACCAATTTAAATTTATAAACTGCTAGTTTGCTATGTATATTTTTTAATTATTTACTTTTTAATTAATAAATATAAAAATTTTTATGAACTTTTTGTAGGGTCGTGCTTTACTATCATTCTTTTAAGTTATAATCTTATAATATAAAACATAGCAGCTAAGGATGTGAGAAAGTGCCACGTGGATGACTGTCATGCAAGCTTGGAGGAATCAAAGCGTGAGAGAAAGTGCCATGTAGATGACTGTCATGTAAGCTTAGGATTCTGAAAAAATTTAAAAAATAAAAACTTGGTGTAAAAATGATAAGTTGAATCAAATCAACCTTAATTTTTTAAGTTTTCGAGTAAAGCTTTGATTAAATATAACTCAAGTAGGTTAGTCATTCTAAACAAATTTAAATTTATTTTGCCAAGCTTGAATCAGTCTCAAAACTAGACAAGTAACAAATTTGGTTCAAGTTTAGTTTAATCTCTTAATGCCGATCTTGAATGAAGTTTTAATGAGCAAAACACGAGTTAAATTCAAGTTGTTTTATCTGTTCAAAAATCTTTAAGTGTAAAAGATTACTATAAAATGTTCTTTTAGTTAAAGAGGGGAGAAAATGATAGTAGTTTAGGGGATAATCTTGTCATAAATCCCATTTTAAGTTAAAACTCCAAATTTACCCTATGCTAATTACAATCACACAAATAAATAGAATAAAATTAAGATGATTCCAAGGATTTTAATTTGTTATAAAAGTTTAAAAACACAAAAGAAAAGAAAAGAAAAATTCAATTTTTTTTAGCTTTTCATGGACATGAAAAGTTTAAGATTTTTATTGACATTCCAAATACTCTCACTTATATTTTCATATTCCACCAAATACCTTATATATAAAACATAAAAAAAAATAAAAAAACAAAATTTACTCACATTTATTTGACAAATTATATTTTTAATAAAATATAAAATTACCAATAAATTATTTATTTTCAAATTTCTAAAATTTGATTTTCTATCAACATATGCCTCCGACCCAATAGTCATCTTCCCTGCCTTCGGCCCAATAGTCATCTTCCCTTCTAGGACGGTGAAGGTTAAACCACACTTTAGGTACTCGCGTGTACTATTAATATATTTATGTAGGTAGCGTGCGTGTTTATTCCTCTCCAATTAGGTTAGGTGATCACATTGAATGATAATGTTCTCAACCCCTCCCCCCAAGAAAAAGGCAAAAACATAACAGAACAAAAAGTTAATTTTTTTTCAAATTTCAATGTATAGCCATCATATTTACTCAATGATTACAATTAAAAGTAGGTGGATTAAAATGTAATTGTACAAAGTGTAATTTACATTGAGGCTGAAAATAATTTAATTATTTTTTTGCATAATATTTTTTTTTTGGTAAGTATTTTTTTTTTGTACAATATTATTATAGAACAACTTGATCATAGATAGAAAATGGTGAATTACTTCGCGAAGAAAGATGAGATTTAGGAGAAGTTTGACTATAGTTATCATATGTACTCTACAAAAATATTGAACAACACATGTTATAGTGAAATTAATTAAGAGTAAAGGTTAGCAAGAAAAAGTTTTGATGATACCATTGATTTCGAGGAGTTGTCAAGTATGTAATATTTCATTAAGTTAGATATTTAGAGTTAATGTGTGTGCATTTCAAAAGTACTAAACAAGTTAAATCCACAACCTATGATATGCCTTCAATTCAAGCACTCAAAAGTAAACAGAATAGTAGGGAGTTTAGAACAAAAGAAAGAATTACAAAACATTTAACTCCTTAAATTAAATTCCATAAAAAGCAGAGAATCTAGTTCTAGTAATTAAGGTTTCAAAACATCCCAACTTCAAATTAATATTGCTAAATTCTGCTTCTCAATTGCAACATTACTATTGCTACCAGCACTTGCTCTCCTTTCATCAGTCATCATCAAACAAAGACGGGCTATCTGATGATGATGACAACGAATTAAAATTCGATCACTAGCCATCGCCATGATTCTAAGTATATATCCCTAATGCCAAAAACAAAGTTTCCTCCTCTAAGAAAAGAGCTTCAATCTCCCCCGACAATTTGAACTCTTCATACCTATATATATAACCAGTAGACATAATTAATAGAATAAACTACAATTACAAAATTACTTTCTTTTTTTTAAAAAATGAGACAATTATAACCTTCAAAGATGTAAATCCAACCACATGCAACATGATCCCCCGCAATTACAAGGTTCAAGAAACACAAACGTCAATGGTGTTCTCTTAGTTGCATTTTATATATATATGCTAAATTTCATCTTCAATGGCAACAAATATATAAGAAAAGAAAAGTGTTGTAATTGCATTAAAAAGATATGAGAAATAATTCATTTGTTTTTGTTGGAAAGACATAAAAACAAAAGGTCAAGAAGAGCACGGAAACAATCTAAAATCCTAAATGTCAATTAAGGTAACGACAATTTCAACCATAAACATGTACAATTTTACCTCGATCTGATATTTAACACCTCCAGATTATCTCCCATCACTACGTCTTTAAGTGAAATGAAGCTTGGAATGTGGGTGATTGCTCCAAATCTTGATTTAATCCCAGAAACCACAAGAAACTTGTAAGTTGGTCCTTTCGGATCATAATAAAACACGGAACTACTCAAAGAATGAAACAAGAGGATAGCTCCGTTGCTCAAGTAATTTATTATTGTATATAAACCAAGAGGCAAACTTCCCTTATCAGTTTGGGAATCAATGTAGAACTCTTGTTCCCAGGATTCTTGAACACCATATCCTTTCATGACCCATACCTTAATATCCCCCAAACTAGAGGCATCGCATATGCAAAGACAGCCTCTTAATACTCCCAAAGACATATGACTACCAAGTCTATTAGTTGATGGTAGAGGTAGAACTGGTTGGAATTGCTCATTGTCAAAGTTGAAGGAAACTATAAATGTTGGAAATCGGGAAGCAACACAAACCCAGTGAAGCGCTCCATTCAGATAGGTAGGAAATGCTAGGTCCCACCATGACTCAACCAGATAGGCTGGTAATGCACGAATATTATTATTATTTGTTGGGAATGGAACGTCCCCAATCATTTTCCATGATCCTGCACCCAATGTGTGTAACTCGGCCATCCTTTTACTATATACTTGGTTGGGTTTACTGATTGCAATATTCCTTCCATTAATAACAATATTGCATTCATCAATCTTTTGATCAAAAATCCTAATCACCTTATAATCGTTACCCTTCGGGCTGAACCCCAGACCGCAGGCGATGAATATTTCGGTCGTCCAAGGCCATTTCGGAGCGGATGGTGTAGGAACTGGAAGGTTTATATACTCCCCTGTGATTGGATTACACACAGCAACAGGATCATGTCGCTTTGGTTCAGACAAACAAAGCAATCCACAGCAAGAATTTACTACATTCAACTTGTGATCTTTAGGCCTCAGTTTGACGTAAGGCTTCCCTTTAGCAACACCCTCCTCCTCATTGTTGATGGCTGCTAACAGTTCAGGATTGATTAATGGGATCTTTAACTTGGTGTCAAGCTTCATACTTACCACGCCATCTTCGCATCCAGGATAGCCAGAGCTAGAGTCTGGTGGGGGTTCGAGCAAGTAAAGTGTCCTGGACACGTATTTGGGAGACAAGGATTGAATCAGGGGATAGACCTCTGCTCTTGCAAAATGTGGCTTTGCAAATTCAGGGTCCGAGGTAATAATATTGTGCCAAGTTCTGCACAAACATTTGCAGACGAGTAAATCTTTTAGTGACAGTCTGAGCAGAATATTAATAGAGATATCCTTTGGGAGGTCTGTAATGCAACCACCACCCAATTCATGAATTTGTCGATCTTGAAGTTCATCAACTTCTTTGTCACCTTTCTGGGGCTTAACGACCCAGGATTTCCTTTCCCTTCCCTTTTTTCTTCCCCTTCCCTTTTTCATGGCTAGTCAATGTATCAAACTGCAGAGAAATAGATTTATTAGATTAAAAAATGCTACGCTTATACTTATTTTTTACACTCATATTTACACCTTACCTATAATAACCAGTGTAAATTGACGGGGTATAAATTAAAATACAAAAGATTAGGCATAAATGTAGCATCACTATTATCATATTAGAAGCTAATTAATTCATATGTCAGACAATAATAAAACAGTTGATTCCATAACTCTCAAACAAAAACAAATATATATGCGCGCGCGCATTCACAGTAGAATTTCATACGCCAGGGAACGTGGGATATAACATAGTGTGCACAGCAAAAACAATTTTGTAGTACAGTGCTATGGTTTTCACTTCCCAGCAAAAGGTATTCCACTTACAAAATGGTTATATTGAAGTTAGAGAAAATTAGTCCGTAAATAGCTGTTGAGATCGTGAAACTATAGACTTCTCTAATTCAATCGGTACTAAGGCTTGGTTTGGTTATGAAAAATCTAGTTACTATTTTTTTTCGGTAACTTTTTTTTGGTCTCAACTTCATTTTTTATTCAAAATTTAATTTATTTTTCAAAAACCCTAACTGCCAACCATGTTAAAAAAAAAAAAAAAATCAAAAAAGAAGAAACAAAATTAAAAAATTCAAGCTCTTTTAGATAAAAATTATCCGTTTGCGTAAAAAAACAACAAAAAAGTTGATCTCTTTTTAATTTTTTTAACTTTTTACCACACAGGTGTGAATTTTAAATTTTGGTAAAAAAATTATACAAGACAAAAAAAAAAGTTAAAAAAAAAAGATAATATATATATATATATTTTTTGTCGTTGACGAAGCCTAAGTGCATATATATATATATATATATTAATTAAACGTAGAAGCAATTTAGATATTAACAATGAACTATCAAAAGACGAATCTTTTCGGAGGAATGTAGGTTACCTTCGTGGATTGGCAGCGCCGCAGCAGCAGCAACAGGACCCTCCAAAAGAATAATAATAATAATAATAAATTTGGAGTAGAAAAAAACCCTATTGTTAAGCTTATATATGTTTGTTCGTTTCTTCACATAGAGAGAGAGAGAGAGAGAGAGAGAGAGAGAAGGCTAGTGCAATGCTACTTACAATTTGTACATAAATAAAGAAAATAGATTTCGAAAATTGTTTTATGATAGACAATAAAGTAAGAAGGTAATATAATTATAGAATGGTCAGCTTTTATTTTTTAAGGAAATTTCTGATTTCGAAAGGATGGAAAAAAATTTTTTTAAATGGTTATATAATGGTTCCGTTTGGAATTAAACAAAATAAAATAAAATTCTACAAATCTTTACAAATACGAATTATGAGACAGTAAAATCTAAATTCTTCACTCACTGCACAAATTACGATATATTTACTTTTATAATTTTATTTTATTTTATATATTTTTATACAACTCCAAAATACACCCAATATAATACGTCCAATTTAATATTTTGTGTTAATGGAAATAAATTTTCCAAAGGTTTTATTTGACTAAGCTATGAGATTCTCGTTTCCTACAATAGAAATCATTAATAGACATCTAAAGGAAGGGACGAATTTAAGAACAAATTTAAAATTTTTATTAAAAGGCATCAAGTATCATTTAAAAATAGAATAACGAACACAGTTAAGAATAGAAAGGGAATAATGTTATTTTTAAGAAAAGATAAAATTATTTTTAAATATTAAACTAGTGAATATATTTTTCACACTTTAATGACTTAATCGATCAGTAACTTGATATTTATTAAGGATATTTCTCATTACTGAAAAAATTTAATTATTGTTATCAAAAATATAATTATATTGTGTGTTATATTTTTTACTAATATTTTACACAAAAATATTCAATAATGTAGTAAAAGAATACACTTTATTTCACAAAATACAACTTTGCAAATACGGGGTCCAATGTTATATTGGATTCAGTTTTACACACGCATTTGCAGATGAGTAATTTGTATACTGAGACTCTAAGCAGGATATGAACGGAGATAGGCCGTGGAAGGTCTGTTAACGTGAGGGGGCTGCAGCAGGGGTTACTGTAGCGGTTACATTAATCCAAAATGACGTTTCGATGTTGTTTTGCTCATAACGACGCTGTTTTATTTAAATCTCTTATATTTGAATATGAATTGATGAATTTAAATATGCATTTGAATGAAAAAAAATGCCGTATTTAAATATGAATTGATGTATTTAAATATGAAGACTTAAGTGAAACAGCGCCGTTTTAAATAAAAAAACGACGAAACGACGTTGTTTTGAGTTTACTACTACAACAGCAGTAAACCTTTAACTGCCCCCAAGTCCGGTCTGTTATGCAATAACCAAGTTCATGAACTCCCCTTGTTTTTTTTTCGGTTGTTGAAAGGTACAAATTCATGAACTCGTTCGTCAACTTCTTTGAAACCCTAGATTTTCTTTCCCTTTTCATGGCCAATCAATGTATTGAACAAATCTACACAAAATGGATTTGGAGAAATTCATGTCAGACAGAACAATACCTCGTCAACAATGGCAACAATAATTCAGAAAATGGAGGATTGATTCACAACTCTCAAACAAAAAGTTCACACGTGTGTTTGTGTATATATATAACAAAAAAATAATAACAAGAAACAAAACAGAATAAAGCTGTAAATAACAACTCGTACACGCAACGTAAATGTAAATGACAACTCGTACACGCAACGTAAATAAATTCTCATCAGTATTGTGAAAGAGACAGAGAAAGTTACCAGATGCAACTTGGCGCGAGCGTAACAAAAAAGCTTCGTTCTTGGGGTATCAGGAGGTAAAAGAGGCTTAAGGTGTTTTACCCAATATTTTTAAAAATTTATAGTAAAAATTTTATTTCTTTTTTAATTTTATTATACAAATTATGAAATTATAATTTTATTAATTTTTTTAACATTCCAAACTCCAAACGCACTCTAAGTGTTTGGCTCATTAATTTTTACCAAAAAATTAATTTTTATCAATTTTTTTAACTTTTTCTATTAAACAAATTTCTAATTTTTACTAATTTTGTTGAATTTTTATCAAAATTTTCTACTTTCTTTATTTTTACCATTTTTTAATTTGTACAATTTTTTGTCAAATATTGAACTAAAATTAACATGATGCACATCGCATCAAAGTTTCAACCTTTTTATAGTACCAAATAGTATAAAGTTAAGGATAATGTTGCAATTTCACTTCAATTGTTCAACCCTCATGGACCAAATATATATATATATATATATTCTTAATTTAATATTTTTTATAAATTTAAATTTCAAATATTAAAAAGTTTGGAGGGTGCAAACTAAAACTCTACAACTCATGCTTGAATTCACTTTGCATCACCAAAAAAAGAAAGAAAAAGAAAAAAAAAATTTCAAAAGTTCTCAATTTTTTCCTGTTAAATTTCATCACATGACATTTTTACACTAACTTTTGATTTTTTTAACTTTATTGGAACTCTAAACACCCCCAAAATGATAACTTTATTATTTGATTTAAGAAAAAAAATTAACTTTTGAATAATTTAACTAATAAATAAATTACACTAACGCTGTTAAATTATAATTCGGTATCATTTAAAATTTTTTTGACACAAATATTTATTTTATCCCCATTGATAAAATAAATAATAATAATGTTACAATTTTAACATCACCCTATAAAAAAATAATGATATTTTTTGTCACAACTCTAACTAACTTAAATATGCCATTATTTTTTTTTAGAACCAAAGAGGTAATTATATTATATTTGTCACTTTAGATTAAATATTTAAAAAGATATATAATAATTCCATTAAATTAATTTGAATACTCAATAATTATTGTATAACATTTATGCTATAAAAATCTGTGTTGATTATTATAAATAATCCTCTTATACCAACGTTCCCAACTGCTATAGAGTTCCATAATTTGACTGGCTTAGTTTGGAAAGAAATTTAACTAACTTAGTAACTAGCTAAAAATAAGTTAACTAAAAATAAATTAGTTATTTTTATGTTTGGGAAAGAAATAAAAAAGTGACCTTTCTTGAGATGGATTTTTAATTTTTGTTAATTTGACATTTTTACCCTTAAAAGTTTAAAAGAAAATTAAAATATAAGAAGATAAATTTGACCAACCACTGTTGAACCTAGCATTTAACTTGGCTAATCGCTACTGATGCCAAACGGAGAGTTTAAGCTTAATTGGTAAAAGCTAAAAGCTACTATGTTAGATTTGGACGTTGCTGGCACAACTTTGATGCTAAGGGCTCATATCAGGTTGCACTTCTGTCACTCGCACCGTTGGCTGTCCCTAGCATAAATTTCAGAGGGACAAAAAAGTGAATATTAAATCCACAGGGAAGAAGTGAAATTTTCCCATTTGTTCTCTTACGAAAGTTTTTTTTTTTTTTTTTTTGGGATATATGTACTAATTGTGTCTCGAAAGATATGCTGCATAATGAAAACAACCTGTAGCTTAAATAATTGAATAGAAGGTTGGATAAGCAGAACACGCTTTTTCAAATAATGCTACAATATGCCTAATACATATATGCCAGGATAGGATCCAATCGAAGTGCGTGAAGGAGGAACAAGCTTTTCATTATCACAAGAGAACTAGAAAGCTAGCAATATAAAGAGCTTTCCTGGCTAGAGAAGTCCAATCCATACATGATTTAGTCTTGTTAGTGGTTCGATCTTCTTCATATGTCATCATAATCTTGTGATGATTTAGATCCCCCCACAAAAAAAGATAACCAAAATATAAGTTTAGAAAAGGAGAAAACAGTTGGGTGTCATTACAGATACAAAACAGAGGATCTTCTTCACTTGGTTCTTTTCGTCAGTATTCATCAAATTCTAATAGGCAGTCGGATCTCCCTCCACCAAGAAAAGGTCATTGGTTTCCCCTCGCAGTTTGAACTCGCCACACCTGTATCAACAGTAGTCGTATTGTCATTGTCATTAGTGGCTCCGTTTAGAACTCTATAAAATAAAATAAAATCTTACAAATCTCTGCAAATACGAATTACGAGAAAATAAAATTTAAATTCTTTACTCACTACACGAATTACGAAAAATTTACTTTTACAATTTTATTTTATTTTATACACTTTATACAACTCCAAACACACCCAGTATCATTCTTAACAAAAAGAAAATGGGATCTTCTCTTCTTGGCCAGCCATTGTTTTTAAGTTCATCATCACAGGGTTAGAAAATCTACACTTAAAAAAAAAAACACCCTGTTGGTGTCTTCTTTTTTGAACTTGGTTGTTAACTTTCTTTATACCAAAATCATCTAAAGATCTTAGTAATTTTACATTTCAAATGGTTTTATTCTTTATTTTATTATAGGGGCATTAATGTGATTTTAATTATGACATTATATCACCAAAGTTGTTTTTGTTCCTATCAAAGAATTTATTACATCAATCACTTGTATCATATGCAGTGACAAGTGTATATTTCTTTGGCATGAATAAAAATTGTACTGACATTAACATTTCCTTTTAATTATATTCCTGTAATCTCTCCAAATTATTCTCTATGCACGTTCTACATAATTATAGATGCTTGCACATACATTACCAGTGTTGTAATTCGAGTTGAATAGAATTACCAGCAAAAATCTGTCTATGTAAAAGTCGCGCATTGTCCCAAAAGATGAGATCCAATTATTTCTCAAGCCCAAGTACCTCGAAGACAGCTAGACATTTATGTTTTAATTTGCACCACAATTTGCTAGGGTATAATACCCGTTACAATTAACATCGAGCACTACCACAGCCATTTTTTGTCTATCTTTAAACAGTTAAAGAACGCATCCTCTTTAACAATTTGGACTTGTGCTAAGCTATCATAAGACAGTAGACTAAGACAAATGATCTAAGAAATTTTACCACACCAAAAAATAAAAAACCATGAAGTGAAAGTGCATACATGTAGAATGTGGCAGCCGAAACACTCCAAAACTAAAAGCCAACGAGCACACGCAAACAATATAAATATCAATTAAGGCAATGGCAATTGTAATAACAAACTAGCATAACTTCACCTCGATTTGACATTCAACACTTCCAAATTATCTCCCATCACCGTGTCCTTCATTGAAATGAAGCTTGGAACATGAGCAATTGCTCCAAATTTGGATTTAATCCCGGAAAGCTTTAGGAATTTGAATGGCCATCCTTCGGGTTTATAACAAAACACACCACTTGTGAAGGCATCAAAGAACAGGATATCTCCATTGCTCAGGCAATTCATAGGTGCATATAAGCCACCAAACCAAATTCCATATTCATCGATGGTATTAACGCAAAACTCTTTTTCCCAGGATCCTTGAGCACCACATTCTTTCATCACCCAAATCTCCGTTTTCCGATAATCAGAAGCATCACATAAGCAAAGACAGCCTTTTAATACTCCCAAGGACATGCGCTTCGTCTTGTCAAAGTCAATGTTTCCAGGCATCTGAGGTGGAAGGGGAACTGATTGGAATTCATTGTTGTTGAAATTGAAAGAAACTATGAAATCTGAAATCTGGGAATCAATAAAGATCCAATGAAGTGCTCCGTTCAAATAGGTGGGGAATGCTAGCTTAAAACGTGATGAAGGAGCAGAACCTATCATTTCCCATGACGCTGTACCCAGGGTGTGTATCTCAGCCACCCTATTGCTACTTATTTGCATACCTGGAAAGGGCTCACTAGTCAATTGACAAGACTGTCGATCAAACATCCTAATAACCTTATATTGATTTGTCTTTGGACTGAACCCCAAACCACAGTCGGTCAACTTTTTTTTGGTACTCTCATTCACCGGTGTCGGAACAGGAAGATTTATGTACTCCCCAGTGATTGGATTACACACAGCAACAGGATCATCCCGACACGGTTCAGACAAGCAAAGCAATCCATTGCAAGAATTTGCAATATTCAACTTGTGATCGTTTGGCCTCAAATTGAAGCATCGCTTCCGTTTAACACTTCCTTTAGAAGGGAGATACATATTGTTATAGCCTTCGTTGTTGATCACCAATTCAGCATTGCGCAGTGGGATCTTCAACTTAGTGTCAAGCCTCATGCTCACTTTGTTGAACCATCTAGAATAGTCAGAGATATTATATTCAAGTGGTTCGAGCAAGTAAAGTGTTCTGCACACATATGTACGAGACAGAGATCGAATTAGAGGATAGACCTCCCCTTGGGAAAAATGCAGCTTTGCGAATTCAGGGTCTGAGATTATACTGCGCCAGGTTTTACACACGCATTTGCAGATGAGTAATTTGTTCACCGAGAGTCTAAGCAGAATACCGACGGAGATAGCCCTTGGGAGGTCTGTTATGCACCGACCCAACTCATGAATTTGTCCGTTTTCAATTTCGTCTACTTCTTTATCACCTTTACAGTGGTTGGAAACCCTATGTTCACTTCCGCTTTTCATGGCTAGCTCCATGAATAAATCTACACAGAATAGGTTCAGGGAGGGAGAAAAACCAAATTAATAATAATGACTAGAAAAAACTGAGCGGATTCATAAATCTCAAACAAATAAATAGATACAAGTAAGAACAAAATTTGTTCGTTAATCAACGGGAATAAAGTTATAACGGAATACGAATAAATTATAGTCAATATTGTGAATGACGCAGAGAGAATTAATCACCAGAAAGCAATTTGACCAGACTTCAACGTACGGAGTCTCATCTCGGAGGAAATAAACTTTTGCACGCGAGCCATGACCGTGAGCTTCGTTCTGGGTGGTTAAAATGATAAAAGTATCTTTAAGAAGGTAAAAATGGTTTGGCGGGAAATTGGTAAAAATGATTTGGCGGGCAATTGGGCAGTAATATTTTTAAGAAATAAAAAAACTCACGTATGGACCGAAAAATAGTTTTTTTTTTTATGCATTTTCTACATTTTTTTAAATTTAAATAATAGGTCTAAAATTTACAAAAATAAAAATAAAAACAAATTTAGTAACAAAATCTTATAGAATAAAAAATACAAAAATTAGCATATAATAAACTATTAATTTGACTTGTTACTAAATAGACTTGAGTTTTAAACTAATGTATTAAACAGATCTCGTATTATTAGTAAATATAATAAAAAATTATATAACTTTTATAATTAAGGATATACTATTGTCTATTATGAACGTATGTCAATCACTTATCAAATCACTTAACTCATATAATAGTGAGATATAGTGGCTCATTTAATTTGCGTGAATGTGGTACAAATTTTTTTTTATTAAAGATATACTATTATTATTATTATTATTTCTTGTGTTAGATAACTTTTATAAATCCATGTAGAGTGTGTTTGAGAGTGATAAAAAGTGAGATAAAATAAAATAAGTTGTGGGTTCATAATTCGTGCAGTTAAATAAAAAGTGAATAAATTTTAAAGATTTTTAAAAATTTATAACAAATCAAACGAAGTGGTAATAGTGGTTGCTATATGTTCTATCAAGATGAGTAGTAATTCAAACTTTTTTAATAATTATTTTAGAATCTCATATTTTAGTTATGACAATTATTAAAAGATAAATTTTTAATAAGCATAACCTTATAACTTGTTCGTTTATTTAATCTTTTTATGTAACAACCATTATTTGAATATCCAATCCCACCGTCACAATTTACAAATGGGTCAGGCATCAATAGCCAAAGGGTTTGGGCTCGGTGGGCAATTTTGGAGGGCAAAGTGGAATACAAGTTGAAATTTCGACTGCGTTCGGGCATTGTTCGGCCGACTACGTACAACCACCGCCGACGCCCACCAGAGCACGTCGCCCTGCGAAGGAGCTCCCCTGATTTTCTCTTTGTGCGTTCTTCCTCTTCCTCTTTTTTCGTAGTTTTTATTTTTATTTTTATTTTGATCATCTCTGTTGTTTGCAGTTGGTTATTTTGCAATAGGTTCTACCCGTCTTCGAGTCAGTGTTTGACCGTGGGATTAAGTTGATTGGACAATGTTTATTACGTCGGTGATAAAAATTTGGTCGTACCAGCCAAGAAAAGGTAGCAATTTGGTTATTCCAATTTTGTTGGTTTCGAAAATATGGGTTATTTGCTAAGGACGATACCGGGGATATGGTTATAAGATGTTTGACGGAATGCCACTTACAGTGCCTTTCTTTGTGATGGGATGTGTTTTCAGTTTAACTTTAATTGTTTTTGCAGTCATTAGTGTTGCCTGTAGTGAACTTCTTTTCCTCTGTGCCATGTTGAGAACTAGGATTAATTAGTTGGGGCATTTGCTTAAACTGACCATATTTATGATTTCCTCTTTCTCTTAGTTCCTGAATTTGAGATATATGGCGTTGATATAAATACGTAAATTGAACCTGGTCTTTGTAGGTTAAGGAGTCTATGTAATAATCCCCATTTTTCTGCATCGAGAAATTCCACTTTTTGCTGCTTAACTGCATGAAGCTAGTAAGTCTCTCTCTCTCTCTCTCTCTCTCTCTCTCTCTCTCTCTCTCTATTGCATAGATGCTAGCGTGGTTGTGCTTTTTGCATTCTTTGTATCTGTTGGTCCTTGTACATTATTGCTTTGCTTCTGCGTACGAGTGCCTTGACGCATTTCCATATGTGCTTTTGTGTGTGTTTCTGATAATTAATAGTCTTTGTGGATGATTGAGTTTACTAACTTTGCATTTTGCAGACATGTCTGAGCAAAGGTGGAGGCTTTCATTTCCCTCCCTGCCACATACTCAACGTGTGTGGGTTCTTGGTCTTACTCGATTGTCCTCTGGACCTTTCCACGCTCACAGTCTTTTCTCCCATTCCTACCGATTCAATTGCTATTATTAATGAAGATTCTAATTGTTCAGATCATATATCTTTGGATTCTGGATCTGGGGGTCAAAACAAGCAGAAAATGGAAAAACCTCTTAATGCATACAATCTGATACATTCAGAGCCTTGTTTCAAAACTGTTAAAAACTTACAGCTGTGGGACATTACATTCATCGATGTTGTGTTGATCTCAAGTCCTATGGGTATGCTTGGATTACCATTTCTAACTCGTGTCAAGGGTTTTTCTGCCAAGGTGATTGGAATATTTTCCTTCTATTTGACTTGGCTAAATTTGGTTGTAAGATCTACTTACCAATTATTTTTCTTTGCTTGGTTTGGTTGTTTAATGGGGTCAGATATATGCTACTGAAGCAGCAGCAAGGCTTGCCCAGCTTATGATGGAGGAACTTGTGGCAATGTGTATGGAATTCAGGCAGTTTTATGGACCTGAGGAATCTAATTTTCCTCAATGGATGAAATGGGAAGAGCTTGAAGTGCTTCCATCAGCACTGAAGGATATAATTTTGGGCAAAGATGGATCAGACATCAATGGGTGGATGCCCTTGTATAGGTAGCAATAATTCTTATATCTGATAAAAGGCTCCAACTTTTCCTTCATTCGTTTATTCATAGCTCCGTAAACATTTTTATATTGCCCTCTTTTATCAGTTTTATAGACCCCATATCAGTTTTATTCACAGCTCTGTAAATATGTTTTTCTATGTTTATATTGTCCTCTTTTTTCCCAGTTATGCAATTATTATTCCATCTATATTATTTATGCTGTAAAAAAAATTACTTCTGATTTGATGTGAGTTTATTGGGATTAGAATAATTTCCTTTCTGCAAAATCCTTTCATGTATTTTTTAAATGAATATATGCTACGACTTGTGGTTATAGTCAAGTTAAATTTGGAACATGCTAGACTTACTTAAAACTTTTTTTTTTTTAAATATTCATTTTTTTGTTATCAATAATCAATTTCAATATGTGTGTTGATTACATGTGTAAATGAGGGGTGTAATGAAGGGTTCTTCTCAGTGCAGCTGACGTGAAGGATTGCATGCAGAAGGTTCAGGCTCTTAAATATGCTGAAGAAACCTGCTACAATGGCACTTTGATATTAAAACCATTCAGCTCTGGTCTAGAAATAGGCACATGTAATTGGGCTATAAATAGTCCAAAAGGAAACATTGTGTGTCTTTCCAGCTCCATCTTTGTATCTTCTCATGCAATGAATTTTGATTACCATGCTCTTCAAGGATATGATCTGGTTTTGTATTCTGATTTCTCACTTCTTGATTCCATGGAAGATAGGTGTTTTGCTCCAGCTGCAGACAAATTTTCAGCTATCAGGTATGATCACTTTCTGCACTTTTGACATTATGTCAAGTGGCATTGTGTCTTATTTTTTAATATCAGCTTTTGCAACTGAAAGTTGACATAAGGTTTCAGATTTCTTATAAATTTGTTTTCAATTCAATTTCTGAACATCTTACCCTTGCAATTCACTTTTGGCAGTGATCCTAGTGATACCATCATTGAGATTGAGTCATTGCTTAATACTGATGAGAATTCGGAGGAGATGGAGAAAGTAGCTTTTATATTGTCCTGTGCCATAGATTCTGTTAAGGCTGGGGGTTCAGTCCTTATTCCGATGGGACGACTAGGAATTTTACTGCAGCTTTTGGAGAATATTTCAAGTTCCCTTGAATCTTCAAGTCTGAAGGTGCAAATTTTTTACTTATTATTATTATTATTTTTTTTCTTGTGGCTATACAAATGGCCATTGCAAACTCTGCTATCATTAGTTGAGGTATTGGTTTTAGATGCTTACCTTTATAAAAATCACTCATCAAAACTGAAGATAAGAATTTATAAACTTGAGTGGGAGCTAATCTATTAATGGCATCCAACTGTGTGTAGACTCTAGGAATATAGTTTGATGCCTTGATTGCTGGTCCTTACGAGTCAAGGCATCCGCATCTTGTTGCTTCACAGCGAGTCACAAAAATATCCTATTGCATCTTTTATGCTGTTGAAATAGCTTGACATACATTGTTGAAATAGCTGCAAGGGAGCCATGGGACACTTTGATGGCTCAGCACAAAAACTTGTGTTTGGCAGTTTCTTGGAAAGTTGTGACTAAAAGAATATAGTTGACAAAAGATCAATATAGAGGCATAATTTTACTCCGTGCTAAAAAATAATTCCCTAATTAAATATTTAATTCATTTTGAGCATTGCTTTCTTATGACCTGTGGGTATCACTGACTTATTAATTGATCATGCTGCAGGTCCCCATATTATTTGTCTCTTCTGTAGCAGAAGATTTACTATCATTTGCAAATATTATTCCAGAATGGTTATGCAAGCAGCGGCAAGAAAAGGTAATAGTTTTTTAATGGAGAAACTATAATTGTATGGCAGTAGAAACTTAAAACTACTTTACATTTTTTCTTTTTCTTTTTCTTTTTCTTTTTTTTTTAAATTATATATTGGTTTTGCAGCTATACTCTGGTGAACCTTTGTTTGCACATGTGGACCTTATAAGAGAAAAAAAGCTTCATTTGTTTCCTGCAGTTCATTCAGATCAATTATTGTATGGTGTTTCCTTCCCTTTCAGATGTAAATGTATCTTTTATTTGCATAGCTGTCCAATCTTGTATTTGAGAAGAATTTTATTTTTATGTAACTCTCCAATAATGTAGTGAAATTAAACGCATTTTGGCCATATTTATGGTTAATTGTGCGAATTCAACTTGCACCTATGGTTGTGTGTTTTGTTCTTTCTCCATGTAGAAAGTAAACTAATGTATGTGTGCAGAAGAAACTGGCGGGAACCATGCATAGTATTTTGTTCACACTGGAGCCTGCGGCTTGGACCTGTTGTTCATTTGCTTCGTCGATGGTGTGGGGATAAAAATTCTCTACTTGTCTTGGAGGTATTAATTTAGTCTATTTGCTGTTACTGCCTTGTAAAGTACATGACTGATACTGTAACTAGCAATGCATTAATTTAGTCTTTTGTATCTCAAGATTAAACTTGTGATATACAATTGAGACTGCTTTTACCACATGGCATGGTTAATGTACAAACTGCAGAAAGGAGTGGATGCTGATTTGGCTCTCTTACCTTTCCAGCCAGTGGTAATGAAGGTCCTGCAGTGCTCATTTCTTTCAGGAATGAGGTATGGATTTATTTTCCATCAAGCTTTTTTTGGTGTTTGGGGAAGGAAAAAAAAAAACTAGTTTTTTAGCTTTTTGTTTATTTAACATATTTGCCCTTCGTGGTTTGAGAGAAGTTTAAAATGTAAGAGGGTAATTTTTGTCATTTCAGAAAAGGCCAAAAAGTTAGTAGCTAAGAGCTTCTTCTTAAACGGAGCCTTAGATGGAGATTCTTGCATAAACTGAGCCCAAGGGAAACTCATTGTGAACTTGGAACTGTTTCTTTTTGCTTCTTTACAACTTACTTTAATAATAATTACTTGCAGAATTCAACTGCTTTGCTAACTTGTTGGAACAACTAAACTTTTCTGCTTTATCACTATGCTGTCTTCCGTCTTCTGTTTTGTAGGTTGCAGAAAGTTCAACCTTTGCTGAACATGTTGCAGCCGGAATTCATTTTGGTAATCTGGCAAATTTACTTCAATAAAACTAGCTTTTCTTTATAATCCCAATTGATGCTCAGTGGGATTTCCTTTGTCACGTAAAATTATCATAAAACTCTAATTTTGATTTTCTGCTCAGTTCCCTGAAAAACTGAGTCGTCATTTTGGTATCCCAAGTACAAGTTCAAGTTCATTCATTCAATATTCCGAAAATGAAACACTGCACATACCAAGCTTGAAGCTCAACTCAGAGTTAGACATCGCAACAGAATTGGCTTCCCAGCTCAAATGGACAAAGCTGAAGGACGAAAACATCAATATAGCAAGGCTAAAGGGAGAGCTTTTCGTAGAGCAAGGCAAACACCGGCTGCTCCCCGGACGTGAGCAAGCGATCACTTCACAGAGTAGGGTATTACTGCACTGGGGTTCAGTTAATTTGCAGAGTCTCTCGACAGCATTGCAGAAGATGGGAATTAATGCATCTGTTGAAAAAGGCATGAATGATACTGAATCAGAATGCACTGTACGTGTTCTTGAGCCAAACAAGGCCTTGATTGAAATTAATGCTTCAAGTACTGTTATTAGTGCTTCTGATGAGAAATTGGCCTCCCTCCTTTTTGAAGCCATCGACAACAGTTTGGATGGCATTTGATGGAAGGGATTCCTCTTTATCTGACAATGTTAACATTTATTTGTATTTGCTTGTATGATTGTACCCAGATTCAAGACAACTGCTATACAACAGAGGTTTATAATTTAAATGGCATGTGGTTGGTTCTTTGGCTCTTTCTGTTTTCTTTTTTCTATTCGTTTTTTTCTCACTTAATGTGCATTTTTAGCACAATTGAAGATGGTAAATATGTAGAGCTCTGTGCTTAATTGTTAATTTCAGTTCATGAGTCCCACTGGATGCTAATTTGGAGGCGTCCAAGTGGGGTTGTTCATGTTGGGAATTTCTTTCCACTGAAATCAGAGTGCCGACAAGTGTCATTTTTTTCTTTTTTCTTTGCATCTGACTGCCAAAATTTGATCTTAGCATCCCAATGGCTTAGTTGCCATTTAGTTTGTATTTCTATTTTTCGTTTTCTATTTTTGTTTTCTATTTTTTATTTTATGTGTTTTATGTTTTGAAAATTTCAAAACAAGAAAAAATGCATTTGTTTTGATATTTTCTATTTTCAATGTTTTGAGATTTTCCTTTATCCTGTGTTGAAAATGATCAAAATAATTTTTTGCCATTTTACATTTTATATATAAACTCATTTTTTGTTTTCTAAAATAATTTTTAAAAATACAAGTGACGAAATGTATTTTCAACTATTTTTCTTATTTTTAAAATTGTAAGATGAAAAATAGATTCAAAATAAGTATACCAAATGGTACCTTAATTGTTTAACATATTTGAATTTACAACTAATCTATTCAAAATAGTATCAAAGTAAATTATGCTTATCACTTTTTACTTTTAATTTTACTTTGACCTCTATATTTTAAATTGTCACACTTTGCTCTTTCTGTTAGTTACGGCTAAAAAATTACCAGAAACTGGAATATTTAAAATATGAGAGGCACTTTGACCTCTATATTTTTAATTGTCTTCCTTTTTTATATATATTTTTTTTTTGGCCAATTACCGTTAAAAGAAATTAATAAAAAAAAATACTGTATTTCTATCAAACAACGGACTTGTAACATTTTTTATCAATAAATTTGATTTTGATGGAAGAAAGCAAATGACAACTTAAAAATATGAGAGCCAAAGTGGGATTGATAGTAAAAGATGGAAGTGCCCAATATAATTTGCTCAAATCCGATTCAGGAACAATTCTTATAATTTTTATATATCCCAATTCATCAGGAATGCCTTTGCATATCCAAATTTAACCACATTCTGTGTAACTTCACACGGCGGATTATTTGGAGCTGCAATTCTCCAGATCTTGAAATGGATTTCCATCCAAGAATTAATATTACAATGAAGAGAGATTAAACTTCAGCAGCTTAGCCTTTTTTTTTTTTTTTAATATTCATTATTTCAAAATTTTGGTGAAATCAGCATTAACCCGGCTAAGGAAATTGCATATATTTTGAAGCCACAGGATTTATAACTACATAATAAATATTATGAACCATAGCAGTTGCATTCATATTATTCCAAAGAACACAATCAAAGAACAAAATGTTTCAAGAGGAAAAAGAGTGGCAATCTCAACATGCACAGAGAGACAAATTCTTCTTCTTCCAAGCATGCTCATCTCCAAGCAAGGTCAACAAGAACTTCCTGTAATCGCCTGAAGTGTCACCAACAACTGCCTTACTGAGCTTAGTTTTGTTCATCTCGAAATACTCTCTGCTGATTTTCATCATGTCGATTTCAGCTCTGGTTAAGATAGCTCTTGTTAGCGCATCTTCGTCGGTTCCTAGACCAACAATCGAAGCTCTAATAACCTGGCGATTTATCAACCAACAGAAAGGGATTTTGAAATATTTTCAGAAAACTACTGAAACCATATGTATAGGTAGAAAAAGCAGATGATGATCTTATGTGAGCTTGTTATATCTAAATCTAAATCTAATACACACATCCGATTTTTTAACAAGTGACTTTCTTCCTGAAATTGAGGCATCGTTTAGGATCCAAGGAGCTAATTGGCTTACAGCTAATTGGCTTATTTGTCAATTTGTAAAATGACAAAATTTACCCCTTTACATTTTAATCTTCTTTTAAACCCTTTCAGGGCAAAAATATCAAATCAACCAAAACTAAAAATTCACCTAAATAAAAGTCACTTTTCCCCCCTTCCCAAACATGAAAGTAGCTTGCTAAAAATAAGCCAGCTACTTTCGTTCCGAAACCAAGCTTGAGTCTAGCAAGGTTAGGACAAGGACTATGAAGTGCGGTTACTTCAAAATGGTTGGCTATATATAACTTGGACACACCGAAAGATGTGTTGGATACACTACGTTGTGTATCCAATAATTTTATCATTTTTTTTTCAGCTATGTGATTATGACAAGCAGATATTTTAATAAGCAAAACCATTCAAATTATAAATTTTTCTATCTCAAATTTTATTATGCTTTGAATGTTTAATCATGTACTGCATAATTGAACTAGTTTTCTGTAAAAATTATATTCATATATATATATACAACCTATAAAAATATATTAAAAATTAAATGTTTTGCTGCATCCTCGACTGTCTGTGTATGTTCTTATAATCTTGTCGTGTCTGTATCTGTGCATCTTAGAACAAGGCAGATTGTATAATCTGATGCAGGGGTATCACGTTATCTGTTACCACTTACCACTTTAATATTAGGCAAGAAAAATATTCCACAACATCTGATTTTGACTTTGCACTATATGCATAACTGCATAATATCTAATGAATGGGAGACATTCTTTTAGGTGTTGGCTCAGATAAAAGCGATGAACATTATAATTCTTAGGAAATTAAAGGAGTTAGATGCATTCAATCACCTCAGCAAAGTGTTTTTCTGGGGAATCTATGCACAGAATTACGACCGTCAATACGGATTCTAAAATGCCATTCCCACAGCTCTTAATATCCTGTCAAAATTCTTGTCAAAATAAACCAAGCAAGAAAAAAAAATAATAATAATTTATATCAACTGATTGATTAGCTGTAAAAACTAAACCTGGTATATTGAATTTCCATACTTCTGCTGGTAGCATTCAAAAGTTGCTCTAAGCTGAAAAACATTCCGAGTGCTGAGTATCCATACAACATCTTCATGGTCTAGATGCTTCCCCTCAATTGCATCATGCAGCTTGGCTGCCTCTGAATTTGCTGTGTTCATGTCCACCTCTTCTTTGTCATATCTGTAGGAACTCACCAAGCTCACTAGAACCTGTTCAGTCCAATTTATATCACAAGTCAAATAGAATTTTTTTTTGTTTTTTAACCACAAAATTTCTGAATTCTAACATCTGAGCAATCCAAAGCTTGTTCTACAATCAATGGTTAAAAGATTAAAATGTAATCAAGTGTTCCACAAGATGTTCAAGGCTAACACCTGAAGCTGCTTGATGAAACATACCTGAAGCTCTGTGAGGAAACATTTTGGGTGTCTCAACATTAAGGTTCATGCCCTTGAGCACATGGCTCAACATTGAGAACTCCATCACCCTCTACCACCTTCAACACCATTCACAACTGCGCCTTCTCCACCACTTCCACCATTGTTGCCGTTCTCTGCCACCATCACTACTGACTCCCAGCACCACCCCCTCCATCATAATTCACTGCCACCACCACCTCCTCGTTGCCACTCCCGCCACCCGCTGCCACCACAATTGCTCCCTCTCTGCCACCATCAGCACCAGCATTTCCACCCCCACCTCCACCCTCACCAGTAACCAAAACTATCACGACCCACCATCACCTCCTCACTCAGCCACCTCCACAACCACTCGTCCACTACAAACCACCACTGCTGCTGCACATTCACCACTAGCTCTAAGTTTTTATTTTATTTTATTTTATTCTATTCAAAATTAATTCCAACTATTAAAGTGAAAAATGGTAAATTCCATTCCAATATTACTTAAAACTGCTGTAAAATATAAACCTCTCCTTCCAACATTAACATTAAAATTTCCAAATTATGATGGATGTACTCAACTGCCAACATCCACATGAAAAATTAAACTTCAACCACAGCTACATAGATTTTGCCACTTGGACAGGTAAACTTAAAAGTCCAGTTGCTTAAGTAATTAAGACTATTGGAAGCAAAGAAACTAGTAAGAAAATTATTTGTATCTTCATCATTAGCAAGTGAAGTTCACCTTGGCAACTGGTTGGGGAACATTAGATGTGATGTCTTCTTCAAGTGAGCAATCAAAGAGAGAACAGTAGGCCTTCCTTACTGCCATCAGATGGTGAGGGGAGGTTGCACATGCTATTTCAATTATTACTTGAAGTTGAGTGATACCCTTCTTTGATGATTTCAGGGCCTCGTTCACCAACCTCGCATCCCTCTCTGGCGGATCATATGTCCACAGGACTACTGCTTTCTGTTCACATATTTATGGTAAAACACCAGATTAAACTAATACTTGAAAAGTGAAAAAAGAAAAAAGATCTAGTTAGAACAAGCTACGGTAAGGTACTAACCTGAAATAAGTTTGGTTTGGTCCTTTCTTTTTATTTTAATTTTCACTGTAGTTTTCTTGAAATCACTATTTTCCCAATTACAATTGCTGGCTTCTGACACAGGGAAAACCTTTTTGTTCTACATATTATCTGATTCACACCTATGAGGTTTGACACCCCCTCCAGCCAATATGAAACCCAGATCGGGTTAAATCTTTGGAAAAAAAAAATGAAGTTTCCAAAATCTTTCATTGAAATGATTCATTGCAAGGCAAGAACTAATAGTTAACCAAATAATAATAATAATAATAATTAAAAAAAAAAAAAGAAGTAGAAGAAGAAAAAAGAAGAGAAAGGAGGCCCAGAGACCTTTGTATGCTAAAACTAAAATTGGCTAAAATAAAATTAGGTACCCGAAACAACAAAAGGAACCAAATATTAGATGAAGGGTTTGGGATATGCATCTTGAGTTATTATAGAACTGGGGATGTAACGAGAGAGCAAGAAAAAAAAATATACCTTGAAATCACCAGAAAGTTTAGAATGGAGCTGATCGATGAGTGATTCATTGTAAAGCAGCTGATATGTTTCTCTGATTTTCCTCCTCTGATTTGCATCTCTATGCCCCAAAAGTTTTCTGATTTCTTTCCTTTGACGTGGGCTGCTAAGCCCCAGAGTTGCCAACGCCTTCAAAATTACCTTCTTGTACCTTCCCCTTCCTGACCATTACCCAAAAAACCATCAGAAAACCGCAAGAAATATACACGATGTCTTCATGTTTCTGCATGTATCTGTGCGTATATATGTATGTATAGGCATACAGATACATATATGTAATATAACCATTGGTGACCCATGTCCAGAAGATCAGCTTAATGAAACAAAAATTACGGAAAATTGAAGGAAACCCAGAAAGAGAGAGGACTAAAGTCACGAGAAAGAGACCTTTAAAGACCCTCCTGAGTCTCTTACAGTCCTCAGATGGATGAGGATCAACATCTGGGGCTCTGAGTGTTGCCATTGTTTGCTTTTCAGACTTTCCTCTTTACAAATTAATTAATGTCTCTGCAGTGTTGGGTTAGTCTTATAAATTTCAGTTGCTTTCTCTCTCACCTTACGTGGCTTTGCAGTCAATCTTTTTTTTTTTTTTTAATCGGACCTTTGTGACCTTACTTTTTTATTTTTTTAATCGGACCTTAGTGACCTTACTGGACTTCTCTTATTACCTACCTATCCCTTAAATTTTCTCCAAAAGAAATGGAGGAAAATACATAAAATAAGAATATATATATATATATATATATATAATTTAAATTGTAAACACCTAGCATAGTTTGAAATCTATTTGTATAAAAATTCTGTACACCAATAACGTACCAAAATAAAATTTATAATTTTAATTTATATCCTAAAATATTTCATAAATTAAAGCATATATACAACAACCATGTTGACTTTATATATACTAGCAGCAGGTGCATACATCACATGTGTAAAAAATAATTTATTTTAGATAATTTAATTTTTAAATTCGTATAAAAATATAAAGTAATGCTGCTGCCAATTAGAAAAATTAATTTTTAAAGTGATATTGTTGTAAACAGTTAATTATGAAAAAACTGATTTGTTTAAATGATCAATATTTTAAATTTAAAGTTATGTACAGTTACTTAAAAAAAATTGATTTGATTGAATGATTATTTTTTTAATTTAAAATTATGTTATTTTACACATTTACCCTGATTTCACCAA
Source organism: Vitellaria paradoxa (assembly GCA_019916065.1). Taxonomy (NCBI): domain Eukaryota; kingdom Viridiplantae; phylum Streptophyta; class Magnoliopsida; order Ericales; family Sapotaceae; genus Vitellaria; species Vitellaria paradoxa. The sequence goes on along the minus strand of CM034234.1, from coordinate 61,736,265 downwards.
ATTTGATTTTCATTAAATTTTTGTTCTTATCAAATTTCGGTGTTCACTTTATAATAATAATAAATATTAAATAATTAACGTTTTATACTTTACCTTAATTTTATGTGGCTAATATATTTTTAAATCTCTGACTATTTTGCCTTATTTTTTAATTATAATAATTTTAACAAAAGAATAGAAGGTAGAACTGAATTAAAGTATAAAAATAAATTAAGGCGATCTAAAATATAGAATTAAGGTAAAATTAAAAATAAAATATAGAAATACTACCCATATACATTTATATAAAATAGACTTTAAACATTGAAAATTATTATGCAAAAAATAATTAGTAGAAATTGAAAAAGGGGGGACAGAATGGTAAAAAAAGATGCGGCTGCCAAATTGATGACTAGATGTAAAACAGCCCGCCGACTCTAGGTGAGAGACTGAGAGGATGGGTTATCATTGGATACTTTGAACTTCCATCACTTGTTTTGCAATGAATTAATTGTCCACCTACCTTCGGCTTGGATGAGAGACTTGCATTTCATGTGCTGAATATTCATAATTAAGCCGTGCACAAATTACAAAAGGACAAACAAAATACAACCAATTAAATCACTTTCAGGTTGAGTTAATTTAGTTCTAATATAAGATCAATTATTGAAATTTAAAAATTATTAATCTAATTATTTTAATTTAATTCCCAAATTTATATGTTCACAAACTTTCTTGATATGATCGTAAAATTTTATTTTATAAATAAAAATATTAAATATGTTCTGAATTCAATTCAATTAAAATTAGGTCAGTTTAATTTTATAACATTTCTCTTAATATTGAGGATATTCGGACCAATTTACACGCATCTCGTCTAATCTCTAAAAATCTAGAGTTAACGATCAAGTAAATTTTCTAGTGAGAAAGATTCAATTTTAATAAACTCTCTGGTGAAATGAATTCAATTTTATAACATCACTATATCAGTCGTAATTTTTATTTTTTTAGACCTCATAACAAATAAATGAATTTCGAGCCTATTGCAAATTTGAATTAACCCGACTCGTGCTCATCCTAAGTCATGAGTCTAAAATTTTGACCCAAATAAAAAATCAAGTTAAATCTGGACTCAACACTTCAAACTAACCTAACCCACGCACACTCCCCGTTAACAAAATCCCTTCTATATTTTTATAAACTTATTATCAAGTATATAATCAACCCATGCAAATTAATGAAACCTAAAATTATTTAACAAAAATCTTGTAAGAAATTTCTTGCTGCAGATAAATTTTGTTTGAAACCCATCAGTGTGACCCATAGCTTTCTTGACAGAGGAGAAATTAAAAACTGAAATTATTTTAAAGTTGTGTGCAAATATATAATATATATATAAATATATATACATATATTTCCGTTTTTGCCATCAATAGTTATTGTAGCTCGCCCTCCTTAAATTGACATAATAAAAATCAGAAGAGAGCAACATATGTGAACAATATATGCTACCCTCCACAATCCAGTTAACATCAACTATCACATGCCTTTAAACAAAAATTTTTATTTTTTCTTCTCAAAAATCTGCTGCCTAAATTTACAAAATTCCATTTTCCTACTTTAAAATCAATTTCCAAAATCGTCAAATTCCGCTCTGGTTTGAGCTCAAAACAGGCAAATCGACTGATGGCATAATTAAGAGGAAAAAAAAAAAAAAAAGAGAAAAACATGTATTCTTGAAAAATAATGCTCGGGGGAAAAACTATGTACAAACAAACAATACATTACCATGCACTTGCAATATCACTGGTTTTTCTGAGTTTACAATATTTTGCAACACACCAGCCACAATTGTTTTATTCCAACAGCCCACGAAAGCAATCCAAGTTCATCAATTAAACAAATAATTTGAGAAGAGAAGAAAAGGTGGTATAGGTGGAGAGAATTCAGATTTTCTCCCCAAGCAAGGTCATCAAGAAGTCCTTGTAGTATCCTGAAGTGTCACCGATAACAGCATCATCAAGGCTAGTTTTGTTCGCATTGAAATACTCCCCTCTGATTTTCATCATGTCGATTTCGGCTCGAGCTACGATCGCTCTTGTTAGTGAATCTTCGTCTGTTCCGAGACCGACGATTGAAGCTCTAATGACCTGCAGGTCGTTCAAACAACAAAGAGAGGAAATTTTAAAAATTTTTTTCGGACTACACTCAAAAAATGTAATTTAATTTCTCCATGTCAAGAAACACAAGAAGTTACTGTGCTGAATACTTCCAGGAAAGAAGAACTTTTCTTGCTCACTTTCCAGTTTAGTCTTGAATAATTTCTCTATTTGAAGTGATTGTTAATGGAAAAGATTCTGATTAAAAAAAAAAAAAGGAGGAATTGTCAAGGAAGATAAAGAAGCTGATGATCTCATATGAGCTGTTATATACAATCTGCACCCCCACCCCCTTCTGTTTTAAGGAGCTGTAATTTTGGAAATTGCTGGACCTGTGTTATGAAATAGATCCAACAGTTCCCATAAGATTCATTCTAGAACAAAAATCCTTTTTTTGATTTATTTCATCTATTCTATGTTATACAGGTTATCACACATGGTTTCTAATTAGACCAAAACAGTCTTATGAGTCTAAACATTAAAGATTTTCTATTTTAAAACTGTTAGTTGATGTAGGATTAGATGTAAGTTCATATAAAATTATCACATTTTTATGCAACAGGAGTTAAGTTTTAAAGAATTTATGATTATCTTATGTGTGAGATTTGAATCATTGGGAGGCAAGATCTTCACTTGGTTTTCCGGGTGCCCCATAATCTAGATCCAGAATTCAAAGCTATTGTTTCAACCCTAAATCATCCTTTAGCCAGCCCAATCAATCCCGAGGTCAAGACTTAAACCCTAGCAATAAAACAACTGCACCAAGAAATGTCCTCCACAATTACTAATTTCATCAATCACCTTGATTTTTTCCCCTCAAAGGTAATGTGAGTATTTTAAGATGCAAACTGGATGGTATCAAACGAAAGGTGGATGGTATCTAATGAAAGGAAAACATTCTTTCAGATGAGACTCAGATAAAAGTAAGAAACAATTATTACCTCAGCAAAGTGTTTTTCTGGGGAATCTATGCACCAAATTACGACCCTCAATACAGATTCTAGAATGCCATTTCCACAACTCTTAATGTCCTGTCAATATTTTTGTACAAATAAATCACGCAGAAAATAAAGAAGAACAAACAAAAAATGATAATTCGATTAATTGGTTGTAAAAAATGGAACCTGGTATATGGAATTCCCATACTTCTGCTGGTAGCACTCAAAAGTTGCTTTGAGCTGAAAAACATTCCTGGTGCCAAGTATCTGTACAACATCATCATGTTCTAGACGCCTCTTGTCAATGGCTTCACGCAGCTTAGCTGCCTCCAAATTTGCTATGTCCAAATCAACAACTTCCTTATCATATCTGTAAGATCTCACCAAACCCACAAGAACCTATCCAATAATCCAAATTACAGGTCATAAAACATCTGCACAAATCAAATTTTGTTGTAAAAAAAAAAAAAACTTATAAACTAGATAAGTGTTTTTAAAAAATGCGTAAGGCTGATATCAACAGGCGGTTCATGAAACTTTTTGAGTCTCCAAGTAAAGGTTCATACTTTTGGGTGCACATGTCAACATTGAGAAATGGGGTGAGACTAAGAGTAGGGTTCTTACTTCCTACAAAAGCAAACTTTCAAGTTCATCTAATTTCACTTCTAAATCTTCAATATACTTATTTGCTGAGCTTAATGCAACTATTTTAGGATCTTGAAATACTTTTGATATCCTATTCACCATTAGTGAGGTTGAATTAATTCATATGCCATTCAATATATGAATTCTCACAAATTAATTAATAATTTTTTAAAAGGTTTAACTGTGAAATAATTGTTAATTTATGAGGAAAAGCTTAAGAGGCTCAATCTCTCACATCCACAAGTTCAAAATCCCATCAGGGGGGCCTTCACCTCTGTAACACGTGCCTGGCATTGAGCCGAGTGGATAAACCCAAGTTAGTCATTTGGATTGGTAAAATTACAAGCCCAGTTGATTAAGTTAAGAATATCAAAAGGGGTGTCAATATTAGAGATGACCCAAATACGAAATTACTAAGAGAAAGATGAACACAACATTACGCTAATTTGAAATTTACACAATTTAATATGATTTTGAAGTAATTAATTATTTAACATGTTCTTTAAATTTTGAGATGTTTGAGCATAAGCATGAGTAGACAAAATAATAAATCCAAACACAATACACCAACACAAATTCCCACCCCTTCAGAACCCAAAAGGAAAGGCACTCTTAAGAACATTGCATAATAGGAGTGCTTGTATCCTACATCTTTGGTGAGTGAACTTCACCTTTCTAACGGGCTGTGCAACATTTGCTATGATGTCTTCTTCAAGTGAGCAATCATAAAGAGAACAGTAGGCCCGCCTTACAGCCATAAGATGGTGAGGGGGATTTGCACATGCTATTTCAACTATTACTTGAAGTTGAGTGATGCTTTTCCTCCATGCCTTCAAGGCCTCATTCGCCAACCTGGCATCTCTCTCAGGAGGATCATATGTCCACAAGATCACTGCTTTCTGTTATTTAACGAACATTTAATGTAAAACTAGGTCTAAAAGAGAAGAAAATAGAACCCATTTATAAACTCAAGACCTTGAATAGTCTATGAATGGAATGTGGCCTACTTTTCATTATAATTTTCTTTTAACCAAATCAACAATCAACCCAAATAAATCATCTTATTTCTAAAAATTTAATCGCAAACTATATCCATCTACAATCTCACATACCGAAGGTCCTTTTTTAATGCATTTGCTTCCTTGAAGACAGAGATGTCTCTACGACATACATTTCTAAACAACAAAATGTTATCCCTGCTAATTCTAGTCAAGCAGGGAAAGAAAATTATTTCCTTGTGAATAAAATCACTTGCTTCTGTCAATTGTCATCACAGGAATTATTGGTACAATCCTAGAATTGTTTTATGCATTCATACACAGCCCACTTGCGAATACGCAATGAAAATCAAAGTCGTAAACAAGTGAAGATATCAAGAACCCTTTTAGGACTTATCAAGCTGGCCTAGAATTGAACATTTCAAAAGATAAAACGAGTGCTAAAACTAGAATATGCTGAAACAAAATTGGGTCTTGGAAAGGGTTCCTAACTGAAATATTGGCGTGAATTCAAACTAAAATTTACCTTGAATTATCACAATATTGGGGATGTAAATAGAGCCAAAAACAAAAAAGAAAAAAGAATTACCCTGAAATCACCAGAGAGTAAAAAAAATTACCCCGAAATCACCAGAGAGTTCAGCATGGAGCTGATCAACGAGTGATTCATTGTAAAGCTGCTGATATGTTTCTCTGATTTTCCTCCTTTGGGTTGCATTTCTCTGCCCCAAAACCCTTATAATCGCCGTCTCGTCCGTTCCCCATCCTGACCAGTTGATGGCCCAAATCCAGAAAATTCAGAATTAATTAAATTACAGAACAGAATGCTTATATAACCATTCAAGAAAGTTTATTTCACTCTATTCTCAATGCAGAAAGAAAAAAATCAAGGAAACCCAGAAAGAGATGAAAGGTGTTTCCAGAGAGGAGGAGAGATTCAGACCTTGGAAAGCCGCTTTAAGTTTCTCAGAGTCTTCAGATGGAGGAGGAACAATGTCAGGTACTCTGAGTGTGGCCATTTTCGACTTAGAAAATTTTCTCAGAGAAAATATCTAAGCAATCTAGATAAATTTTCTGGGTTTCCAATCAGCGAGTGTGCTTCTTGCTGTTTTTCATATGGTTATGTTTCAGTTGTTTTCCCTCCGACCCTCCCTCCCATGGATGGCTGGGTACAGGAGTTATAGTCAATCTTTTGATTGGACCATAGCACCCCTATTCCAGTTTTCCTTGCCAACCAAATCCGTTGTACTTTTCTACAAAGCTTTTCTCGGAAAGAACCGTTAAAATAAAAGGCATCGATCACAAGGTTCGCACCATAATTACAGAGGACTTTGAAGACTGGTAGGGTACAAAAACTCAAATTCATAACCTTAAAATTTGGAATTTAGGAGTGTTTAATGGGTTAAAATTAATTAAAATTTATTTTTTTTATATTTTTTTAATTAAAATTTATCATATATTATTTTTATATCAATTTTTTATATTTTTATTATACTTTTTTGAACAAATTTTTAGCAACTAAATACCCCTTACCTTTCTCCTAACTGGGAGCGCGCGTCTTTGGGGGTGAGAAAAAAATATTTTTTTTTAAATTTTTTTGGGTGCTGTCAACTATTACTATCTATAAAAATTGTGTGTTTAGTAGAAATTTATAGAAGTTTAAAAATTTAATTTTTTTTTTTTAAAAAAAGTTGACAAAGTTAAAAAGTTGACAATTTTGTTAAACTTCAAAACGGAGTTTGAATAACATTTAACATGAATGGATACTAAAAGAGAATAAACTTTAATTTTTAAATTTTTATTTTTTATTTTTTAAAATAACAAATACGAGGGCTAGTTACTATCAAGTTTATTATTGAGTTGTTCGAGTTTAGCTTGTAACCTTAACAAGTTCAAAAGTTTGATTTATGGTTAGACTAGGGTAAAATTTAACCTTGATTCAAGTCCAAAAGTGCTTGTTTTGAGAGGTTGCAAGTCAATTTGATAAAATAATATATATTTATATTTAAAAGCAAATAACATTGTCAAGTTATTCGTGAATAGATCTTAAACATAATTTTTTTTTTCAAGTCAAATTTAAACTTATATAAAAATTCAAATCAAACTCAATAAGTTGAGAGTGTAATTATTTGCAATCTTACTTTTTCTTTATGCAGCTCAATTAATCTATTTATTTTATATTTTCTCTAAATAATCTAATAATTTCTCCATATAACACTTACCAAAAAAAAAAAAAAATTCTCTACGTAACACACAAATTATACCTAAAGTTTCAAAAATATTCCTTTTAAATTTTTTCAACAATTAATTGTTAAAATTGTTTACTTTCTCAGCAAGTACTTATTGGAAGTTATTAATTTGCTCAGTAATCAGTTATTGAATTATTTTGTTTATTTATTGAAAATTTATTTCAACAAGTGATTATCAAATTTATTTGATTTTTTCAATAAGTAGTTGTCGATATTGTTTGATATTTTCAATAAGTTTCTATTGAAATTTTGTGTAAGATTTTTAAAAGTGTAGGTTAAGTGTAGTAAATATGAAGGATAAGGAAATTATTTTGCATTGGAACATTCTTTCCTAAGATAAGAAAATTTTAATTGGGTTGTAGGAAAAAAAATAAAGCTGCGAATATGACACCCTAAGTTAAAAATCAACTCAACTTTACCCCTATTAAAAATTTATAGGTTGGGGAAACGCTATTTCTTGACTTAGCGTGATATGCTATTAGAAATAACTCCTTGCCCATAAATTCATAAATTCCGTAGAATTATGACCCAAAAAAAGGGTGTGTTAGGAGCAATAATTCTAGGTGAATAATATAGTCATTTGTATATGCTTATTTTATATGATTAGCTACTAAAAGATTATTATTTTTTTAACAAATATCTATTCATTTTCTTCTCTTTTTTATTAATCATAACAAAAAATAAAATAAAATAAATATTTTTTAAGGAAAAATACATAAAAATAGACTTTAATAAATATTATATTTTTAAGAATCCAATTTTTTAAATTTAAACAAGCAAACTTCAAAATTTTGAATTGTAAATTCGCCAACTTTTAGTGTTTATCTTTTAAAAATCTTAAAATACCCTTTCTTTCTCCATTCGAATGTGCAACTCATTTTACATGAGATGCAACTAAATTAGGTGCAACTTATTCCAAAGTAAATATAACTTATTTTACAAATGTCATGAACACTGAATAGAGAGAGAAAAATGACAAACATTAAAAGAGAAGAGCGGGATAAAAGACAAAGATGATGATGAGAACGACGGTCATGCTAAATGTTAAAAAGAGAACATTTTAGAATTTATTATAAAAGTTTATAAATTTAAATTTTAAATTTTAAAATTTACTTTTTTGAGAATTTCAAAATCTAGTTTGATCAAAATAGAATATTTTTTACTAGAAGTCCATTTTTATGTAATTTTTACTATTTTTTTATTATCCTACATTTTTTTCTCAACTTTTCAATTTTTCTTTCACAAATTCTTGATCCAAAAACTACATATAAATGGTTGCAATTAAAAAAATAAGGTAAATTTACTGCATTTCTTAGCGGTGACCACAAAAGCAACTCACAATTTATATTTTTATGCGTGCATAATTAAATTATGAAGGATCTCTAAATATTATTTTAGTTTGATTCCTTGAGATTCTCATGTGGTGTTTTTTTTATTTTATATATATATACTGTGTAACTAATGAGTACTAAAAAATAAATTTAAGATTTTACAATTGTGCTAATCCTAAGATTATTGTATATACTCGTTTGGAGCCATAAAAAAATTAAAAAATTTTAAAAAATTTTAAAAAATTTCAAAAATTTTCAAATTCTTCCAATCACATTTTACCATCTATTATTTTTACATCACATCAATCCTATCCATTAATTTTTTTTTTATTTTTTTGGACTCCAAACACCTCCAAAATATTTGAGTAAGGAAAATGACGTGGGAATAGTCATGAGACATAATGATTAATAACTCCTCCGCCTGACAAACGGGTAATTAACTAAATTATATGTGTCCTTAAGCGCAATGGACGAAATTTATCGGTATTTCAATTCGAAGGATTAATGCAGTGATATTTTGTGCCAATGCCTCCATAACATAATTACACGAATAGTATTTCTTTTAGTTTGTTTTTTAAAGCTCTCACTGATAAACATTCAAAATCTTTAAAAATAATTTATTTTTTATTTTATTATTTAAATTACAAACTCATAATTTTTATTAAATTTTATCACTTTTTGTCATTCTAAATGTCCCTTTAAAGAGCAAGATTTACTAATCTGGACATGTCCCATGTATCCTTTCGTTGGAGACCTATCAATGATACCATAAAAATGACCAAATTGTGATATATAATCAAATCCATAGGTTTGAATTAATGATTTTAAGGGTTTTTTTTTTTTGTCTCTCTTTAAATTTATATTGATTAACTCATTCATAATTTGAATTATATGATTAATTATGATTGATCTAAATAGTCATTTATACGTATATGAGTATTTATCTTTGTCCAAACTTTGCAGAAGCGACAAACTCAAATAGTAACTCTCATTCAAACTCCGCATAAATGAAAAACTCAAACAGTGGGCTACACTTTTATTTTATTAAATAATTAAAATACAAAAACATCCTGTAAAGTTTTACTGATGTGCCACAAAAATAGTTATTTTAATCATTCTAATTATTTTTTATCACAATTAATTTGTTAATATTTGAATTTTTAATATATGTATATATATATCCAACAACCCCACCAAATTGACTGAAATTTGCGAATGGATATATATGCCATGCGTGTGGGGGGACAAATGACTCCCCAAGAGTAGTACTCCAACCAAATAATTAAGTTGATATTTAATGCATGCATGATAATTAGTATATGATATACCTAACGAGGTTTAAAATTTAATGTGTGCGAGAAAGGCGTGCATACGCGGAGGCGATATATACAATGCAAAATAACTTGCCACATAATAATATAAAGGCCAAGCATGAATCGGACTGTCATGATTAAATAATAGGCCATGGCGTCTCACTCGATCCCAGCTAATGAAAGAGCTAGCACTGACAGGTAATCCCGGGGACGTTCGAAGCACTCCCCACGGTCGTTATACTGGTCGGGTCAACCCGTGATTATTAGTGGATTGAGATGGTAAACTCTTCGACAGAAGGTTTACATTGTAACCTTTAGTGATAACTCACCTGTTAAGATTTTATCTTATGGGTGACTTTGGAATAAGATAAAGTGAGATAAATTGATATAAATTAAAATAAATTAAGAATTCGTAATACGTGCAGTAAAAGAAAAAGTTGATATAATATAAAATTGATAGAGATTTATAGAGATTTTTAAAGTTTGTTTGCAAATCAAACTCACCCTATATTTGTTTATCAGTTATTATTAATCACAGTTTTTTTATGACTATTATTAGAAAATTTGTTCAATTCTTAATTTTAATATTTTTAAAATTAATTGAAATGCATATAAATTATTCGATTCAGACCCTGATTCTTAAGTAGTATTAAAAAAATAATTACGTTGCTGATTTTTTCCATGATTAAAAAAAGAAAAGGATCGCAATGTGGCCACAATTGGAGATTCCTCTCTTAAAAAAAAAGAGTTAATCAATTAATTAAACATTAAAATAAATTAAATCATTCAATGAAAGGGATGGTTGACTATTGAAAATTAAAAAGACAAAAAAAAAAAAAAAAAACAACAGAAACAAGATCAATAACAACGCATATGAGCTGTCCTTATTTAACGTTGACATCTGTACTTTTGGTCCAACATTTTTAATTGAGAGGCTAATATTAAAATTTAAAAAATAATTATTTAGACAATGATAGTGCATGTAAATGCTATATATATATATAGAGAGAGAGAGAGAGAGTAAACTAATGTTGTTTATATGGACATTGCTCAGTCGTTAAAGGAACCAAAGGATGGCTTAATTTAAAACATTAACAGAATAATATAAGCCACACGATTTCAACGATGGATCATGCATGTATATGATAATTGATTAATATATAAATTAAGTTAAATAAACTAACAAATGATCAATTTTAAATTGCATTCAGAAGACTCCTAATTGATCATATGACAAGTTTAGAAGATTCTCAAATCAAGATAACTTGTAACAAAACATTATCTCTTAAATTAGTAGTGACAACTTGTGATCGATGGTGACTAAGTCTGTTATTTTTTTTTCTCATTTTTTAATGTTTAGTATTAATAAGGACTTAATAATTATTAATAACTCATTATTTTTTTCTTATTTTTTAATGTCAAAATGAGGAAAAAAAATAATGAGTTATTAATAATTATTAAGTCCCTATTAATACTGAAATGTGAATTGTAATATATATTAAAATGGTCAATTACACGGTGCTTTTTTTCTTTTAACTATTATTATAAGACGAGAGTAGTGACTTTAAAATATTAATAATACATGTCGGATTCAGAATTTAACATTTACCTGTACGGAACAAAGAGTTTAAAGATAAAATAAATTGACTATAAAAATTAAGTTGAATTATTAGAGTAGATTACAAAAATTTAGAGTGGATATATTAAAATTTTAAAAAATATTATATATATGTATATATATATATATATATATTTTTTTTTTTTTTTTTGAACCAGACTAATTGAACTACTGCCCCGCAACCGTTCATGCATGGGTCCGCGCCGATTTAGGGGTAGCTTTAAGTGATATGCATTAAACAGCAGTGCATGTTCGGGAACATTATGAACTTTTTTTTCTTTTTTAGCACCTGGGATCGATTGCACTGTCAGCTGCTTGTCTCTACCCTACATATATAACCATGTAAAACAAGAGCAAACTCCATTTAAAAAGTAATCAAGGAGGAGTAACGCTGGCTAGGTAAGGAAGACCAGTCACATGGTGAATGGACAAAGGAAAGAGAGGGAGGTCATGATTCTGTTAAACTAATAATTGCTACCAAAATAATGAACTGTCGCTGCCAGCTCGTGCATTCAATTCATCATTCTCAGTAGGTCATGTGAAGCAGATGCGTATCCCGTTCATGCCTTACTTGTAATTAAAAATAATAATAAAAAAAATTATTTTTGTGCATAAAATTTAAATTATATATATGTATGCATATGTATATATATGTTTGAGAGTCGTGGACATAATGATCGAGTCCACGACGTTTTTCTAAACAGATAGAGAAATATAATTTACACTGCAACGAAATTATTTAGGTGGTATTTAGTTTATTTTTTTTTATTTTTTGTTATTTATTTTTATTTTATGTATTAAAAATCTTAAAATAAGTAAATAAAAAACATTTTATTTTTTTTATTTTAAAATTTTTCTTATTTTAGATTAAAAAATCTCAAAAAATTTTTTGTCATTTTTAATTTAATATGTAAACTCAATTTTTGTTTTCTAAAATAAATTTCGAAAATACAAGTAACCGAATAAGTTTGAACTGTTTTTTTTTTTATTTTTAAAAGTATAAAATAAAAAAATGAGATTAAAATAGAAAATAAAAAAATAAAATAAATGACACCGTATTTTTTTTAATAAATTTTTAAATGTAATATAGTACACAAATAGCGACATATACTTTTAGAAAGAACTCCACTCTTAAATCTCGGATATAATAATTATGTCAACAGAATACCACTAATTTCTTTCTACAAGGCAATGAATATAATATCCACATTATATGGTCTGTTTGGTTGGAAAAATAAAAAGAAAGAAAGAAAAAATGATAACTTTTGTCTATTTCGCTAAACAAATTTCTTTCTACAAGGCAATGAATATAATATCTAAATTATATGGTGTTTGGTTGGAAAAAAATAAAAAAAAAGGAAAAAAATGATAACTTTGGTCTATTTTGGTGTCCAACAACAAAGGTTAAATTTTTTAATTTTTTATTAAATAACCAAAAATTCTTAAAAGTTACTAATTTTTTTTTAATTTTTTTATCAAATAATTAAGAGTTACTAAAACTTCTTAAAAATTTTAAATTTTTTCCAAACGCGGCAAATGTTTTAATTACTAAGGGGGTGTTTGGAAGTTAAAAAAAATTTAAGTTTTGGTAATTTTTTGGTTGTTTTTTTTTTTTTTTTGGCACTTTTTTGTGTGTTTGGTTGAATCAAGTGGAATTTTTAGTATTTTTTAGTAACTTTTAGGTGTTTGGTAAATTTTTTACTGTAGCAAAACAAAAAAGTTATAACTTTTGGGTGTTTGTTATTTTTTTTACTGTAGCAAATCAAAAAAATTGTAATAATGGAGTCGTACTTTTTACTGTAGCAAATCAAAAAAGTGAAAAAATTTGTTATTTTGCCAAACACATAAAAATCAACTTTTTGTATTTTTTTTTACTAATTTTTGAGTTGCTAAACACCCTCTAAAACGGCACATGATACTCTCAGGAGTTGCAAATAATCATGATACGTGAGGATGATCAACTCTTTTTATGAGCTTGTATATTCACTTTTAATTAATATATGTACATAAACTTACAAAATTACGTAGACGTATGGTTATAAGTAAATCTGTATATTTTAGTTAATGAGAGATCTTTAATTGATTTATGGATGGTAAAAAAAAAAAATTAATATATTTTTAAATTTTTTAACAATTTAAGTAAAAAATGGCTGTAATATTCTTGCAATAAAAAAATTATTTTCATGAAAATTTTATTTTAAAATAATTAAATATAATAAAAATTCATATTATTCTGATCAACTATTTCTTATTAAAATTACTCGTTGTTTAACATTTGCTCAAGCTAAAATATCATAATTAAGAAAATGGATATAAGAGTCGTTGACATGACAACTGATCGGGCGGAGTAAGATAATTACGATGCAATTTTTCGTTCTTTTAATTATTTTGTTTATTGATTGCTGTGTGCGATCAAGTCTGACTGAAATGTATAACTTGTGGTGAATACAATAGGACCACAAAAGGGGCACTTTAGTATTGATTGCTGTGTGCGATCAAGTCTGACTGAAATGTGTTAACTTTGTGGTGAATACAATAGGACCACCAGAAGGGCAAATTAGTAAAGGGATGGCTATTTTGAAATAATACTGTACATATCAACCAACTCATGCTGTTATTAGTCTGTTTAGAATAATAAAAAAAATAAAATAAAATAAAGTGAAATAAATTATAAATTTATAATAATAAAAAAAGAGTTATGGATTTGTATTTAGGTAGTGAGATAAAAAATTAAAAATTTTTAATATTTTTATTAATTTTTAAAATTTTTTTATTATTCTAAACAGAATATATATATATATATATATAATATGCTTTCGCGGATCCATCTCACATGTACCACTGTCTGTACAACAGAATCAATTAAGAGAGAGAGAGATTGCTCATAATGTTATTTTGGCGCTTCTACTTGCATTTTCAAGTGTATTGTGATGCGATTAGAAACTACGTGACTTGGGCGGTTTTTAATTAAGCATCGTTTGAAAGTTTAATTTTTAACAATTTTGGATAATTTTTTTATCAAAAGTTTGCGGCTGAAATTCAAGGAGAGGAGATGTTAGCGACTTTGACATTAAGGTTCTGAGGTGCCTAATCAAAATCGAATGGTTCTTAATAAAAACGGGTTTAAAATTTTGAGTAAAAATTTTTAAATTTATTTTTTGTTATCCTAATATTATATGATTGACATAACAAGTGATGTTAACTTTACGGATCCGTTAAATTTTTAGTGTGTTTAGTAAAACACATAACCATTTTTAAAAATTTTTAATAATGTTTGACAAAGTTTGGATGTTTGGTAAAAATTTTAGTATTTTATAAAAACTTTTTGTATTTTTAATAAAACTTTTAGTAATTATTGATTGAGCAAATTATTGTAATTACGTGGAAAAATAACAAAAATTAATATTTTTCCAAACACTTAGGAAACCAAAATTAGTTATTTTTTGCCAAAAAAAAAAAAAAAAATTGTCCACCAAACGGTGCCTCAAACTTAAATAATTAACCCAAAGAAAAAATCTTGCATGGAGAGAAAAAATATTATTTCTACTAAGAGTTTGTTTGGAGTGATAAAAAGTGAGATAAAATGAGTGTTTGGTGTGTTAAAACTAATTAAAATTTACTAATTTTTTTGTATTTTCTTTTAATCAAATTTTACCATATCTCATTTTTATATTTTTATTGTATTTTTTAATCAAATTTTTACCAACTAAATACTTTCAAAATGAGGTAATTTAAAATAATTTATGAATTTGTAATTTGTAAGGATGGATAAAAAAATAAATAATTTTTAAAAATTTTTTAAATTTTCAAAATTATTAAACGTCTCACATCAAACGAATCTTTTAAGTCACTACGAACAACACTAGTGGATGTAAACGTAAGCACCAGAAATGATGGCCCATTCTCCCCTTCTCATTTTCGTACGTGTACACTTGAAAGTGACACATAATATATATATATATATATATATATTGGTTTATTTGGAGTTAAAATAAAATAATATAAAATTTTATAAATTTTTATAAATACAAATTATAAGATAGTAAAATTTAAATTCTCTACTCACTGTATAAAATATGAGATATTAATTTTTACTATTTTATGTAATTTTATACAACTCTAAACACACTATATATGAATTATTGCATATAAAAGGATAAGAAGAAAGAAGTTCAGTTGAGATCGTGAAAGCACAAAATGGCCTTTCTCACCAACCGATCTCCATGTCGGTCCTTAAAATTAAAAAAATTACGAGGATTTTACCTTGGGTAAGTTATAATTGATTTTTTAATGAGAAAATTTTGACCATATTATTCCATTACTTAATTAAGACCAGATAGAAGAACACCGTCTCAGTCAAGCGTATACTTCTATTAAAAATCAAAGTGCAAGAATTTATGAGTTATCTTCATATTTACCCACTTGTTTTTTTTCGTTTAATGAGTTTTTTTTTAAATATATAGATAAAATAAAATAAAATAAATTAACCTCCTCGTAATTTTTTGCTACTCTTGTAAATGTAGATTATGAGATGGTTTTTGTTAAGGTTGAACTAGAACTCCATTTAAACCTTCGAATTATTTTAAAAATTTTTTAAATTTTTTAAAAGGACCTCCAAAAATTTTTAATTTTTTTGAATTAAATTTTATTTTATGTCACTTTTATATCAATTTTTGATATTTTTAATTTTTTTTAAATTTTCAAACACTACGCAAATTGCAATAAACGTGGTGAATGATTTAGACGATCATAAACAAAAAAAAGTTAAGTTTAGGTGATACCTAAATAGTAAAAAAAAAAAAAAATTATTGAACAAAATTATTGTAAAAGTGGCACATATTAAAATTTAATTAAAAAAAATTATAACATTTTTTTATAACTTTTTATAAATCTTGGTGAATTTTAACAAACCTAACAGCGTATACGAGACAAAACCATCCGATCGAGCTGAGCTGGCTGGACGGTGAACACCTCGGCCCACCATGACGCCGCCCCTGGACCGGAAAAATTGCCTCCTTTAGTTCTTATCAACTAGACTGACACGTCTGTGCTTTTCTTCCCGTGAGGCTGTTTGGACTTTGGACTACACAAATATATATATATATATATATATATGTATATATAAAGTTATCAAACAAATTATGAAAAATTATTAATTTTTTTTTATTAAATTTTATTATATATTACTTTACATCAACTTATTGTATTTCCTTTGTTTTATCCAAACACCACATAAGAAATAGACGGGTTGGCCATCGCCTCGTCATGTTCGTACCATGTTCAATCAATCTGTAATTAGATGGGAGAATGTTTACTTTGTGGTGGTGTTATCACTAACTATTTATTAATATGATGTGAAATTTGGTGCAATTTTCTTTCACGGAAAACAATGATAAATATTTTAATGACAGCAGAAAATTATTTTTTATTTTTTTAATATTAAAAACGTCTAAATCAATTTACACGAACTTTAACTAAATAATTATTATTTTTTAACCTTAAAAATTTGTACGAATTAAATGAAAAATACAATCTATTCATTTCAAATTTGTTGGGCAAAGTGTTGTGGTTTTAATTATTCTGAAAAAAAATAAATGAAACTAGTGTGCATAAAAGCGAAAAAATAAAAAAATATTAGGTGGTCAAAGAGAATAAATAAAAAGTGAAGGGATTCAATGAAAATACAGAAAAATATGTGGACAAAACTGCAAGGAAAGAATTTTACAAATGAATTTATGCATTTCGGTGCGTTACTATGGTCTTAAATATATCGCTTAAATGCAGTGGCATTTGTGATGGACCAATTTGTCATTTATTATTTTGTCAGCCTCATTATGGTCATTTGAGGTCACTCTGCCAATATAAATATATCAACTAATTGGGGTCACTCTGCCAATCCTCATTCGTCCGGTGGCTCTCTCTCTCTCCCTCTCCCTCTCCCTCTCCCTCAAACAGAAACAGTGAACGATGGCTATGGAAGTGTCTAATGATGTTGATGAGATTCAAGCCCTCAACAGGGCCTTCTCAGGTTCTCTCTTATCCCAACCTTTTAATTTCAATTCTTCTAACTCCTTCCCAAATTTTTATCAATAATAAGTATTCCTAATTTTCCCCAAATTAATGGTTCTCTCTTGGTATAATTCGGGTTTGATCAAGTGACCCATTTTTTTTTTTCTGAATTCATGAATTTGTTTCTGGGTTTTTTTTTATTATTTTCATTTTTTTTATGCCTTCAGTATTCATAAGCCAGTGATACTCTCTGCATATAGCACCTCAATTTTGTTAATAAATTAATTTTATTTATTTATTTTTTGTTTTCGTGTGTGTGTGTGTGTGTGAAGGTTTTGGTGTGGATGAAAATTTAGTGATATCAGTATTGGGGAAGTGGAATCATGATCAGGCCAAATCCTTCAGGAAGGGAACCCAGTTCTTCGCAGAGGATGATCGGCTTTTTGAGAAGTGGGTTGACCGACACGTGGACCAACTCAAGCTTGAATTCCTTCGTTTCAAGGTAATCTGCTCTATATAGATATATATACAAATATATTTATATTGTAGCATTAGTGTTTAATTAATTTTCTGTATCTTTCAAAAGGACACTTGTAAGTTGCTTGAGGCAACTGAGTTCTTATTGTAACCTCCGGAGAAGGTTAGGTGGCATATATTAGAGAGAGAAAGAGAGAGAGAGAGAGATGGGGCCTCACCATGCACACCAAAACTGATAAAATAATTCATATTTGATATAAATCCCAATGTCCTCTCCACTGGCAATTGATTTTCAGTTAAATATTTTATATCAGATGTTTGGAGGAAATCACTCATTTATGCACTCCTTGCACTTTATGTCTCTTCACATGTGAGTGGTGTATTGAAATTTAATTCATACTCCCAAAACAATATAATAATGATCTTTCCGATTCTTAAATATCATTTGGTATACTTGTTTTGAACCCATTTTCGATTTTACATTTTTGAAATCAAGAAAAACAACTTAAAACGTATTTAGTCACTCGTGTTTTCAAAATACATTTTACAAAATAAAAAAAAAAAAGTTTATATATGAAATGTAAAATGGTCAAAAGTTGTTTTAAGTAAAATTGAAAAACAAAAAAAACGAAAAATGTCAAACTAAATGCGTTTTCAATATTCTTAAAATATAAATCTCAAAACAAAAAATAGAAAACAAAAATAAAAAAACAAAAAGTAGAAATACAAACTAAATGTACAAACTAAATGTCACATTAATATTTGGTTTTTAATTTGATGCTTTAGAAATGTTCTAATGAACATTCGTACCAGACCCCGAAAAGAAGGGGTCACTGTTTAGGGACATAAGTGACAAGTTCAATGCCTTTGGTATTGGATTTGGAAAGCATGCTAGTTTGATATTTGAATGGATTTGCTCTTGAATTCCAATTATGAAGCATGGATTTTTGCTCAATACACCCTTAATTCATGGCCTTTCTTTTCTTGCATTAATCAGACTGCGATGGTGCTCTGGACAATGCACCATTGGGAAAGAGATGCTCGTTTGATAAAAGATGCTTTGATAGATGGACCGAAATCGTACAATGTGTTGGTAGAGATTGCGTGTACTCGATCGTCGGAAGAGTTATTGGGAGCAAGAAGAGCCTACCATTCTCTTTATGACCGTTCAGTGGAGGAAGATGTTGCTTATCGTGTCAATGGCATTGAACGCAAGGTGAGTTTTAGCATTGCTTACGTGATTTCACTTTACTCTGAAGGCACAATAATTAGCATGAAGTTTTGAAGGCAAGATAATGGACAGGCCCTAAAAGTTATAATGATTTGGTTTACAGTTAAATTACTAGTGCTTTGTGTCCTTTGGTCGGGGGATAAACATATCCTTCAAAGTAAAGTTAGGAGCACATGTAAATTGAGTGCTCTTTTGACTCATGAACATGTACTGTGACACGATGTGAACATCATAATTCTCATTACTTGGCTTATTAGCATACACTATACCAAATAAAATTTAGAATTGGAAAAATTTAACTATCTGGAATTTGAGGTTTGGCTGATGAACAGTGTGTGAAGGGGGGGGGGATTAAAAAGAAGAAGTCCCAACTGAAGAATGAGTTCAATCTTAGGTGATTTATATTCCATTTCAAAAGAAATGTCAGTTAGCCAAGTTAATGAACAGTGCGAGAATGTAGCCTGTCAGATTTAGGTCTTCTATCCAACTTGAGTACCTTCTCCATTGTGTAGGAGAGAATTTAAAGACATGGGAAAAGCAGAGAGAGTAACCTCGAAACAGATTGAGAAACTGACATGCATAGTAGACAAAGTTAAAATTGCAATTTCAAATTGCCGTCAGTTATTAATGCAAGTGCTCTCAAGTTCTTAACTATTAAATCTAGACATTCAATAGTCTCATGATTTGTCTTGTTTTGTTTTGTTTTGTTTTGTTGTGTTGTGTGTGTATTGAACAGCTTTTGGTAGCACTTGTTAGTTCCTATCGCTATGAAGGCGAACGTGTTAGTGAAGACGCTGCAAAATCTGAGGCCAAGGCACTTTGTGCTGCCATTAAAAATGGTGGCAAGAAGAGTCCACTTGAGGATGATGAGGTAGTGTTGATATTGTCAACAAGAAGCAAGCTCCATCTCAAATCAGTGTTCAAACACTACAAGGAGATATCTGGCAAGAACATAGATGAGGTACAAACTGAATTTTTTTTTAACCCAAAAAAAAAAAATTGTTCTTTTACTCAATGGAAAATAGTCATTAAAAATTTATTGTTGTACACTATATATACATAGAACAATTATCACTGAGATCCAATGAACTTGACCAAGCAAAACTGATCCAGATTGACACAGTTGCTTTGAACTCTCGTGTCTCTTCAGGATCTTGTTGATGAATCAGTCTTGAAAGATGCTGTGCAATGCTTGTCTACTCCTCATACTTATTTCATCAAGGTGAGTGGTTGACAAAATAATTCATTTCATTGCTGAGAAATCTTCATAAGCTTTTTTTTTTTTTATTTACTACTCGATCAATTATAATCATTAATTTTATCCTTTCCAGGTTTTGGACGCGGCGATGGATCCTGGTGCGGATGAAAATACTAAAGAGGGCTTGACCCGGGTAATCGTAACCCGAGCAGATGTAGATATGCAATCGATCAAAGAAGATTACCAGAAGCAAAAAGGAGTTACACTAAAAGAGAAGATTGAGCACATAGCTAGAGGAAACTATAAGGACTTCTTGCTTTCCTTGCTGGCAAGAGGGGCCTAATTGAAAAGGCAAATCCTCTATTTGGCATCAATGAATCCTGTTCTTCACGAGTTTGTGTTTTTTGGTAGGCATTCTTTTTGATTTTCTGCTTCCTGTCTGGTGCTTGTACTGAGTACTTTATCATCATAACGGGGAACCTCTTTATCCTGTGTATTGTCATGTATTCTACCTATCCTATGCTTTTTGGTGTTCATTTCCACCCCTTTTGTTTGTCCAATAAATGTTAATGAATGAATGACTCTCTTATGTTCCTCCATTACAAATATTTTTCCATTGCTGGTCCGAAAATGAAATAATCATATTGAACAGCAAAATTCGAAGCTGTACATTTTGTTGGTTTTGAATTGACTTAACGTGTCAAAAACCATTGTTTTCTCAAGAGGTGTGATGTCACTTTTCTTTGAAGGTAAGTACTAAATAAGGGTAAGTTGAGAAGATAAGTATTAATAAATTATATTAATAGAGTACATAATCTAGTAAATTATTATTTATGAGAAATAATTTTCATTTAATAAAATATTTTAATAACTAATTATTATTTATTAAACATTAGTTTTAATTTGAGAAAATAAATAATTTTAGTGATAAATTAATATTTCAATAGTATTAATTTAATAAAATAAAATAAAATATTTTAATAATTATTACTATTTATTAAATTTTATTTTGATAAAAAATCTAATAACTAATTAATTTTAGTTTGATTAAATAAATTATTATTTTATAATATTATTATAATTATTTATGGGAGAATATAAAAAAATATTTTATATAGTAGTGAGAAAATTGTAAAATTTTTCATCTCGTTATTACCCCCTCATCCGAAGTGATGTAAATTATTGGGTAAGTTTTATTCTCCATTACATTAGTTTGGATGAGGGGGTAACAATTACTCTAAAGATAATGGAAAAATTTTATTCTTTTCTCATTACTCTCGTAAAATATTTTTTTATATCCTTATAAAATTTTAAGGAACGTTCTTTTATAAATAATTATAATAAATATTATAAAATAATAATTTATTTAATCAAATTAAAGTTAATTAATTATTAATTTATTTTATCAAAATAATATTTAATAAAATAAAATAAAATATTTTATTATTATTAAAACAATTCATTTTATTTTATTAAATTAATAGTATTAAAATATTAATTTATGACTAAAATTATTTATTTTCTCAAATTAAAATTAATGTTTAATAAATAATAATTACTTATTAAAATAATTTATTTTATTAAATGGAGATTATTTCTCATAAATAATATTTTACTAGATTATCTATCGTATTAATAATTTATCTAAATAAACTAAAATTATTTATTTTATTAAATTATTTTATTAAAATAAAAAATAATTTTTAACAAATAATAATTTATTATTAAAATTAATTATTACTGATATATTAATCTATCATAAAATTAATTTTGTAATTATATTTTTATTTAAAATTATATTTAATAAGATATATTTTGTTAAAATTAATTATTATTAAAATAACAATTACTATGGTAATTTATTTTATTATAATATTTTATTAAAATTAAATATTAACTTTTATCCTTTGATTAATTTACCCTTATTTTAAATACAATTAACTTTTAACATTTTAAAATATTTAACATTCTAAACATCTCCTCAAAAAACTATGAAAATTTTATAACGACATAGATATATAGATAATTGCATGACATACAGATAATTTTAAGATTTTGGGAGTGTTTAGTTAGCTAAAAACAATCAAAATTCATTAATTTTTACCAATTTTTTATATTCTCTTTTAATTAAATTTTATCACATATCATTTTAACATCAAATTTTTATATTTTTTTTTATATTTTTTAATTAAACTTTTACCAATTAAACGTCCATAAAGATATATGAATAATTCTCAAAAGTTAAGGATGATTGTTGACATTTATGAATGTCACATCCCATATTAGTACAAATTCCCAAGGATTTGACACCATTAGTGAATTATTGGCGGTGCCAAAAGGAAAGCGGGGGCTCCTGGTGGATAAAAAAGGCGTTCTCTTAGTAAAATAAATTTTAATTATTTAAATTGACACGCAAAGGAAAATAAATTATGAGCAAAAATAAATAAATTTTATGTAAAAGAAGGTGCAAAATAGTGAATTTTGCATATGACTTCAACATGTTAGATTTTGTACGTTTTTACTAATGAAGATGATTGAATTTATTAGTGAAAATGTGATTAAATTTATTGATCATTATAGCAAAATTTATCAATAGATGTAACAATTAAATTTACTATTCAGTTTGGCAAGTTTTTACTATTAAATGTGACCAAATTTATATATTTTTTAATCAAAATTTACTTTTTAGTATTATAACAGTCTAAATCTAAACCAAATATGACAGATCTAGGTCAAATTAAATAAATAAGAAATTTAAATTCAATTTAGATCCATTAAACACAAGTTCAATCCATTAAACTTTGACTCAATTTTTGTTAAATGGACGTCCAATTTAAATGTCTGATCTAGTCTTGTTTTTATTTCTTTCCTCTTTTTTTAATATATATATATATTTTTAAGTTTACCGACCACCAAGCAATAACCCAAATTTTATTTAATATGGCCATAAAATTAAACAAAGAAATAGAGATTACAAAATACTACATGTGTATTGTTGGAAGAGATATTAACAAAATACATGTCTAGTGTTAAAATGAAACATAGATTAAACAAAATATTATAGAATTCTCATGGCTATGCCAATAATAGAATGAAACAATTCCATCCAATAGAATTGAGATCCTTTTATCAAATTTCTTATTCCTATCATGACAAATGAACCAGTCATCATCACCAGAAGAATTTGAAATTGAATTAGTGGCTTTACAAAGACAAAGTGCAGTTTTGGACCCAGAGTTATCTTTCC
Source organism: Vitellaria paradoxa (assembly GCA_019916065.1). Classification (NCBI taxonomy): domain Eukaryota; kingdom Viridiplantae; phylum Streptophyta; class Magnoliopsida; order Ericales; family Sapotaceae; genus Vitellaria; species Vitellaria paradoxa. The sequence continues at coordinate 61,712,873 of CM034234.1, read as the reverse complement.
TTCAAGTCACCTCAGTGCCTAACTTTGACGGTATGTTTGGGAAGAGGTTGGGATGGGTTCTGAGTGAAATACCCATAATATCCATAATCTTTACATTTTAAGAAAAATAATATGTAATTTTATTTAAACAAGGATATTGTGGGTATTTTACCTCAAACCCACCCCATCCCAACTCACCCAATTCCATCCTCCCAAACGTACCCTGAGTGCTTAAAGAGAGCAGGAAAGAAGCTTGCCCGACTTTGAATGCTCCAAATCAATCACCCTGCAAAGCACGCTCACCAACAGTCTTCTGCTTCATCTTCGCTCTTCCACTGCATATCAACCAACAATGATTTTCCACTAATCAATTTCATTAACCCAATTGTCGCATCAGACTTGTAATGAAATTAAATCACTGTAAGTCACTGACGTTGTTTTGCTCGAGAAATTATAGATAATTTATTATTTAAATAATCGTACTGACGGGATGTGATATATTTACATGTTGCTAATATATCCGCGAAAATATTTATATTTTATGAAAGAAAAAAAATAAGTTGCATATTTTTTAAAAATAAGTTGCATATTTTATGGAAAAAAAAAAAAAGTTGATCTATCTCGGTTAACTTCAAACCCATATATTAGTAGAGGTATGCACAGATTGTCTTGAATATCCTGAAATGTCATTTGAAAGTTTAATTTTAGTAACTTTGGGCCTTTTTTTTACTGAATGTTAATAGTTGAAATTCTTGGTGTGTTTGGTAAAATAGTAATTTTTAATAATTTTTAATAATTTTTGAGTGTTTAGTAAAATTTTTGGTAACTTTTAAAAACTTTTAGTAATTCTTTGTGTGTTTAATAAAAATTTTGGTAATTTTTGAATTAAAAAATTATTATAATTATGTAAAAAAGTGACAGAAATTAGTGTTTTATCAAACACTCAACAAATTGAACAAAAAAATGACAAAAATTTGTATTTTACTAAATACCCAAGAAGGAAATGTTGGTTATTTTTGAGTTGAAACATTACTATAGCCGAGCCAAAAATAACAAATATTTGTGTTTTGTCAAATATCCAAAAAATTAGTTGTTTTATGCTCAAAATTTCTCCACCAAGCAGTGCCTTAGTCATAAAAAAAAAAAGAAAAAAAAAAAAAAAAACTCGTCATATCATTCCCATTTTGGCATTTTCTAATTAATCCAACCACATAAGAACCAACCGAAAGCTACTGTCAAGATTCTTGGTACCTCATGCGCAGGAGCTCATAAAAGCTAAATTGTTTCTCAAAATTTGCTTAAAATTTAGAAAATGAGACGAGAGAATCAAAATATAGGTTGAGGACAAAATTTTGAAAGTCTATTTGTCCCCAACTTATAAGAACATCACATGTGGCCTGTCAAAGACATTTAGAATCCATGTAAAAATTTAAACCATGAACTGCAGAGGAAGCGGAAGGTATTCATAGGAATAGCCAAACTCTAAAAATTTGTAATTATACAGTCTCCACAATATATTTGGTAAGAGTTCATACTGAGAGCCACGACAATTGAGATTGCATAATCTTGTAATTGTGTGCAGTATTTCTCTCCATGGAGTCAAATATTAGATAGAAATTTTAAAATTCTACCTTCAAGAGGGTAAGTTGATTCGGAATTAAAAGATAAAGAAGGATTTGAACTAAATTGGAATACTTAAAATTTGGATAATCTTATACTTCTTTCATCCTAAAAACCAACTCATAGGATAAAATTTTCCATCGTACTTATATACTAACCACGTGGGACACCCTAATACAGATTATGCACAATGTCTCCACAAACAAAACAAACTGAATCTCATAACCCAATTAAAATTTAACGCAGACAAAACAGAGTTTCTTAATATCAAAGCCAGCCAAAAAAAAAAAAAAAGGTCACTCCTCATATTTCAGAAAGGCTCACAGAAATAAGAAGGATTTTCACTAATCATCCTTTCCTAGCAAAGTAAGAAGGAAGGATATGTAATCCCCCGAAGTGTCCTTGGCAATTGCATGATCAAGGGATATGCTGTTTCTCTTGTAATAAAGGTCCTTGATCTCCTCCAAGTCCTTCTCTGCTCTCGTAACAATCACTCGAGTGAGTGCATCTTCGTCTGTCCCAGGCTTGTTAATCGCACCGCGAATTACCTGAAGGACAAATTCAAGTCATTTACAAGAGTCCACTGAGGTTAATTATTGAAAGACGAGCGTGTTTCCATTCTATAGATTTATATCACCTTCGTATAGTACTTTTTTGGGTTACTGATGCATCGGATGGTCGTGCGCAGTGCAGCTAAGTACTGGTCAGCTGGTTCATCCACTAAATGCTAGAAATGAGACGGTTCCTGATCGTTAGATATACAACTCAGAACATTGATTAGATTATAGAAATTTTACTCAATTTTCTAGCCAAGATGTTCAACAGAAAAAATCTTGTGTTTAATGTCTTTAGTATTGAACAATTGACAGCTGTTCTTTCATCTAATTGACAAAATCAGAACAAAAAGAATTAAGAAGGACACGACTTAGTCCAAATTTGAAGCTGTTGATTCCTCCGTGAGGATCAGACGCAAACAAACTTTTATGTACAAGTAGAGAAACTAATTTTAGGATTCGAATCCTTGACCCCTACTCGCAATAAAACAACTTTATTGATACTTCACGCCATCCTTTGGGCTACAATCATTGCCGGCCCAAACCTTTGTATTGTCTAAGCTTGGCCCAATCATTCGATTGCCCTTAGCTAAGGGCCCTTAGTCTACTTGGTTACCCTTTCAACCCCAGTCCAGGAATTGTCCTAGCCCAATGTCTTGTTGAGCTTACCCCTGGCCGTCCCTAGCTATAATATATATATATATATATATATATATGTATGTATATATGTACATGTCTCATTTGGAGAAGCAAAAGAATAAAAAAAAAATAACTTTTGGTGTTTTATGTGTTCGGTAAAATATAAAAAATTATCAGTAGCTTTAAATGGTAATTTGATACACCAATTTCATTAGAAGTTGGCGAAAGGCATAGTGGTTATTTCACTTTAATCTATCTCAAAAATTATCAAAATTTTTATCAAATACACAAAAAGTTGTCAAAAATTACTAAAAATTTTTATTTATTTTTATCAAATACACAAGGCAGAAGTTTCATGTACGGGACTGCTCTTATAGTACCAAAATGCACTGAAAATTAAACGGGGCCATAGTCTCGTTTTGGAGACAAAGGTTGTTAAATTTACCTTGGTGATGGAAGTGCCATAGTCATCTTTGTAGCGGTTGAAAGTTGCCTTGAGCTGAGCCATACTCCTTGTACTCACAATTCTAATGATCTCATCGTGATTTAGAACCTTTTCTTCGATAGCATTGCGAAGAATGTTGGCCTCTGAATCTGCTAGCCTTGCATTTATCTCATCCCCATCGTATCTATATACGCCCGCTAAGGCCACTAGAAGCTGTAGCAGAAACAAAGCTTACAACTAATGCATTGATCTTTTTTGCATATAAACAACTTGAATTTGAAATATTTAGATGCCGCAAGCCCCGGGGGGGGGGGGGGGGAGAAAAAAGCAATTGTTTATCCAATAGATTATATGTGTTATATATATATACCTTGCGGAGATCACCAGAGGTGTGGGCAGAGAGGTCTTCTTCCAAGGAATGCTTGTGGCGAGCCTGGTAAGCTCGCTTCACAGCTAGAAACTCTTCGGGAGAATAAATGCACGAGAGTTCAACAATCACACGATAGTCAGTGGCTGACTGCTTAATTGCCACATTAGCCAATACACCATCTCTATCTGTTGGATCCAACATCCATCGGTACACTGCTTTCTATGTCCCACGCCCAAAAAAAAAAAAAAAAAAAAAAAACTTTAATTATGGATGCGTTTGATTTACAAAAAATCGTTGAGAAATTTTAAAAATTTTAAAAAATCCCTAAAAGTTTATTTTTTATTTCACTGTATAAATTATGAACTCATGCTTTATTTCACTTTATCTCACTGTATCTCATTTTTTGTCACTCCAAATGCTATATATATCTATAAGGAAGTGCAATTATTTTTAATGATTCAAGAAAAGAAACCTCAAAGTGGCCGGTGAGCTCTGATTCAAAACGCTTGACTAGATCTTCTTGATAAATCTCCTCATAGGCTTCCCTGATTAGCTTCCTTTGAATTGCATTCCTATGCCCAATTATTGAAATTATTTTTTTCTCGTCAGTGCCCCATCCTGCTCCCCCAAAAAAGCAAAAAAGAAATAAGTGATCATTAGTTTCCATTTATGCGATTATTATTATTAATTATTTAATTTGTATCATTTTCTATTGTTATTGTTATTCCTCCATGTTGTCCCTTGCATTTAATTTTTCTTAATTTTTCTTTTCCCCACTGAACTATTTTTTTTTTTTTTCAGTAGAATTCTATGCAGGTTTGGAATAATTTTTGATTTGGCCCATATAAATTTATTTATTTTTTAAATTAATTAAATATTAAAAAAAATAACTAAAAAATACAAAAATAAGTAGTTTAGTATTAAATAAAGTATTGTTTATAATTTTTAATATAAAAACTTAATTTATAAAAGTATATAAATAAAATAATATATAAAAAATATGCTTCTAAAATTTCAAGCCCGTGTGCTCAATGACAAATCCGAAGACTTAAAAAAAATTTCCAAACTAAAAAAAATAAGACAAGCCAAACCTGAAATATCCAAATATCATCGCAAACCCGACAAGTGAAAGGAAAACACACACTCATCATAAATATGAAGAAAAAGGAAAGGAAACGTTTGGATGCCAAGGAAGTGGAGGAATTCAAAGCCATTTTTTTTACCAATCAAATTGCTACTATAATTTTCAAAACATTAAAATTTAAATAAAAAAATGCAATTATGTAAATTCATAAATCAAAATCGTCAAACAGGTGAAAAATGAATCAAATTCATACAATGAATCCACACCTAAGAGGAAGCACACTTTGATGGATAGGAATTATCTAGAGAGAGAGGGGTAAATAGAAAACCTTGAACAGCCTTTCTGATAGCCTCAGCATCTGCAACGGGAGAAGGGTTCTCAGGAGCGATGAGGGTGGCCATTACTGGGCTTCCTTTTTACTTTTTCTTTTTTAGGCTACCAATATTTATATATATGTATACACATATGTATATTCTATGCAATAACTTTGAACGAAAACTTCTCGGGTAAGTGCTCTATTTATAACAATACCAGTCACAAACATTTAATATTAAAAAACGCTCTTATCTTAAAATTTATGAAGAGAATATGACAGATCAGGAATGCCTATAATCTCATTGTTTTCACAATAGGGAAAAAATAAAAATAAAAATAAAAAGTCGTAAATTAATGGAATATTCCATGCAGAGCAAATGCCATTTACAATCAATACAATTTACCTGATTATATATATATATATATATATTACGTGCCATTAAATTGTGATGATGTTTTTTTCCCTTATTTTTTTGTACTAATATTTTTTTTCTTCTTTATCTTTTGCTAAAATCAGAGTTTATATATATTTTAAAATGGTGCCGTTTACTGCATCAAAAATAAAAAAATAATAATTTTTACTAATTTTTTCCTCCACTGAACACAAATTAACTTTTACTAATTTTTTCTAATTTTATTAACTTTTACTATTTTTTTTTCATTTTCCTCCAATTTTTATTAATTTTCTTCAATATTTACAAATTTGCACTAAATATCTAACAAACTAATAAAATGTTGCGTGTCATCCTTTTATGCAAAATTGTAACTTTTTATACAGCCAAAATGGCCCCATATATTAAACATTTTAATCCACTTAACTTTTGATCTTCTTCTATGCCAGCTAAAAATCAAAGTGATGTTATTTTTGCATGATTGAGTAGGATTTAACCACCCCCCCCCAAAAGTACAAACACTTTTAAGGTGATGATTTTTACCTAGCTTGTCGATCACTCTTCAAATACAGAAGAGCCATGCCCCCATCTATGATTGGACGGACATAAAACATATTTAAATTAAAAAAAATAAAATTTTATAATCAAGTAATAAGATAAAAATAATATAAATTTACATTTATTGATTCTTTAATATTACTATTCTTTCTTTATTTATACATTAATTTTAATACCTAAAATTTCTCTCTTATTTGTAAATAAAATATATTATAAGAAATATAAATAAAAGATATTTTTTAATACAAGATGAATATGTTTTTTTACATGCATATAATATTTATGTTGTTGAAATATCATCGCCACTTCTATTGAGTTCTCCAGAGCCTTTAGGATCTCTCGAAAAACTTCTAGAATATCTAGATTACTCAAGAGTACTCCAGAAACTTCTAGAATATACTAGTCTTCCGAACTCTTTTCGGAACATTGTTAAGTATCCTAGAACAACCTAGAAGCTTCTGGGTTCTATTAGAATGTCCCGGAACATGGTAGAAGCTTACTAGCTTATCAAGAAGTTCCTAGAAACTTAGAATAAAATCTTAATCTAAAATCATCCAATGTGGTCTATAAATAGGGATGAGGTCATTTGCAAGGAGACATAACAAAGAGTACAAGTCTTGTGCACCCAAGTGCGAGATTGAGTGAAGTGTCTAAGAAGTGTCTTCCTAAATTGTGAACTAAGTCTTATGTAAGTGTGAGAGTCATCCATTGTGAGTGATAGTGTGTATTGTGTATACACAAGTTTAGTGTACAAGTATTTGTAATCAATAAAAGTACGTTTTTTTGTTGTGTTCAACTCTATAATTTGGTATCAGAGCCAAGTTAGTCGGGACTGGTTATAAAAATGATCGTGCACAGTTTGGAGACTATGAAGCTTGTTGGCTTGCTTGGTGAAAGAATAAAGAGACTCAGTCACGATGACAGATCTTGTGAACACAATGAGTGGGATTATGAGGCTCAACAACCACAGCTATCAGAATAGGTGGAGTCGCATTAAGTTCGACCTTTAAGGGCAGGACTTGTGGGAGATTATTAATGGGAGTGATACCGTTCGATCTAAGGACACTCTTGAAATACTCTGAAAATGGAAGATTAAGGCCAGGAAAGTGATACGTACTCAAGTCAACCATTGAAGATGAGTTGGTCAGGCAAATAAGGGATGACAATACACCAAAGATCTCATAGGACACTTTTGCATTATTGTTTTCAAAAACAAATGATGCTTGGCTCCAATACTTGGAAAATGAGTTGATGTCCACCACCCAATGAGGTAAGAGCATAAGTGAGTACTTTACAAAGATAAAAGACTTGTGCCTTGAAATCTCGAATCTTGATCCGAAAGTAAATATTGATAAGGAGAGAAAGAAGAGGATAATTATACACGGATTGAAACCTAAATATATGCTTATATCACGGTGATATGAGATTGGCCAACTCAACCAACTCCCATAACATTAGAGAATTTGTTGGCCAGTTAAGAAGAAAGCTTATGCAAACAGATGGCTGGAGTGTCGATAAAAAGTGAAGAGGCACTCTATAGCAGTAATAAGAAGGTGGGACAATATTGACAGTAGAATAATAGGGGCAAATAAAGTAATGGAAAGTCCAAGAAAAGAGAAGATGTCGCCAAACCTTTGCATTAGATAAGTCCTCAAACAAGAGAAGTTCAACCCAACAACAACACAGATGAACATCAATCCTTAGGATTTCGACGATATGATATAAAGTGTTTCAACTGCCATAAGAAAATACATTTTGCAAAAGACTACGAGAGTTCAAAACAAAATCAGTAGAAGGTAACTTTGTGACTTCTAAAAATCACCAACAAGATAGTGAAGAAGAGTGGGACTTTTCAAAATCCTTTGTGATGTCTGAGGTAGCTAGAGAAGAACCGCCAAAAGAAGAAGTAGATTTTGATGAATCGCCAAAGCAGTCTAACATAGTCACCGAAGAAGTAGTAGTTTCTTTAGTGACAAAGAGTAGTGAAACAGCCCTTACTGCAATATCCAACGGGGGAGCCATCAGCTACAGCGGAGATTGGATCGTTGATTTAAAATGCTCCAATCATATAACAGGTAATAAGGAGAAGCTATCCAGTTTGTCCGCTTACAAAGGAGATTAAGTGATGGTAACAGCAAACAACTCAAGGTTACTGATAACTTACGTAAGTAAGAATATTATCGTACCACGATTTAGCCCTAACAAATTCAAGTTAGAAGAAGTTTATCACATGCCAGGGATGAAGAAAAATTTGTTGTCAGTGTCACAACTGAGGTCCTCCAATAATTACGTAATATTTGGACCGGATGATGTTAAAGTATGCCAAAACCTTAAACCATTAGGTACACCTGTCATGCAAAAACGACGAATGAAGTCCATCTAAGTAATATTAGTAGAATCGGCTTACGTAGATAAGACTCAGAAAAAATGAGACTACAAATCTCTAGCATGCACGATTAGGGCACGTGAGTTATCATAAGCTAAAAGATAATGATGAAGAATGCTATACTCAACGATCTACCCCAGCTAGATGTTCAAGAAGATGTGATTTGTGTAGGGTGTCAATATGGCAAAGCACATCAATTGCCGTATATGGTGTCAAAGTTTAGAGTGAAAAAACCGTTAGAGCTTATCCACTCAATGTGTTCGGGCAGGTGAAACAAGCATTAATCAGCAGCATGCACTACACGGTGACCTTTATCGACGACTTCTCCAGGTATGTCTAGGTAGACTTTATGAAAGAGAAGTTATAGACTTTATCAAAGTTCATAGAATTTCATGAGAAGGTCAAAAACGAGTTCAATAGAAAGATCTGATACTTGCGAACGGATAATGGTAGAGAATATACGTCGGACGAATTGGCAAACTACCTGAAAGATGTAGAATTCGACAACAATTTACCTACTCAGGCATACCACAACAAAATGGTCTTGCTGAAAAGAAAAATAAATACCTTGCATAAATTTGTTGAAGTATGCGATATGCAAGAATGTACCTAGTCGATTCTAGGCATAATGCATGAAGAGAGTAGCTCATGTGAATAACAGGCTACCACAAGTAAAACTAAGCTTTGTCTTACCCTTCGAGAAGTTGTGGACCAGATAACATAAGGTGAGTCACTTTTGAGTCTTCGAATGTGCATGTTATATGTTTGTGCCTGATCATTTGTGTAGCAAGTTTGACAAGAAAGCAATTCGTTACATCTTTGTGGGCTATAGTAATAAAAGAAAAGATGGAAATGTTGCAATCCTACAACAGGTCATTGTTATACATTAAGAGACGTGGTCTTTGACGAAGCTTCATCATGGCCAGAAAAGATAGAGCTTCCAAACATAAAAGATTTAGAAGACCAAGTGCATGAAAAACTGGGGGGAGACAAGATAAAAAGAATCTCTTGAATCGTCAAAGAAGCCGATGCCTACAATAGACAATTGTAAGCAAGAGCCTGGTACATCCAGCACACCAAGAAAATCAAAGTCCATGAAAAAACAGAGTGTATCCTAGTAGTCCAGAAGAAGATCGACCTAGTCAACAAGACATCGATGAAGATAATCCACCGCCCAGGAGATCAACTTGACTAAAGAAGCCTAACCTAAAGTCTGTAGATGTTACCTTAGCTGAATAAGAGAGCGTGAATGAGCTAACATCATCTGAAGAAGCATCTCGATGCAAATAGTGATAGAAGACGACGGAAGAAGAGATAAAGGCACTAGATTAGAATAAGACTTGGAAACCAACACCAAAATCCAAGAATGTGAAGCCGATATCATGTAAATGGGTGCACAAGGTCAAGACTCAGCCCCAGGGATCGATAGAAATGCACAAGGCCAGACTAGTGGGTCGAGGGTTCTGGCAATAATATAGCCTAGACTATGATGAAACATTTAGTCCAGTAACAAAATCACAATGGTGCGAATAATACTAGCAGTTGTAGTAACCAAGTCCTGGAGGCTATGGCAGATAGACGTAAAAAATGTCTTCCTACATAGTAAAATTGATTGAGATATATATATGGAGCAACCAAAGAGATTCGAAAGCATAAGACACCCAAATTATGTCTGCAAATTAAAGAAGGTTTTATATGGTCTCAAGTAAGCACCTAGGGTTTGGTACAACAAAATAGCTAAATTTCCAGTGCAAGGTGGCTTCTCAGTTGCACCTGCGGTCTCCAGCCTCTTTGTGAAGTTTCAAGAAAGAAGAGTAGTAATGGTGTTGGTATATGTGGATGACTTAATCATCACCGGAGATAATGAGGTTGAAATCTAAAGAACAAGAGAAAACTTGTCAGTGCAGTTCCAAATGAAGGAACTTGGAGAGCTGAAGTATTTCCTTGGGCTGGAGGTCGATCGAAGCAATGAAGTTCTATTTCTATACTAGCAGAAGTATGCAAATGATTTGTTGAAGAAATATGAAATGCTTGAATGCAAGCCAACTGCAACGCTAATAGAGGCTAATGCCAGACTATGTTCGAAAGTAGGAAAAGACTTGGAGGATGCAACTATATATCGAGAAATAGTAGGTAGTCTAATCTACCTAACATTGATGAGGCCTAACATTACATACGCGGTTGGAGTAGTTTGTTGGTTCATGCAGACACAAAAGAAACCTCATCTTGAAGTAGCACGTCGAGTACTGAGGTATGTAAAAAATACAATAGACTTTAGTCTATCATACAACAAATGTGGGGCATGCAGGTTGACTAGTTACTGCGATACTGATTATGGTGGGGGAGCATGATACATGGCGATCAACCACAGGATATGTATTCAACATCAGTTTAGGAGCTATCTCTTGGTTTGTAAGAGACAACCTACAGTATTTTTGTCAATTATGGAAGTTGAATATAGAACAACAACAATGGCAGCACAAGAAAGCACGTGGTGGAGCTAAAAAAGGATCTTCATCAGCCAGACGACTACGCAGTGATGTTGCATTATGACAATCAATTAGCAATTTGCTTAGCCAAAAATCCAGTGTTTCATGCTAGGACCAAGCATATTGAGGTATACTATCACTTCATAAGAGAGAAGGTACTTCAAGGAGACATAGAGTTGAGCCACATGAAGAATTAAAATCAAGTTGCAGACATATTCACTAAAGGACTAAATGTTAAGTTTAGCGATTTTAGAAAGTAGCTTAGCATGATGACTAAGGTAGAATTCAAAGAGTTGGTGTTGAGGGGGAGTCTTGAAAGATCATCACCATCTCTATTAAATTCTTCAGAGTCTTTCGAATCTCTTTAGATACTTCCAAAACATTTAGACTACTATAGAGTACTCTAGAAACTTCTAGAATATGTTAGTCTTTTAGACTCTTCTGGAATATTGTTGAATATAGTAAAACAACCTAGAAACTTTTGGGTTCTATAAGAATATCTTAGAATATGATGAAAGCTTACTACCTTATCAAGAAGTTTCCAGAAAACTTAGAATAAAGTCTTAATCTATAATCATCTAATGGAGTCTATAAATAGTAATGAGGTCATTTGATAGGAGACATAACAAAAAGTACAAATCTTGGAGATGTCAAAATTACTCGTACTCGACGGATACCTACTTCATCTACCCAGTTCGGGAAGGGTATGGGGATGTTAATAACAAGGATGGGGGACGGGTATAAAAATTTTAAGATTTCATCAAATCGGCATAGGGACAGGTACGACGGCCTTCACCCTGCCCCATACTCGTTTAAATATTTATTCATTAATTTATACATTATTTTAATATATATTTAATATATATACATATAAAATATATTATTTATTTAATATATATTATTTTGTAATAATTTATAATTGTAATGCCCCCAAAATTTTAATATATGTATTACTTTAATCTATATTATAAAAAAGTAATAATAATAATTTATTGCATTAGTTTGGCATTATTTTAAATTTCTAACTTTAATTGAAATAATATAATACTTTTATAATTAGTTAAATCTTAATTTAAATAAAAAAGGAAAAAATTATAAAAGAATGGCACATGTAGTGAATGGATTTTGTCACATGGTGTATAAGTGGAAAAGTAATGATGATGGGGGGCCTATGTGTCCAAGACACTTGGAGGGACACTTGGAAGCCTAGAAAAAAAAGGTGGCAAAATGGCTTGAAGCCACGTGGAACTTAGAGAAGCCAATATGGTTTTCTTTTCTTAAGGTGACTTGGTCACCAAGCATACCACTTATATATATATATATATATATATTTGACACATTTTATAGATCTATGGAAGAAGAACCAAGAAAGAGAAAAAAGGAGAAAAAAAGAAATGAGAAAGAGAGAGAGAGAGAAAAGAGAAAGATGAAGTAAAGACTTAAATTTAGGAATAGTGGAGTTTTGATATTTTCGACGTTGTGATTGTTGTGACGATGTCGGATCATGGTAATTCAACCTAGGATGAAAAATACGAAAGGGAGAAGTTTCAAACTTTTGGTATTTCTTCACAATTTCTTCTTTTATCCTTCGAATTTGAGGTAGGGGATTTATTCTTATAATTGAGATTTAGTATTTTATATGAAGGCACAATAATTTATAAATTTTGTTGCATGATTATTTTAATAATGTGGAAGAATGTGAAATAATGGAATTGTGGTTAATATCATAATTTTATGCACTTTCATAAAAATATGTTAACAAGTTATAAGGGTGATAAGGGGTTATAAGGGTGGCAAAGAGGATGGCCTATGTGGCTTGCTGAGGGACTATAAAGGTGGCAAGGGGTTATAAGGGTAACAAAGGGGACGGCCTGCGTGACTTGTTGAGGGGTTATAAGGGTGGTAAGGGGTCATAAGGGTGGCAAAAGAGATGGCATGCGTGACCTATTGAGGGGTTATAAGGGTGGCAAGGGGTTATAAGGGTGGCAAATGAGATGGCCTGTGTGGCATGTTAAGAGATTATAAGGATGACAAGGGGTTATAAAAATGGCAAAAGAGATGGCCTGCATGGCTTGTTGAGGGGTTATAAGGGTGGTAAGGGATTATAAGAATGGCAAAGAGAATAACCTGCGTAGCTTGTTGAGGGGTTATAAGGATGGCAAGGGGTTATAAGGGTGGTAAAAGGGATGGCCTGTGTGGCTTGTTAAAGGGTTATAAGAGTGACAAATGGAATAGCCTTCGTGGTTTGCTGAGGGGCTATAAAGGTGGCAAAGGCATAGCCTGCACAGCATGTTGAAGTGTTGCAAGATTGGCAAGGTGTTATGAGAGAGGTAAGGGAATAACCTTTTGCGAACATTTCACTATTTAATTATTTATTTAAATTTGTATTGCTATTGTCTGTTTCTTAAGATAATGACAACTATTTGAGCACTTAATTTATGTCTTTATATAACAATATTTTTTGATATTATTTGAATATTTTTCTTATTAGGCTTAGTGGCTCACCCCGTTTCGTGGGTTTTTATATAGAGTAGCCATCTGATAGCAAAAAGTGTGACTGGCAGATGTTATCAGTCGACCGAGATCGATGATTAATTGTTGTATAAAGTTTGACTCATGTGTAATATTTTTAGACAGTTAAAATAAGAAGTAACTTGTGTAATAATTTAAGTTATTTAGGAGTAACTTGTATAATAATTTTAGTTATTACACTCCAATCTTTCTAATAAAATTCGGGGTATTACAATAATATTTATTATATATATAATATATAATTTATAATTGTTATTTGTTTGGCCGGTAAACGAAGGCAAGGACGATAAATTCATTACCTGACAGGGATGAGTATAAGAAAAATTTTCATACCTGCAACGGGGATGGGATGGGTAGGCTGAATTAAATAGATGTAAATATATTTCATAGTTTTCTATAAAGATATTTATATGTGTGTAGGCTCAATTTATTTCAATTCGTGAAAAAATGAAAACATCAGACACACGTGGATAAAGATATTTATTCAAATAACTGGTAAAATTAGTTAGTATATATTTATTTAAGTTTTAAAAAAATCAATATAATCAATTTCAAATACAATTAATGTAATCACATGTGGGAACACATATTACAGTTTAAAAAAAATAATGTCTTAATTTAGTTTTTGATGCAATCATACAAATTTTACCTTAATAAATATTTGATTAACTATGATTTACAAATTATTAATATATACATGAAATTCAATATTATTCAATTATCAATATTTAATTATTTTTAGACTTTCATAAAGAGATGAAATCTTAATTATCACAAAGTAGTTCAGGCGCCCCTAATTTATCCCTTGCAAATAATTTTAAGGCCTGCCTAAAGCTTGCTCAAACCTTTTTCTGATAAGCAAAGATTTCCTTGCAAGGCGATGCTGACTTGGCTCTGCTTGGAAGACAGATTTTTTTTTTTTGGTTTTATATAGATTATTTCCACAAATTTTTATTTGTTTAATTTTTTTAAACATATTATTAATATTTTTTTAAGAAAATAAAAAATACTTAAAAATAATAGTAAAAAAAAAAAAAGAATTCACATGCAAGTGAAAATAGCCAACGTAATTTCAATTTTTTTTTTAATGAAAAGAACGATATAAAATGAATAATAAATATATCCCTATGAATAACATTATGGGAGATATTTATTATTAGGGTGGACATTTTAGATTCAATTTATCTTTTTTTTGGGGGGGGAGGGTGGGGTTAGTAAATTTATCGAATTTTTTTAATTATTTATATTAGGCTTACGATTGAGCATGCGGAGCTTGTGCCAACCATACCTTCCCTGAAAGATTAAAAATCAAATATTTTTATATATTTTATGTATTCATATATTATTGTCTTAAAATATATATAATTCATATGTTTTTATTTTATTAAATTATTTTAACATTAAATTATTTATTTTTATAAATTTTAAGGTAATTTAATTTGAAAATTAAACAAAGTAAATTAACCCACAAAAATAAAGATAAATAAATTAAAGTAACATTAGGTGCAGTAATTAAAAAAGGTAACAATAAATTAATGTTTTTAAGTGAAATAATAACAATAATAATAATAAGCTTATGAAAACTGTTTTTGAATAAAGGATTTCTCTAGCGAAAAGAATGGAATAAATGTTCAAAATCTTCCTCTTCTTTAACTTATGATAAAAAGAAAATAAAAAAGTATATAATTTAACAAATTAAAATTAATCAAATTAAAAAAAATAATATGTTGATGAATATATTTTATTATTTTGTTTTTAATTTATTTAAACAAATATATATATATACATTTAATTTTTATATTTTCTTTTCACTTTTACTTATTTCCCTTTTCTTTTATTTTATTTCTAATTAGATCCTAGCTCCAAATAGGCGGCCTCACACTGACCAGCTCCATGAATCATCATTTCTTGTGACCGACGCCCACTGTTATTAGGTTCTTGAAGTTGAATTCTATCTGTTCATCTAATCTGATTATTTAATTTAAAAATTATATTTTTTTAATTCTTTTAAAGGATAAATTGAGTAAATGACTATTCAAACACGTCAAATAAACCCTTGACATGCGCCGCCCTCTTGTATATTGCTTTGGCTTCTTTACGCGCACGCGCACACACACACTTATATATACACACATACTAGTATTTATATGTACAATGCACGAGAAACTGTATAATATTTTTAATAAATAAAATATAATTTTTAAATATATTATAAAAATATTTTAATAAAATTACATAATTTCATAAAATAATTATTTAAGTTATTTTTTATATTTAAATTTTTTATTTGTGTCAATATTAATAAAATACTAAAATTGAGCAAAGTCAAATTTCCATATGAGTACTAAAATTTTATATTTTACCAAATCTTGATTTGACTTAATTTTAAAATTTAAAATTTGATCTAAAATATATATTAAATCACATATTTTCCTAATTCACCTTATCTATTTTTTATTTCAAACTATGTGTTAATTTTAATATACATTTTTATTTTTTTAATTCTAGATTCATTTTTTAAAATTAGCTTGAGTTAGAAATATTATTAATCTTAATTGTACTAAAATAATTTTTAATTGGTTTATACAGATAACTTAAGTTAAAAATATTATTTTTATTAATTGTACATTATATTTTATAAAAACAATTCAAATATTAAGTATTATTAATCAAGTTTTTAACTGATGGTCAACACGACTAATTCAATTTTAAAATTGTGCTTAAAAATTATTCTCTATCCTAATTAATATTTAGGCACTTTCAAGCCTAATTATATCACGCCCCTAATTTAATTATTCAGGACGGACAGTATAGGAATATAGGAACTAAATAAATTAAATAAAAATCTGTGCCAAGGTCAAGTCATAATATAATAATAACCATCAGAGCAACTACACAGATCTCTTATTCCTATATTAAAATGATAAAAATAACATCAACTATAACGAATCCAATGTCACATCCCAATGACACCATTAAAGACTTATACAGCCAAACAAACATCCTCAATGATAATAAAATCTCATATTTAATGAACTGGGACCTAAACCCTAGGTCACACCAATAAAAATACAGTCACCCAAACATAAACAAATCACATGCTAGGTCAATTCATTAGTCTTAACTCAGCTCCGGGTGGCTACTTCCTGGTCTCGTCAGATCACCTATAATATGAATGGGAAGAGCAAACTTACCTAATAGGTAGGACCGTGTAAGTGTGCACGAGTAAACAGTAATCAAGCATATAACATAACTTACAATAATATCAACCAAATATAATATAACAATGCATATGTGATACAATGTAATGGCAAATGTAATTCTCTAATCTCCATCTACCTCCAACTTTATCCTGAGACAAGTGACGTTTAACACAACACATGGGATCACCAATTGCACTATTTACACTTATAGTAAACATATATCTCAATTTACATATATAAATAAAATAGGGAACCGTGTTACACCCCCATTGGTGTAAGACTCAAGGGAACCTTTGCTAGGGAAGCGTGGTACACCCCTAGTCAAGCATCTGCTTAGCTCAAGTAGGGTCTAGCTGCAGTTCAGAGAAAATCTCATAATCACATCTCAATATTAATGTCCCAACCCCAAATGACTAAGTATTAGTCATATATATCAACTGGGAATCATTTGGTATTTTTAAAATCTTATTTTATTATTTTTCTTAAATCATAAATCCCATCCATATATATAACTCGTGCCTCGGCACGTCACAACATAAATATGGTACTCCCTGCTAATCAATGTTCTCAACATGAACCAGATGATGCCACTCGAGCCCTATGCACATGAATGCTCAATCATGTATGTAAATATCATCTCAATATAAAAATACATTCTCATTATACTTGATGATGATTTGGGTTTCATTTAACATTTTAAAATCAACAATAAAAGGGTTTGGGTACAAAATAAGAGGTTTAAAAATCAAAACAGAGCATTTTCAAGCATTCTGCCTGTTGGCACCCCGACGCTTGCTACTGGCATCTCGACGCTAGCTGGCGTCTCGACACCATCCTGACGCTAGCACCCAGCACTCAGCTCTCAGGTTCATTTTCACAAAACCCCAACTTCAAAACAACTCCAAATCACTCATTTAAGCCCCCAAACTCAACAATGAACCATATATAAACGTTTAAACACTTAAATAACATATTTCTACAACATTAGATTCAATAACTCAAAAGAATGCAAGATCTCAACATATATATGCATATATCTACACATATTTTATATACATATATAAATATAGCACAAATCCTCTAAAATCTAAACCAAATCAAGCATACAACATGTCAAAATCTTCTTAGCAACATCAAGAACACAAATATAATTCCCACCTTCCACGAATCCGGAGAGAAAAAAATCGAGGAAAACCAGTTGAGCTCTCAACCTTCAAGAGCCGATTTCTCCCATCTCAGGCCAAACCACCGAAAATAGATGTCACCATGATGTTCATGACGTTGAACACTACCCTAATCTGCTGACCTTTCACTTTGGATCGCACTTTCTTTATCTACCCTCTTTCTTCTCTCTCTCTTTTCTCTTTTGTCTCTCCCTTGTCTCTCTCTCTTTTTTTTTTTTTTTCTAATCTCTTCCTGAATCGAGCAAAATAAAAGGAAAGAAAGAGAAAAAGTGAAGGAAAAAGGAAGGAAGGAAAGAAATAAAGCTGGGCCTTTGGCCAAGTTGTCTAACCAATTACCAATTCGAACCACACTCAGCCCAGGAAAATAAAATAAATCAAATAAATATTTTACTGGCTCAAAATAATACATAAATAGCTAAAAATAGATGCTGGGTATTAAATTCTCCCCATTATAAAAATTTCCGTCCTGAAATTTATACAATACACTATAGTCAGAAATAAGGGATGGATACTTCAACTGCATCATCCATTCACATTCCCAAGTGGATTCTTCAACTCCACGGCGTCGCCACAACACGCAAACCAAGGAAATGGTCTTGTCACACAAAACCTACTCATCCCTATCCTGGATCCAAACTAGCAAATTCTCGAAAGTTACATCATTCTCAATATCTAATTTGTCCTAATTAATCGCATGAGGAGAATCTGGTATATACTTTTGAAGTATAGATATGTGGAACATATTATCAATTCGAGCTAATTGTGAAGAGAGCGCTAATCTATATGCCACATTACTAATTCACCCAATAATCTCAAGAGCTCCAATATACCTCGGCGAAAGTTTTCCCCGTTTCCCAAATCGAACTATATTCTGCCTTGGTAAAACTTTCAGAAATATAAAATCACCGACCTGAAATTCCAACGGCCGTCTTTGTTTATTAGCATAACCTTTTTGTCTACTCTGAGCCATCAAAAGTCTCTATCGGATCACTTGAATCTTCTCTAATGCCTATCTCACCAAATTAGGACCAACTGTCAGAAGTTCTCTTGCTTCAGCCCAACATAACGAAGATCTGCAAGGTCATCCATATAAAGCTTCATACGAAGCCATACCAATACTCGCCAGATAACTGTTGTTATACACAAATTTAATCAATAGCAAATGGCTCTCCTAATTTTCTCATAAAGTTAACACACAAGATCTGAGCATATCTTTCAAAATTTGAATTATTTATTTTGACTGCTCGTCTATCTACAGGTGAAATGCTGTACTATAATACAATTAAGTTCCTAGTGTCACCTATAAACTTTACCAAAACTGTGCTGTAAACACTAAGTCTCAGTTTAACACAATCGATAAAAGTGTACCATGTAACCGAATAATTTCACGAATGCAAAGTTGACACCGCTCCTCTATAGAATCTTTATTCCAAACAAGTAGAAAATGAGCCAATTTAGTTAATCGGTCCACAATCATCCAAATGGCATTATGTTTCTTATGAGTTCTTGGCAAACCCATCACAAAATCCATAGTTACATGGTCCCACTTCCACTAGCAATGGTTGTAACAAACTAGCTGGTCTTTGGTATTTGGCCTTTACCTGCTAATAGGTTATGCAACGAGACATAAATTCCACCACTTCAGGCTTCATATCGCTCCACCAGTATTGATGTCCCAAGTCTTTATACATTTTACTTCCTCCAGGATGTGCTGCAAACCTCGAGTGATGAAACTCCTGGAGTACCTCTTCTAAATTTCATCCACATCAGGCACAAAATTCTTATCTCTAAACTTCAAATACTCTTCTGCGAATAAACTCCAACCTTCAGCTACCTATCCCGAAGACAAATAATACCTCATGTTCTAACAATATTGATCATTCTATTAAGTCTCAATAACTCGTGTCAATAACATAGGTACCACTTGCAAACAATTCAAACTAAAGTAGGTGGTGTCATCCTTATCATCTTCGCCCCACCAAAGTTCAAAATCACTAACATCCTCTTGAAGATGCCACTGAGAATGAATCATCATGGATACCAACCTCTGTGACTTTCTACTCAAATCGTCAGCCACCACGTTAGTCTTCTCTGGATGATACTGAAGGTTAAAATCATTATTTTTCAAGTATTCCATCCATCTTCTCTGTCTTATATTCAAATCACGCTGGGTAAACGAATACTTTAAACTCTTGTGATCTGAATAAGCATTAAATCTTTCACTATACAAATAATGCCGCCAAATCTTTAAAGCAAAAACCATCATGGCCAACTCCAAATCATGAGTTGGGTAATTCCTCTTATGCGGCTTCAACTGCCTAGAACCATACACCACTACTTAATCATTCTGCATTAAAACACATCCAAACCTTCACGTGAAGCGTCACAATGCACCAAATATCCCATTCCACATTTAGGTATACTCAATACTAGAGCCTCAGTTAATCTCCGTTTCAATATATTAAAAGTATTCTCACAAGCATCATCCCATTCAAATCTAACCCTTTTTTCGCATCAACTGAGTCAATGGACCCGCTAATTGAGAGAAATCTTGGATAAAACGATAGTAATAACAAGCCAAACTCGAGCAACTAAGAACTTCAAAAATAGACCTTGGCCGCACCCAATCTAACATAGCTGAAACCTTAGAAGGATCCACTGCAATTCCTTGACCAGAAACCACATGACCCAAAAATTTTACCTCAGATGAACAAAATTCACATTTACTAGCCTTAGCATACAACTTATGATCTTGAAGTCTCTTCAAAACTGTCCTCAAATGTTACTCATGCTCATATTTATCACGAGAATAGATCAAAATATCATCAATAAATACCATTACAAACCAATCCAGATTAGGTCAAAAACTCCTATTCATCAAATCCATAAACACTGTCAGAGCATTCATTAACTTGAATGGCATAACCACAAACCAGAATGACCATATTGAGTACGAAACACCGTCTTGGGAATATCTTCCTCTCAAGTCCTCACCTGATGATAACCTAAACGAAAATCAATCTTAAAAATATAAGCTGATCCTCGTAACTGGTTAAACAAATCATCTATCGCCGGCAATGGATATTTATTCTTAATAGTCACCGAATACAACAACCGATAATCAACACAAAGCCTTAAGGTCTTACCTTTCTTCTTTGAAAAAAACTATCGATGTTGCCCACGGTAATGTAGCTAGTCAAATAAAACCTCAAACGTATAAATCATTCAATTGAACCTTCAATTCTTTCAACTCTGCCGGCGCTATACGATATAGTACTACAAAAATAAGAGAAACTCCTTACACAAGATGTAAGCAAAAATCAATCTCCGTCTGAGGAGATAACTCCCATAATTTCTTAGGAAATACATCTTCATACTCACAAATAACTCTTAGAAGAAAGTGCTTGGAGTCTTTCTCATTCAATCTCAAACTGGCCAATAAACCAAAAAACTTCCCCACGCACCTAGTGTCAAACAATGAAGAAGGCAAAACTGCTCTTGCCTCACCTCGAATTCTAACCATAGTATCATCAAGTAGAATAGCTATCACTAACTTACGGTAACAATTTATCATTACCCGATAAGTAGAGCCAATCCATTCTTAGAATCACATCAAACTCTTTCATCTTTAAAACCCTCAAGTCAATCCATAATTGAACATCGCCCAAGTGCAAAACACAGTTCCTATAGATCCAATTCACTGAAGAATTGCTACCCGTTAGAGAATCTAAAAACTCCAACCTCTCGAGCGTCAAACCCAAAGTGTTCACATAAGTTTGCGAAATAAATGAATGTGATACGCCGATGTCAAATAAAACATGTACCCAAGTGCTAAATAAAACAAATGTACCACGTATCATAGAAGCATCTGGGGTCTCATCTCGCTATACAAGTGCGTAAGCACACCCTTGAGACCTTTGGATCCCTAAGCTGCCATCACTTTTACTTTTCCTTCGCTGGCCACCGCCATCACCACTACCACGCAGCTACCAAAATTACTGAATCTGTTGCATAGATTGTTGCTGTATAGATGGTACAGGCCTCACTGGATACTGATGAGCCTAATAAGAACCAATCTGTTGAGCACCCGGCTCAATATTCCCCTGTGACATCTCCCCAAGGTTGATTATACCTATAACATAGTCTCTACCCAAATTGATCTTGAAATCCTCCCCTCTGAGAGACTAAAACTGTTGTCGTCACTGACCACTTGACGAACCTGAAACTAATCCTGAACCAGAACTACTTCTTTTCTGATAGGGAAATTGCTGATGTTGCTGAAATTTTCTTCTGGAACCACTAGCCTTTTCTTTACGTTTTCTTTATCTAGAAGCAGAACCATATTTTTGCATCACATTGTGTCTCTAAATCTGTTCTTGGCCTCACAAGCCCTAGATTTGAAGTCAATGGTATCTCTTTCCACCGTGAGAGCTGCCACCACCACACCAGAGTAACTCTGATGTCTCAACGCAATGATCTACCTCTTGATATAGGAAATCAATCCCCATTCAAAATTTTTAGCCCTTGTTACCTCATCTGGCACAATCTGCGGAGCAAATCTTGCCAATTCTATGAATTTCCTCTCATATTCTTGCACTGATAAGTTCCCCCACTCCAATGCAAGAAATTCCTGAACTTTCATCTTTTTCATCATTGTGGGGAAAAATCTTTCAAGAAAATGCTTCCTTAAACGCTTCCCAAGTCAAAGTATGAATATCAATAATGTCCCTGTAGGACCTCCACCAATGAATAGCACCTCCTTGAAACTAACGTGCAGTAACTCTGATTCTAACCTTATCACCTTCCGCGCCTAAAGTTTCCATAATCTCAGAAATTTCCTCCACCCATCTTTCTACCTCGATTGGATCCCCTTCCCTATTGAACTTAAGGGGATCATATTTCCTAAACTGGCTAATAATCCTCATAATCGGTGTGTCTTTTGGTACAGGTGCTGCAGCCACTGCTGGGGTAGGAACTACTGTCGGTACACCTAATCCCTCTATCTAGGCCCACTAGGCTGCCATAAACTGCACCATCTACTCATATGTCAGCTGTGGAAAACCACCATCAGCCAACAGCACCTCATGAAAATCCTTTTGCCCAAACCCTAGAGCATTAGGATTCTGGCCACTAGATTGATTCCTTTGATTTTCACCTCTTCTATGCCTAGCCATTCTATATAATATAGCCATCATAAATTCCAAAATTGATAATATAATATAATAAATGATAAATTCTCAACGAAAACAAATAGGCCTTACTACCCATGACCCAAAAGTAAACGTAACCTAGAGCTCTGATACCAATCTATCATGGCTCTAACTTAATTGTTCAGGACGGATGGCATGAGAATATAAGAACTAAATAAATTAAATAAAAACCTATACCAAGGTCAAGTCATAATATAATAATAACCATCAGAGTAACTACACACATCCCTCATTCCCATATTAAAACAATAAAAATAACATCAACCATAGTGAATCCAATGTCACATCCCACTGACACCATTAAAGGCTTTTACAGCCAAACAAACAAACATCCTTAATAACAATACAATCTCATATTTAATGAATTGGGACCCACACCCTGAGTCGTATTAATAAAAATATAGTTTCCCAAACATAAATAAATCACGTGCTAGGTCAATCCATCAGTCTAAACTCAGCTCTGAGTGGCTACTCCCTGTCCTCGTCGGGTCATCTGTAACATAGATGGGATGAGCAAACTTGCCCAATAGGTAGGACCGTGCAAGTGTGCACAAGTGAACAATAATCAAGCATATAGCATAACTCACAGCAATATCAACCAAATATAATATAACAATGCATGTATGATGCAATGCAATGGCAAATGTAATTCTCTAATCTCTATTTACAACTTTATCCTGGGACGAGTGACGTTAGTGCAGCATGCAGGATCACCAACCGTACCGTTTATGCTCACAGTAAACGCATATCTCAATATACATATATAAACTGAATAGAGAACCGTGTTACACCCCCATTAGTGTAAGACTTAGGAGAACCGTGTTACACCCCTGCCCCTTTTGTTAGGGAACCGTGTTACATCCCTGGTTAGGTATCTACTTAGCTCAAGCAGGGTCCAGCTGCAGTTTGGAAAAAATCTCATAATCACATCTCAATATTAATATCCCAACTCCAAATGACTGAGCGCTAGTCATATATATCAACTGGGGATAATATGGTATTTTTAAAATCTCATTTTATCTTTTTTCTCAAATCATGGATCTCGTCCATTTATATAACCCCATGCCTCGGCACATTATAACATAAATATGGCACTCTTGGCCAATCAATGTTCTCAACATGAATCAAATGATGCCATCCCAACTCCCATGCACATGATGTGCTCCATCATGCATGTAAATATCATCTTAATATACAAATACATTCCCATTATGCTTGATGATGATTTGGGTTTCATTTAACATTTTTAAATCAACTATGAATGGGTTTGGGTACAAAATAAAAGGTTTAAAAATCAAAATAGAGCATTTTTGGGCATTCTGCCCATTAAGGTCCCGGTGCTAGCTGCTGGCTTCCCGACACCGTCCTAATGCTAGCTAGCGTCCCGACGTCGTCTTGACCCCAGCACCTAACACTCCACTCCCAGGTTCGTTTTCATGAAACCCCAACTTCAAAACAACCCCAAATCACTCATCCAAGCCCCCAAACTCAACAATTAACCATATCTAAACATTTAAACACCTAAATAACATGTTTCTACAACATTAGATTCAAGAATAACTCAAAAAATACAAGATCTCAACATATATATGCGTATATATACATGCGTTCATAAATATATATCATAAATCCTCCAAAATCTCGACGAAATCAAGCATACAATATGTCAAAATCTTCTTAGCAACATCTAAAACACAAATATAAGTCTCACCTATCTCGAATCCAAAGGGAAAAGGAGAAAATCAAAGAAAATTGGTTGAGCTCCCAACCTTCAAGAGTTGACTTCTCCCACCTCGGGCTAAACCACTGAAAATAAATATCACTACGGTATTCAGGATGTCAAACACTATCCCGATCTGCCGACCTTCCACTCCGGATTGCACTTTCTCTCTCTACCCTTCTCTCCTCTCTCTTTTTTCTCTCTTCTCTCTCTCTTTTTTTTCTGGTCTTTCCCTGAACCGAGCCAAAGAAAAGAAAAGAAAAAGAAAAAGAGAAGGAAAAATGAAGGAAGAAAAAAAATGGAACTTGGCCCTTAGCTCAATTGTTCAACCAAATACCAATTCGAACCACATTCAACCTAGGAAAATAAAATAAATCAACTAAATCTCAAAATAAATATTTTACTGGCCTAAAATAACACATAAATAGCCAAAAATAAATAGCGGATATTACAAATTAATAGTAGGTATTTTTGTGTATTTTAATTTTAAAATATACTAAGAGTTGTTATTATGGGAGGAGTTAAAATTTTGTTAAATTTAATTAATATTCAATCATTTTTAAATTACTTCCAATCCTAATTATTCTTAATATTTTCAGATTTAATTTTAAATATGTTTAAAATATATAAATTTTACAACAATAGTGAACTAATAAGTAAGTGAGTCCATTTTAAAAATTAATTAACTCATTTCGCATTAGTTACAATCACATAATACACCTTAATGGCTATACAGACTAATAAAAATTATATACAACTGTAGTTAGGTACCAATACAGAACAAAAATAAGTAAAAAGAGAAAAAAATTACTGAAAAATAAAAAAAAAAAGAGTATTCCATTCAAAGATTTCCAAGAAAAATAAAAAGTAGAATGATAAATAGAGAGAGCGCACAAACAATTTGGTTTAATTAGAAAAAATAATTACACAATTTTAATACAGGTATATATAGATAATATAAATTTATAAAAATAGCACAATATTAAGTGTTATTTATCAATTGAAAATAATACCCATCAACTTCCTTAAAAATGCAAAAATAGCACTTATTCTTTGGTGGAGAAGATGCCCAATAATGGAAATTGCTTTTAATTCTTTGTGAGTGAAAGTGAAAAAAAAAAAAAAAAACTGGAGAGAATATTAAATTTTAAGAATTTCCAAAAAGTGTTTCTAATATAATTATTGATTTATCTTTAGAAAAATAAAAAAATTATATTTTTATATTGAATGGCCAGATAAAATTAATATTAAATGAATGATTAAGATTCAATTTTAAGACCCCTAAAATTTACATGGTAGGGGCTGTGCTGAAGAAATTGAGGGTTAAGATTTAATTAAGGTTTATTAATTTTATCAAATAATATTTATTAATTCAGACAATAATATTTATTATCAAATAATATTTATTAATTCAAGTAATAATATTTATTAATTCTTTTAATTAAATTTTGATAATCCATTTTTTTACTGTAACCTCTCCTGTGTAATTTCAACTTCAGCGCCTGGAACCCTACGTTCATCTCCAAAAATTTAAGCATGGGGGGTATTATTCTTTTCCCACTATACGTTATACTTTTGGGAAGTTCGGGATTCTCTATCATACGCGCAAGTGGAATATTCCACGCAAGCTGATTGATTCTATCCTAATTTAATTAACCATTGTTTGGTCTCTTTAATTAACGGGGGCATTAATTGTCTATTGCTTCTTGCTTCCTCCTTGGTTCTCAGAAAAAATTTAAATATCATTTGGGGGAGGGTATTATTGTATTTTCATTACAATTTGGAGATGTTTGATTGGCAATATATATATATATATATAGAGTAAAAGTTTAAAAATTTAATATAAAAATGATATATAAAGGAATTTAATTGAAAAAAATATAAAAAAATCAGTAAATGTTAATAAATTTTGTTTGATTTTGATTAATCAAACAGCTCTGAGGTGGGTCGGGATTCTCTATCATGCACCGTCGTGATATATTCCACGTAAGCTGATTGATTCTATTCTAATTAAGACCAATGAACCATTGTTTAGTCTCTTTACTTTACAGAGGCATTAATTGTCTATTGCTTCTTCCTTCCTTCCTTCCTTCATTCTTCGTTCGTTCGCAAATGGCTGTTGCAGAAATCTTTTTGAGTGCTTTCATTCAGGTGTTGTTTGAGAAGTTAGCCTCGGGCGAGCTGTTGAAGTTGGCTCGCAGAGAGAAGATTCGGGATCAGCTGAGGAAATGGAGCCGAATGTTGGAACAGATAAAGGCGGTGCTCGCAGATGCTGAAGAGAAGCAAATGATGGAGGGGGGAATCAAATTGTGGCTGGAAGATCTGGAGGACTTGGCTTACGACCTCGACGACCTACTCGACGAATTCGCAACCGATGCTTTGCGACGGCAGTTGACTGCTCATGGGGACCGACCTAGCACCAGCGAGGTACAACTTCAACTCACTACTAGTTCTGTTAATGGGCCAAGTCTGGAAGTTTAAGACTTGATCCGCATCTAATGGTAATGGATTTGATATAAAGTAGATGGATTCAATCTCGCAAGATATGCTAAGGGGGCGTTTGACAACTCAAAAAATTTTAAAAGTTTTCAAACCTTTTAATCAAAATTTACCATTTATCATTTTTACATCACATCAACTCAAACTTTTAAGTTTTTTTGTGTCTTCAAACACCCTATCAGATTTAGATTCGATCTGAATCTAATAATAATAATAATAGATTTGATATTAAAAAGTAATTGGATCCAATCTTACAAGATGCAACACTTCCGATCTATATATATCAAGTTTCGATCAGATGCATCAAATTTTGTTTTGGATCTAATAATAATGGATTTGATATCAAAGCTAATTAGATTCAATCTTGCATTTGATTGGTTTTGAAAAATAAATTTTTATTTTAAAAATATTATTTTATAAAAATAAAAATATATATTTTACTAAAAGATAATATATATATATATATATATATGCACATGTATTATATAATATAATCACGTGTGGAGGCACTCGTGCTTCCCCTTGCTTTCTTTGCCATAGGAGGTTGGTATTTAGGAGATGTTTAGTTGGTAAAATTTTGATCAAAAAAATATAGTAAAAATATAAAAATTTGATGTAAAAATAATATGTGATAAATTTTAATTAGAAAAAAGTATAAAAAATTAATAATTTTTAATTAATTTTAGTCAACTAAACACGTCCTTAAACTTACACACGTATATATATTTATAATCTATAAAACTTTTAGATAACTCATAATTCTTTTTAGTAAAATATTGTTAGAATTTTATGCTTGCGTGTGGTGTAATTATGTGTCAAAAGTAAGACAACTCTCAATGAAAGTAGTATTTTTTTTTATTTTCCTCACAAAAATATGTATATATGTGGTGGGATAAATGTTCATTATTCAATACTAGCAACCGGTGCACACGTAATGTATGTAAAAAAGATTTATGGTTTAAAAAATTATAAATTTTTAATTAGATACTAAAAAAATATGAAATATACATAATAATATAATAAATAATAATAAATTAAATAAGGCTTAAATTGTTTTTTTTTTTATGCTTTTAGGGGGTGGATAATTTCTCTCTATTATATTGAAATTCTTTTGTAGCAAATTTTCCCATAGACCTAAAATAACAAACAAAATTATTTATAATTTATCTTGTAACAACTTGCTTCTAATTTACGTTTGTAAGAGATTTTTCAAAAGTAAGAAGATAATTTTTTTTTTAAATCTTACAAAAAAATCTCCCAAAATTTATTTGGGACATATCAAAAAGTATAAAATAATTTCTAACAATGTTTCAATTCTATCAAAAACAAATTCTACATTCTAATTGGCTAAGTGACATCGACGTCTTAAATTTGATAAAAATGCACAAAATACATTTGTACTTTCTAAAATTAAACGTACTATTCTTGCTTTTTCAATTTGTTACAAATTCCCCTAAGAATAAATTCAAAAAATCATAAATAAGAGTCATTGTTTATTTAATCATAAAAAATAGAGATTTCATAATTAAAAGCCATATCAAGTGAGGGAGACTCTGAAGATGATCCAATTGAGATTCTCAAATAAACCCTAACTGAAGATCTAACCGGTCAATTATATAATCTGATCAAATTTCACTGTATATCTCAAATATTTTTCTCTCAGTAGGTTGAGATTATTGGTGAACCTAGACTCTGATATTAGTGTTGGGTGGTCTTAGACCTCTTTCATCCCTAAAAGTTAGCTCGAGAGGGTGCGGGTTTCCCTCATAACTCCTTCCACAACGATGTAGAATAACTAGCTGTTTTAAAAACTTGGATAAATGATTAAATAGTCAAAATAGCTCAGAATCGTTAGGATAATACTCCAATAATCATCAATCAAGCATTAGCAGACAGCAATCGAGAGAATTAGGCTAAATTAGAAGAAATTTGTAACATAATCTAAAAAATAAGATAATAACTGTAATTTTCAAAATTACAAGAATTTTTCGTTTATTTTTTATTAAATCTCAAGGATAGTCAATGTAATCTATCCATTTTAATTTTATGGATTACTTGCATTATGTTTGATTTGAAAAGAACAGATAAAAATACAAATTTTCTCCCTCATTGTTTAGTTGTTTAGTTCTCTCTCCCCCTCCCTCCCTCCCTCCCTCCCTCCCTTCTTTTTCACTTTTCTTCCGTAGGCTCCAAATAAAACCATAGGATTTGTTTGGTTTTGAGAGAAGTGAAGTGAAAATTAGGGAATAAAAGTTTCTCTTTTGATTGGTTGTTAGGATTTGGAGAGAAGGAAAAGAAAACTATGAAAGAAATTCTAACACAGATCTGGAGAGAAAAGGAAACGAAAACCATAAAAGAAATTCCAACACATTGTACCTTTTTTTTTTCTGTACTCTCTCTCCATTTTCCCTTTATCTTCTTTTCAAGTAATCAGAAAGTGTTATGCCCCAAACTTCCGTGTTCACGCCGAATAACAGTGAAATATAGAGTCTAAATAAACCCATATAAGACTTAACCAAAGTTAAGTTGCATCAACGAATCGAAATCACTTGTTACAATCCAAGTCAAATTTGTATAATATAAAATTTTCAACTCAGAACACTGACATGCATACATCATTCCTTATTCCTCCCTAAATTAAATAAATATAAGAATAAATGAATCGCCATCTGGGCAATCAACAAATAAAAATATATCCAACTAAAACACATCATACACAATATACAGTAATTAAATCTCTGATGGTGAGTCACGGTAACATCTCAACTCAAAAATAATAATATATCATAAAGTCTCTATAAGACCAAATTCCAAGTCAAATTAGTGCTCGGCTTGCTTACTTGGGATGGCTGTTTTCAACTCTCAAAATGTAACCTAAAATATGGAGTAGGTGAGCTTAAAAGTCGAGCATGTGAAATAGTGTGTGAGCATGCGCAAGTATATAGTCCCAAATGCATCATATCAATATAAACCAATAAGAAAAAAAAATGCTATACCTTGGCCATGCAATCGCTATTTGCCAGCCACGACAAATCATATTTTGGGATGAGTGATAGTTTTATACGGAGTCACCAAACACGCCATTTTGCTTGACTAACACCAAACTAACATCACAGTATGCATCTCCTTCAAATGACGTTAAATAATCACATTCTCATGTTGGCCCTTCAACCATATCTCATGATAGGTGACCATCAAAATCCAAGTATCAGTCTATACCTCGAAAAAAATAGTCTAAATATGTCTCATTACCCAATGACTACTCTCTAATCACATATAAGTTGTTCGATATTTTAAGGTCTTATTTTTAAATTAAATTAATAAAAATGGACCTCAAGTTCGTAATATGACTATTCTTCGACACATCAACATGTCATAATAACTAGGCCCTTTCGACCTCACAATGATAATAGAATGATGTACTCCAATCTCAATATACTTGATATGTCTCTATCATGCATAACATAATTTCATCAATAATATATATTCATAATCTCAATAACATAAATTAAATTTATGCATGCATGCATCTTATTAATAACCTATTAATCGATTCATAATATTGTCATAACAATGATAAGAATGTCATGAAGATTTGGGTTCCCATCGATTACGGTGCCAAAAAGAACAGAACAGTTCGAAATATGGCTAGTCATTCAAACGGAAGGATGAATCATTCGAATCGCAAGGGGCATAGACCAAAGTCTCCAAATATACCACTCGTCATTTGAACACCATTGCCCACAAATCCAAAAGTTGGATTCGTTTTGGCTCAATTGAATTTCATACTCTCCCAAACCCCAAATTAAGTCTCAAATCCAACAAAGGGCTGCAGAAGGCAATCGCTCATTCTTAAAGCCAACATTCTTAAAACTAAAGCGTTGAGCGATTTCAAGATGCCACTAATAATACCCAACGATTAGACAAGTGTTTTTTCTTATGTGGATCCTATTTCAATGGGAACTTAATGAGTTGATCCACCTACACATCTTGCTTTTAATGCAACCAATATATATACATGTAATAATCTTTAAAATATATTTACCTACCAACAATCTGCAATATCCATTCAAAATCTGAAAATTTCCAAGACAAATAGTTCAATAATAATAAATCCAAGCAAAGCACTCAAACCAATTAAACAATCATAACAGATAAACAAGATTATTGACGGAGAAACCCTTACTAAAAATAGTAAGATAAAATTTTGTATCCATTCTCAAAGGCTACCCAAAGACCTTTATTATAAATCTGGTTATAAAGTTTTATACGCAGTAAACCGACTCCTCGAACCTATTCTACAAGCCTTTTGCTTGACTCTTCGATGCACCATAACCAAATGAAGAAATATTTCGACTCCATAAACAGAAAAACCAGTCTTGAACTCCTTCAAGATTTTATATGCACATTAAACTAAATTGTTTTTTTCTTTTGAAAAAGATAAGTAAATGTTTATTTATAACAAAGGAATTTACATGAGCATCAAAGTGATGCTAACACTAGACAAACGAACATCAATTACAAATAAAAATAGCCAGACAAAGCAAACCAAAATGTCAACTCCAAACAAAAACAAAAATCAACTAATCTGATCAAGGAAGTTTAAGAGAGAAGGTAGATCTATCTCCCTTCCTTCCCTAACCCAACCATAGAGACAAGAGAGAAAGTAGCTTTTTATCTTCAAGATTGTCCTGTTTTCATCTTCGAATATTCTTCTATTTCTATCCTTCCATATTAACCAGAACAAACAAAATGGTACCACATTCCAAATGGATTTCTTATGCTTTCCAAAAGGTTGTCCCCACCAAGCCAAGAGAAAGTCACTTAGACTCCACGGGAAGCATAAATAAACTCCGAAGCATGCAAGAATCAAATTCTATATCTCCATTGTCCATTGACAGTGCAATAGAAGATGTGCAATAGATTCCTTCTGTCTAAGGCATAGAATACATCGGTTGACTATAAAATATCCTCTGAGTTTAAGGTTATCCATGGTTAAGATTTTCCCCCTACCTGCACACCAAGTGAAGAAAGTCACTCTAGGAGGAATATCTTTATTCCAAAGCTTTGCCCATGGAAAAACATCTTTTGGGTCTCCTTGAAGGAATTGGTAGAAGGACCTGACAGTGAAAGTTCTATCCTTAGACATGGTCCAAACCATAGAGTCCTCAAGGTCCTCCAGACAAACATTTTTAAGCAGCTCCATGAGTGATAAATAATCACTCAATTCCCAATCATTTATGTTCCTGTGAAGCATCACTGACCAAGTGCAATTTTTGCCCCTTCCATTACAATATTCTTGTACAAATGCATATTTATTCACTGCTAGGCCAAAAATCCATGGAAAGAGGGCAACCAAACAGCCAACATTTAGCCAATCATGCTTCCAAAATAAGATTCTATCTCCTCTGCCCAGTTTCCAGGAAATGCAACGAGAGAATTTTGACCAATTCTTCCTTATTCCTTTCCAAATGCTTGCACTAGCAAAGTTAGAACATTGGACTGAGCATCAACCGCCCAGATTTTTCCCATATTTAATTGAAATTACTTTCCTCCAAAGGTTGTTCTTGTCCTGAGAGAATCTCTACAACCATTTTCCTTGAAGAGCTTCATTTTGTAGCTGCAACTTTTTGATACCAATACCACCAGATCCAATAAGAGAACAAACAGATTTCCAATTGACTAAGCTATGCTTGAAAGACCCCTCACGTTTCCCCCATAGAATCCCTTTGCAATTTCTCAAGCTCTTGCAAAACTGAGGCAGGAGCTTTGTATAGGAAAATGAAGCAAGTTGGAAGGCTGGAAAGCGCACTCTTAATCAGTGTAACTCTAGCCCCTGCTGAGAGGTATCTGGACTTCCATACCTGACCGCTCGTAAATAGTGCAGTGCTAATTAACCCCCAAGTGCAAGGGTGTGCGGTGTAGTTTTAATCTCGGTGAGTCCGAGGTCGAATCCACAGGGAAGCCTATGTGTTTCAGTTTCTAAGTTCAAATATGAATTGTAGGATTGAATTAGAATTAAAGTTGCAATTAACTTAAATTAGATTTGATAGAGTTGAAATTTGAGAAATTAAACTAAAAACAAAGTAATTACTAATTAAAGGAATGTTTCAACTTAAATAAAATTCGAACTAATTTAAACAACTCAGCAAATTAAAATTACTAAACTTAAATTTAAAGAATAATCTAATCTAATTGCAAACAAGACTTATAAGAAATTTAAAGCAGTGATTTTATCAAATTGAAATTCTAATAGAAAAGGGTTCTTGATTCAACCTTCACAATTCCAAGTAATCTGTTATTTCACCAAGGGATGATTTTAAATACAATCCATAGTTCACGTCAAAGGATCTATGGATTGGGAAAGATTTTCAATACATTCCAAAATTCCTCGATACACAGTTTTAAATTCACGTTTCATTATGGAAGATAAAACTAGAAAGATTTTATGATAAAAATACTCGAGTTCAAATCTAGATTTAAATTGTTTAAAAATTATCAAGAAAATTATAATCAAGAGTGTTTATCAGTGATTACAGAGAATATGAACAAACACTCTTGTTTTCAAAGGTTTTCCAAACAACAAATCAAGTTTGAAAATAGTAGATCACTTCACATAGGCTTTTGAAACCCATGTGAAGGATCTACGTACATCCCTCAGTTCATAACAAATTACCCTTCATTGATTCAGTGAATCAAGAACAAAGGTTTTTACCCTAGCATGCTTTGAAACAACTTGACAGGCTTAGATGAAGACATAACTGTTAAAGCTTCAAAAACGTAATTAAAACAGTCCTAATGAATGTAAAACTTACCTACGAACATTCAATTAATAATAATGAACCAAAACGAAATACTAGATTAATTAAAGTTAAACCTTAAGATCAAAACGTGCAGCATTCGTGTCAAACTCTAAACGAAACCCTAATATTTTAAAGCATCCAAAGATTAAACAAACTAATGGCATTAATCATAAAAATCATCCACAAACATTCAAAAACTAATGAAGAGCAAGAATGAAATATTAACTTACTTGAAAACGAACTTTGAAATAAGAACTTGAGTAGCAATCGCAATGACAATCGTCTTAAAAACTTGGAGTACGTAGAGTAGTAACATTCACGAATAAAAAATCTTCAAAATCTTCCCATAAATAAATAACTAAAACTAAACTTAAACCTAAGAGAAGTAGGAGGAGAGGAAGAAAAACAATATGTAGCAGCCCCCCTTCATTCGGCTACACAGTGTCATATATATAAGCAAACACAAAACCCTAATCAGTCAAAACGCGGAGCAACAATTCCGTATAAGGGGGTCCGGATCGTCCCTCAGGGGGTCCGGACCACAGTGTATGGTTTATTCAATCGGCTGGAAGGCGAGCTTTCT
Organism: Vitellaria paradoxa; assembly: GCA_019916065.1. Lineage (NCBI taxonomy): Eukaryota > Viridiplantae > Streptophyta > Magnoliopsida > Ericales > Sapotaceae > Vitellaria > Vitellaria paradoxa. The sequence continues at coordinate 61,678,308 of CM034234.1, read as the reverse complement.
GTGGTCGGGACCATCAAGCAAGGGGGTCCGGACCACAGTGTACATGAAATCCTCTTCAACAGCTCCAGCTTTCTGTGGTCGGGACCATCAAGCAAGGGGGTCCGGACCACAGTGTATAGGTTTCTTCAATGTTTGCTCCTCCATTTAAGCCAACTCTTGGGGAAGCTTGAACCATTGTTGACACGCTTTGTTCTCCTTTGTTTCCTTCCTCCTTGGAGTTGTCAAAATCACTGTCTTCTTCGTTGAATTCACCATTTTTCCTGCGATTGACAAAATGGTTTACGTAAGTGATAAAATAGTGATAAATCATGAGGAAAACGTAGTAAAACATGTAAATGAGTGTGCAAAAGTGTCGTTTGTAATTACACTTTTCGAGTGTAATCACACCCCCCAACTTGAGTCTTGCTAGTCCTTAGCAGTGCAGTTTGTTGGAATGTGAAGCAAATATTCTCTTTTCGTTGGAAACACGGCTACACTTAGCTACGTATAGCAAGCCCTTTAAACCCCTAGGTTCCCCTAAGTGGACAAGTAAGGTCTCGTGAAGGTTTGCAGTGAATCTACCCACAAAATTCAATAAACTAGTTCAATGTGTAGTAAAAGTCTTTCAAACAATTTCTGGTTCAATCTCAATAAAGAATTAGTCACTACACCCAAAAATTGCATAAAACCTCCCAATGCATGTCAAACTTACCTAATTCTCAACCCATTAATTCAAATGTATCAATTCATATCATTCATTCAAAATAGTCATCAAATATACTCTAAGATTGTGGCCTTGACTTCAATTCTCACCAGGATGCCCACTCACAAATAAAATCACTCGAACAAGGTTACTCTCATGGTTCATGCACGGATGCAATGTCAAATAAGTACAATGAACCCAATTTACGAAGTGACTGAAAGAATTAAGATATGGAGTGTTGCATAGCTTCATGAATGGAATGTATTAATGCATTACAAGAGAACTATTATCAACCACATGAAATCGATCAATGCTCTTATAAGTGTTGTTCACCTAAAGTCCATTAGGTCTTTACTAGGTTGTAGCTTGGCCATGGGGTATTGGTTAGACAAACAAAGGATAGGAAAATCAAAGTGCATGTCTAAGGATTACAATGATAGTGCAATGACAAACCCCCCAACTTCTCTCTTTTCAACTCCTTGAATACTAAACATTGAAGCTGTTCTTATTATTATTATTATTTTTTTTTTCATGGGACTAATAATAATGAACTTATGAATTGCTATGTCCCTATTTTTTTTTCTTTTTTTTTTTTTTTTTTTTTTTTACACATTTTCTAATATAAGCTCCTCCCTTATACACCTTGTTTCAATTCTTGCACAAACATCCCAAGACATGCAAGGGTGGGCTCACCTATATATCTAAGGCTAAAAGGACATCAATGTGGCTAAAACAAGAAGTTTCATATATATATATATATATATATATATTTTTTTTCATAGGCTTCAAAGTGGCTCCAAGGGTAATGTAATAAAAGAAAAGTTATAAGCTTCCAAATGTATGAAAGATGGCCTAACATCACTCTCTAGGTTTCTAACACTTTTTAGAGGCATTGACCCAGACATGTAAATCAAAAATAGCATCTTGTGGATTTAATACCAAAACAAAGTAATGTAATGAAGCTATTCAAGAAAAGTGAGATGAAAGAAGTCATAAAGAATTGAAGTATAAAACCCTCGAGAATAAAAGAGTAGGCTCTAAAGCTCACAAAAGTATGGGGTTTTAAGTCTCCACCTATATCTTGGCATACTTGAATGACTAATTCTCATGAATTCAAATCCTTAATACATTTTCATATAATGGTTTCAAAATGACAAGTTATCAATGCAATAGGCAATTTTATACTCAATTTGAATTAAAGTGCCTTCTTCAAGATTGAAACCAAACCATTCATTATTTTCATGACTGATACTAACATTAAACTAGTTAAGAGAACACATATACAGTCTAGTCATGCAAATTCAAGAAAGTCATAAATAACAATGATTTTCAAAATTTCAAAAAAAAAATTTCTCATTCATGTAAAATCTTTTCATCATGCGACCCTACCCCCCAACTTAAATGTCACATTGTCCTCAATGTGAAAACTATGAAGTATATGTGAGGATGTAGTGTGCAAAGTGAGCATGATGAGGTACAATAACAGTAAAGCATAACTAAGACTGAACATGCATCTATCAGATTAACCACTAAGAATAGAAATATTCATGGCAATGCAAGTGGTTAATAATAGTAACAGAAGAATAAAATAACATAAAATAAAAACGAGACAAAAAGAAAAGAAAAGCAATAAAATAAAAATGGAAAGGAACATACCTTCTGATAGCATCCTTCAGGTCTAAATGTTACCGAAATTCAAATAAAAACTGTAAAGGAATTCCATAATCATCCACATTCGATTCATTTAAATTATTGTCAATTCCATTTTCAACCTCACTGTTAGCACTCCCCTTCTCAAAAAAAACCAATGGTGATAGTTCATCCAAGCACAAGGAAATTAACATAAAGCAAATAAGGCATAATACATCACCATAGAATCAAAAGTAGCATAAGTATCCAATAATTACATCCCAGAAAATAAATGCACCCTAAAAGAGTTTTAGGAGTAACAAGTTACACAATGAGTGATCAAAATCCTAAACTCTCAGAACCCAAAGATAACAAGGTCCTCTCACTGTGGAGGTGGAAAAGAGTCACGAAGGTGATCCAGGACACTTTTCAGCAAATGTTCTTGGGTCTGCTGAGACTGCTGGATGCGTAGGAGCAACTGATGATCTTCTTCTTGATTCTTCTCTATGTGATCCATGCGCCCTTCTAAAACATCAAGCCGATCAGCCAACTCAGTATTGGTGACTTCCTGTCCCTCCTCGGTTTCCTCCAATATAGGTGCTGACGTATGTTCATGAACCGTTGTGGCTTTCCTCTTTTTAGTAGCCATGTTGCCACGGGATTTGGAATAAGAAGTTATGGTAAATGGTTGCAATCCCAAGGCTATAGGCATATCATCCGTAACCTGGGCCCCCTTCCTCCTAAAGATCTCTGTGAGGGCACCTCCAAAGGGCAAAGCTGTCAACGAGTTAGGTTGCTCGCAAACATAAGCAATATGGTTCCATAGGTAGGAGGGTAAATCAAGTCATTCCAGTACCAATTGCATAGATCAATCTGGCCCTAAGAGGTGTGCAGTCTGAATTTCGATTTTGAGGAAGTAAATTGGTGCAAGAAAACATGTGCAGAGCCCAGTATTTATCAGCAAGTATTGAGGCTGGTTTTCTATATTCTGCCTCCCATTCTTGTCCTTCTGAGACGATTTCTGACACTAAATTCAGGAAAGGTGGTGTCCCTTCATCTGGATAAGAAAATTCGGGCCTTTGAACCCGGGGTAATTGAAAAACTTGGGCTAAATCATCCGGTGTAAGAATGATTTCAACTCCCCTAACCCAACTGACAAGGCGTTCTCTTCCTCGTCTCTTACTAATGGATCCTTCTTTGAAATTAGCAAAGAATTCTCGAACCAAGTCAACCACACAGTAGGCATTGAACTTAGCTATACCGAGCCATTGTCGCCCCTCAAAGTTTTGTTCTAATAGAAAGTCTTCACTTTTAAAATGTTCAATACTCCAATACCGTTCAACCACTACTGGTTTGTTTACCCAATTGTCATCGTAACTAAGTTCAGCTTCTGCCCTCCAAAATCGATTTCTATCAAAGACAGGCTCAAGTCGTCGATTGGCAGCATGCTTAGTCCGTGGGGGCATGGGAACTACAACCCAACAAGGAGAAATAATGAATCATTCTAATCAATCCTATGTCCACCCAAATGTGGTGGCCCCATTCTAATGACAATTAAACAAAATACTTAATAAATAGCACCAAATCACCAAATAATGTTCTTATGGATCCAAATCAAACCCACGGTAGAAAAAAAATGCAAACTTTGGAAACTAATTCAAACTAATACTACCCTTGAATATTAATGTCCAAAGAAAGTGTTTTGGTGAGATAGAACATAACTCTTGAAGCTTTGAAGCTTGAGGTGAACAAATATGGAAGAACCGAACTAGGGCTTGAAGAATGGAGAAGACATACCTTATAGATGATGTGAAAGTGCAGAAAATAGTTGATTTCGGCTGAAATAGGAGTTGAATCAACTTCTTTTTTGAAGAATCTTGCACGGGTAGAAGATTTCTAGGTTATATTCTGCTAGAGAGAGGGAATATTGAAAAGAGAATTGAAGAGAGGGCTGCCGAATTGAGCTGAAAAGGGAACCGATCTGCTTTAAAGACACCCGCAGGGTCCGGACCATCCCTCAGGGGGTCCGGACCACAGTATACTCGGCCTACATCCCTCCTTGCAGGGTTCGGACCATTCCCTAGGGGGTCCGGACCACAGTAATGGCTCTAAGTCTTGCTTGTTGCTCTAATTCTCTCAATTTTCCTAATAATACTAACTAAAAAGAAAAAAAACTAAAATAAATAAACGGCGAGCTAACCTAGATCTACTAATATACACTACAAATACTTAAATGCGGACTATTCATAAGGAGGGGGATCTAAAAGATCCCATGTTTCGATGCAAGCCGCAAAGTTTTGTAAGTATGGTTTCAACTTATGCCCATTCACCTTAAAACGATGTTTATTCTTTGGATTTTCAATCTCAATGGCTCCATGATCTGACACATGCGTTACTATGAAAGGACCTGACCACCTAGATTGTAGTTTCCCTGGGAATAGATGAAGTCGTGAGCGATAAAGTAATACTTTTTGGCCTTCATGAAATGATCGTCGAGCAATATGCCGATCATGTATTTTCTTTATCCTCTCTTTAGATAGTAAGGCATTCTCATAAGCGTCATTCCGTAACTCTTCCATTTCTGTAATTTGTAATTTACGGTGTAACCCCGCCTCATCAAGATTAAAGTTGAAGTTCTTAATTGCCCAATAAGCTTTATGTTCTAATTCAACGGGCAAATGGCATGGTTTACCGTAAACTAACCTGTAGGGAGACATTCCTAAGGTAGTTTTATATGCAGTGCGATATGCCCATAGGGAATCTGTCAATCGTAGTGACCAATCCTTGCGGTTAGGATTAACCGTCTTTTCTAGGATTGTCTTAATTTCCCTGTTTGCAAGCTCTACCTGGCCACTTGTCTGGGGGTGATATGGAGTTCCTACTTTATGTGCCACCCCATATTTAAGAAATAGAGTGCTTACAGGTCGGTTACAAAAATGTTTCCCCCCATCACTAATTATCGCTCGAGGTACCCCGAAGCGTGAAAATATGTTTTCATGGAGGAATTTAAGAACTACTTTATGGTCGTTTGTCTTAGCAGCTACTGCTTCTACCCATTTAGAAACGTAATCAACTCCTACTAATATGAATTCATACCCAAAGGAGCTTGGAAAATGACCCATGAAGTCTATTCCCCAACAATCAAATATTTCCAAAACAAGAATAGGAGATAGAGGCATCATGTTCCTACGAGTCAAGCTACCTAGCCGTTGACATCTGTCACAGGTGGTACAGAATTGATGAACATCCTTAAATAACGTAGGCCAATAGAATCCACATTGTAATATCTTTGCAGCTGTTTTGTTCGTGGAAAAATGGCCACCACACGCTTGAGAATGGCAGAACTCAATTATTCCTTGGACTTCCCAGTCAGGAATACACCTACGGATAACTTGGTCAGGGCAGTATTTAAATAAATACGGATCATCCCAAAAGAAAACTCTTACATTCCTAAGGAATTTCTTCCTATCTTTAGAAGTCCATTCATCCGGGATTTGTCTTGTCACTAAGTAGTTAGCAATATCAGCATACCAAGGAGGGGTAGAGGCTGTTATTGCTTGCACATGAAATAGCTGATCATCAGGGAAGCTATCATTGATTTGAGTATCATCTTTAGGATAGACTTCAACTGGTAAACGTGACAAATGATCCGCCACCACGTTCTCTACACCTTTCTTATCTCTTATTTCGAGGTCAAACTCTTGTAGTAGCAATATCCATCGGAGTAATCGTGGTTTGGCCTCTTTCTTGGTCAACAGGTACTTAAGTGCAGAATGGTCAGTGAAGATGATGACTGTTGAACCAATGAGATAAGATCAGAATTTCTCAAGGGTAAAAACAACTGCTAGTAATTCTTTTTCAGTTGTTGTGTAATTCTTTTGAATGTCATTAAGGGTCTTACTAGCATAATAAATCACATGTGCTTTTTTATCTCTTCTCTGTCCTAGTACAGCTCCAATAGCATGGTCACTAGCATCGCACATCAATTCGAATGGCAGTGACCAATCAGGAGTTTGTAAAATAGGAGCTGTAGTTAGACATCCCTTGAGTTTTTCAAAAGCTTGCTGGCATTGATCAGTCCATTCAAAGGGTGTATCTTGTGTTAGTAATTTACACAAAGGCCTGGAAATTTCACTAAATGATTGAATGAACCTTCGATAGAATCCAGCATGTCCCAAGAAAGATCTAATATCTTTTACTGATTGGGGTTTGGGAAGCTTTTGAATCAGCTCTACTTTCGCCTGATCTACCTGAATACCTTCTTTTGAAACTATGTGCCCCAGAACGATGCCTTGTGTCACCATAAAATGACACTTTTCCCAGTTAAGGACAAGGTTCTTTTCCTCGCATCGAGTTAATACTAGATCAAGGTGTTGCAAGCATTGCTCGAATGAGTCACCATAGACAGAGAAATCGTCCATAAATACTTCGACGATCTCTTCTACCATCTCACTAAATATGCTAATCATGCAACGCTGAAAAGTGGCAGGGGCGTTACATAGGCCAAACGGCATTCGTTTGTATGCAAAGGTGCCAAAGGGACAGGTGAATGTAGTTTTGGATTGATCCTCTAAAGCTACCTCTATTTGGTTATAGCCCGAATAGCCATCTAAAAAGCAGTAATAAGCATGCCCAGCCACTCTTTCTAAAACTTGATCTAAGAATGGAAGAGGAAAGTGGTCTTTTCTAGTACTTGCATTGAGTTTCCTATAATCAATGCATACTCGCCAGCTAGTTTGCACTCTCGTTGGGACTAGCTCATTATTTTCATTCCGAACTACGGTAATACCTGACTTCTTAGGTACCACTTGTGTAGGACTTACCCATTGGGAATCAGAAATTGGGTAAATTATCCCTACATCAAGCAACTTTAGTACCTCAGCCCGTACTACCTCTTTCATATTTGGATTGAGCCTTCTTTGCATTTGTCGTACCGGCTTGGCACCCTCTTCTAAATAAATGTAATGTGTGCAAAGGAGTGGACTTATACTTGTTAAATCTGCCACTGACCACCCTAATGCTTTCTTATGGGATTTTAACAGCTCTATCAAGATATGTTCTTGGTCAGTAGCCAATTCAGAAGATATTACTACAGGGTATGTTTCTCCTTCACCTAGAAAAGTATACTTCAAATTAGAAGGTAATGGTTTCCTATCGGGACTTGGGGCTTTCACATTCGAAGATTGAGCTTTGTTCAATAGTGGCCCTAGATTTTCAAACATCGGTTTCCAATTACCTATCGACATTAATGGGCAAACGTCTAACCATTCATATAGCATGTTGCTAAGTTCACTAGGTATCATAAAATCCCCTTTTTCTATATCACTGCATAGTATTCTTTCTAGAGGGTCTTCTATGAATTCCCTATCAACGTAATTCTGAACGATGGTTTCGACTACGTCTACCTCTTGTATTTTAGCCACCTCTTTTGGTTGTTTGGTAACATGAAAGATATTTGTTTCAAACTCTATGTTACCAAAGGACATCTTCATGGATCCATTCCTACAATTAATCAAAGCATTTGACGTTGCTAAAAATGGACGTCCAAGAATCACAGGTGTCTGATCAGGTGCTGACAAACTGGTTAGTGGTTGTGTATCAAGGATTATAAAATCCACCGGAAAATAAAAATTTTTCACTTGCACCAGTACATCTTCAACTATACCTCGTGGGACTTTTATAGATCTATCTGCAAGTTGCAGAGTCACACGGGTAGGTTTAATCTTTCCTAATCCTAGTTGCTCGTACACTGAACTCCTAAATCAAGAAGTGCTCGACTAACAAAGAATTTCCCTATATAACAAGAGATAGTAGGACACCCAGGGTCCTTATATTTCGGGGGTGTGCGACATTGAAGAATAGCACTTGCTTGTTCTGTTAGGAAAGCTTTTTCCTTAACATTCAGTCCCCTCTTCACAGTGCATAGCTCTTTCAAGAATTTTGCATACACTGGGATTTGTTTAATTGCATCTAAAAGAGGTATATTGATTTTCACTTGTTTAAAAACCTCTAGCAATTCAGCTGCTTGAGCTTCTCTCTTAGCTTTCAAGAACCTTTGGGGAAATGGTGCTTTAGGGATATACTCCCTAGGCACTAAGATAGATTCATTTTCCTTTTGATTCTCCCCTTTTTCTTCCTCACTCTTCTCTTTCTTAGATTCCTCTTCCCTCTTAGATTTTTCTTCTTCCATGCCTATGGGTTGTTTTCCTTCCCTCCTATTATCTTTCGACATCCGCTTAGGTTCTAACTCTTCCCTAACCTCAACCATCTTAGGGTGAATGGTTTTATCTATAGTTTTACCACTCCTAAGCGTCGTGATGTTTTGTACCTGCTCAATATTGCCAGGCATATTGGAAGACCCTTCAACATTTTTCACTTGGGCAATTGGATTTGGACGTGGTTGAGCAGGGAATTGACCTTTAGGTTGTGTAGTCAACGTTTGGGTTAAAAGAGTCAACTGTCCCCTAATGTCGTCCAAAGTTCTATTATTTTGAGCCCAAAGTGTGGATTGTGTGTTCATGTATTGTTGAAGTGTTTCTTCTGTGGACCTCTTATTTGGGGGAATATATGGAGTATGAGAAGGTCCCACATTCTGAGGCAATCCTGGATTAGTGATTGAAACCTGAGGATTTGGAGGAGGTGGAGGGTGATAAGATTGTGGCATTTGAGCTGCTCCATCATTTCTCCAACTAAAATTTGGATGGTTCCTCACACCCGGATTATATGTTTCAGAATAGGGATTTCCTTCCAAATTCTGTCCACGATATGGAGGTCGGTATTGGTTTATTACATGGATAGGAAGTTCACTAGATAGCTGATTTTGCACGACTTCTCTACACAGGGGCATACTAGGACAATCATCCGTTCTATGAGATTGGCTATCACAAGCTACACAATAGACATTTGCTATGGGTTCTTTAACTATAGGTGTGTCCTTTTTAATCTTAAGGGTCTCTATTTCTCGGGTCAGAGTTGCTAGTTTTGCTTTAAGATCATCGGTTTCACTTAAGTGATGCAAACCTCGAATAGGAGTACCATTAATATTCTGAGTATTCTGAGGTCCCGTGGTATCCCAAGTTTGTGCATTTTCAGCTAAGAATTCAAAATATTCATAAGCTTCTTCAGGGGTTTTATCGTAAAACTGCCCATTGCACATTGTTTCCACAAATTGTTTCAATTGTGGTGTCAGGGCTCCGTAGAAGATGCTCGCTAGATGCCAGACTTCAAATCCATGGTGAGGACAGGAATGTAAGAGAGTTTTAAACCTCTCCCAACTTTGGTAGAATGTCTCACCATGTTGTGAAGCGAAGTTCAGAATCTGATGCTGAATTGCATCAGTTCTATTAGGTGGGAAAAATTTCTTTAAGAATTTGGCTTGCATTTCATCCCAGGTGCGAATGGAATTAGATGGTAGGAATTCAAACCATCTAGCAGCCTTATCTTGCAATGAAAATGGGAATAACTTAAGAAATACCAGCTCTATTTGGCATCCTTGATCCTTTATAGTGACACAAATGTTCCTAAAGCGAGTTAAGTGGTCATATGGATTCTCAGAATCCATCCCATGGAAAGTAGGTAACAATTGGATCATCCCTGGTTTAAAGTGAAAAGTTTGGTTTACAGGCCAAACTATGCAGGATTCAGGAGTATGCCTATTCTGCTGCAAGATATCTCTCAAGGATTGTCTTGCTGCGACAGCTTGATCTTCAGCAGCCATTTCTAATGGTGGAGTAGGAATTCTAGGAGTTTGAGTTTTTCCTAAAGCGGACTCTAATTCTAAAGGAACAGCTAATGACTCAGGGCGTAACAATCTACCGTCTTCCCCTCTAATCCAACCGTGCATAAGCCAAGCGAATCTTTCTAAGAAAAATTTAACTAAGAGAGATCAACTTTCAAATTTTTAAGTTTTAAATTTTTAAATTTTTTTTTTTTTTATCCTAAAGATTCTAAGAACCTAAAAACTAAAATTGGCGTTCCCCGGCAACGGCGCCAAAAAACTTGACCGCTCGTAAATAGTGCAGTGCTAATTAACCCCCAAGTGCAAGGGTGTGCGGTGTAGTTTTAATCTCGGTGAGTCCGAGGTCGAATCCACAGGGAAGCCTATGTGTTTCAGTTTCTAAGTTCAAATATGAATTGTAGGATTGAATTAGAATTAAAGTTGCAATTAACTTAAATTAGATTTGATAGAGTTGAAATTTGAGAAATTAAACTAAAAACAAAGTAATTACTAATTAAAGGAATGTTTCAACTTAAATAAAATTCGAACTAATTTAAACAACTCAGCAAATTAAAATTACTAAACTTAAATTTAAAGAATAATCTAATCTAATTGCAAACAAGACTTATAAGAAATTTAAAGCAGTGATTTTATCAAATTGAAATTCTAATAGAAAAGGGTTCTTGATTCAACCTTCACAATTCCAAGTAATCTGTTATTTCACCAAGGGATGATTTTAAATACAATCCATAGTTCACGTCAAAGGATCTATGGATTGGGAAAGATTTTCAATACATTCCAAAATTCCTCGATACACAGTTTTAAATTCACGTTTCATTATGGAAGATAAAACTAGAAAGATTTTATGATAAAAATACTCGAGTTCAAATCTAGATTTAAATTGTTTAAAAATTATCAAGAAAATTATAATCAAGAGTGTTTATCAGTGATTACAGAGAATATGAACAAACACTCTTGTTTTCAAAGGTTTTCCAAACAACAAATCAAGTTTGAAAATAGTAGATCACTTCACATAGGCTTTTGAAACCCATGTGAAGGATCTACGTACATCCCTCAGTTCATAACAAATTACCCTTCATTGATTCAGTGAATCAAGAACAAAGGTTTTTACCCTAGCATGCTTTGAAACAACTTGACAGGCTTAGATGAAGACATAACTGTTAAAGCTTCAAAAACGTAATTAAAACAGTCCTAATGAATGTAAAACTTACCTACGAACATTCAATTAATAATAATGAACCAAAACGAAATACTAGATTAATTAAAGTTAAACCTTAAGATCAAAACGTGCAGCATTCGTATCAAACTCTAAACGAAACCCTAATATTTTAAAGCATCCAAAGATTAAACAAACTAATGGCATTAATCATAAAAATCATCCACGAACATTCAAAAACTAATGAAGAGCAAGAATGAAATATTAACTTACTTGAAAACGAACTTTGAAATAAGAACTTGAGTAGCAATCGCAATGACAATCGTCTTAAAAACTTGGAGTACGTAGAGTAGTAACATTCACGAATAAAAAATCTTCAAAATCTTCCCATAAATAAATAACTAAAACTAAACTTAAACCTAAGAGAAGTAGGAGGAGAGGAAGAAAAACAATATGTAGCAGCCCCCCTTCATTCGGCTACACAGTGTCATATATATAAGCAAACACAAAACCCTAATCAGTCAAAATGCGGAGCAACAATTCCGTATAAGGGGGTCCGGACCGTCCCTCAGGGGGTCCGGACCACAGTGTATGGTTTATTCAATCGGCTGGAAGGCGAGCTTTCTGTGGTCGGGACCATCAAGCAAGGGGGTCCGGACCACAGTGTACATGAAATCCTCTTCAACAGCTCCAGCTTTCTGTGGTCGGGACCATCAAGCAAGGGGGTCCGCACCACAGTGTATAGGTTTCTTCAATGTTTGCTCCTCCATTTAAGCCAACTCTTGGGGAAGCTTGAACCATTGTTGACACGCTTTGTTCTCCTTTGTTTCCTTCCTCCTTGGAGTTGTCAAAATCATTGTCTTCTTCGTTGAATTCACCATTTTTCCTGCGATTGACAAAATGGTTTACGTAAGTGATAAAATAGTGATAAATCATGAGGAAAACGTAGTAAAACATGTAAATGAGTGTGCAAAAGTGTCGTTTGTAATTACACTTTTCGAGTGTAATCAATACCTCTAATCTATTCCTACATCTCTCTAGGACAGATTCCCAAACCACTTTAGATCTTAATGGTGCTCCCAAAGGCAAACCTAAGTGAGTAGTTGGGAAGTTGCCAATTCTACATCCCAAGATAGCTGCCATTTCCCGAAGATAAGTAAAAACACCAACTGAAATCACCTCTGATTTACTAAGATTAATTCTCAAACCAGTGATAGCCTCAAAACCCAAAAGCGTGTAGCGCAAGTGTCCCAACTGTAGCTTGTCTACACCACAGAAAATTATGGAATTATCTGCAAAGAGTAAATGAGAAACGCTGGTTGATGTACTGACTTTATTGCTAACCGAGAAGCTTTCTAACAGTCCTGCCTCTTTCACTTTCTGTAGCATTCTGCTAAGCACCTCCATGATAATTATGAATAAAAATGGGGAGAAAGGGTCACCTTGTCTTAGCCCTTGTAACGATGCAAATAAACCAAATGGAAAGCCATTGATCAAAACTAAGAATCTAACTGTTGAGATATACCATTGAATCCACTGACACCATCTAGTTCCAAAGCCCATTCTCCTCATCAAATAAATCAAGCAATTCCAGTTTACATGATCAAAAGCGTTCTCTATGTCCAGTTTACAAACAATACCTGCCTCTTTTCTTTTTTTCCTTTGAGCTAATGAGTTCATTAGCAACTAGGACTGCATCAAGAATCTGTCTTCCACTCACAAAAGCATTTTAAGAAGTAGAGATGATGGGTTCTAATACATTCTTCAGCCTGGATGCCAAAACCTTAGCAATTAGCTTGTAGACAGCACCAACCAAGCTAATAGGCATGTAATCTTTAATATCAACTGCACCTGCCTTTTTCAGAATTAAAGATATAAAGGTGGAGTTCAAACTTCTAACAAACCTGTAGCTGTGATGAAATTCTTCAAATACCAGTTGAATGTCTTTCTTAAATATGTTCCAGCACCTTTGGAAGAGAGCTACAGTCCACCCATCAAGTCCGAGAGCTTTATCTCCACTAAGCTCCATTAATACCTTAAAAATTTCAGTTTCTAAGAAGGGTTGCTCAAGCCCCTCTGCTTCCTTTACCTTGATTTGAGAGAAATTCAGCCTATCAGCCTTAGGTCTCTATTCTTCCTGCTCCATGAACAGCTGCTCGTAGAAGGTCAATATTCCTTACTGAATAAGCTCCTGATTATCAGTGATTAAGCCATTAACTCTCAGCCTTTCAATCCAATTTTTCTCTTATTTGCTGAAGCTATTTTGTGAAAATATTTTGTATTTCTATTACCCTCTTTCAGCCATTTGATTCTGGATTTTTGCCTCCAGCTTATTTCTTCCATTTTGATTAGTTTATTCAGCTCCTCAATCTTTTCATTTCTGCAGCACTCTTGATCTGTGAGTCCTTTATGATCATCCATCATATCCAACTTTTGGATTTCCTTCTCGAACTGTATTTTATGCTTTTCTACTTTTCTAAATACATCCAAGTTCCATCTTTTTAGGTCATTTTTAAGGCATTTAAGTTTCTGCGATAGTACAAAATTGGCACTTCCATTAAACTTGTAACCCTGCTAGGCTGCCACCAATAGGCGATCATCTTAATGAATCCTTCAGCTTGCAGCCACATATTCTCAAATCTAAAATGTTTCGGCCCACTTCTTAGACCCCCCCATCCAGCAACAGAGAAAATTGATCCGATATTGATCGAGGCATAGACTTTTGAAGAACCTCAGGAAATAAATCCTCCCATTCACTAGACACTAAGAATCTGTCGATTCTAGACTTGCTTCGACTGTTACTCCAAGTGAAATTGCATCCATTCAATGGCAGGTCAATACCTTTTATGTCATTTATGAATTCTGTGAAGATATGCATCTGTTTTGTTCTCTTTTAGCAGTTTCACTTTTCTTCTAGACACTTCACCATGTTAAAATTACCACCCAAAACCCAAGAATACTGCCAGCGGTAGACAGTAGCACCTATTTCCTCTAAAAAGTCTTTTATCAGATCTTTTTCCACTGGACCATAGACTCCAGTGAAGGACCAAATTATGTCCTCATCAGCGTGTTTAAGCAAACAGGAGACTGATTAAGTCCCAACTTCGAACTCAACCATAGTAAGTTCCCTGCTGTCCCACATCAACAGTATTCTCCCGGAGGCATCAATTACATCCACAGCTTTCCATTTATACCAAATATCTCCCCCATAATGATCTAATAACCTTCCCATCAATCTCTCCAAGCTTAGTTTCCTACAAACAGACAATATCTGGACACCATTTCCTGAGGGAATTCTTGATTAACATTCTTTTTGGTAGTCCACAACAGCCTCTTATATTCTAGGTTAGTATTTTAGGCTTCATTATAACAAATGGGAAATGATTCTCCAGACTTTCTCCCTCCATAACTCTGATTCAGCCCATTTTTTTCATATGAAATAGAACATTACAGGTTTTTTAGCTCCCTTGTTCCCTTTCTAGAGTTTTTTGCTTGGTTCTTACCTTCCTTACAAGATTGCTTATTTCTCGTTTTTTCAATGGACTTTAGTAGCTCCATAATCTTATCTTCGAACCCCTCACTTAATATCCCCAGGATTTTCTTAAAGGATTTCATTCGATTAATTACCTATTTTGAAATTTTAACTTGGTCAGATCCGCAATCTCCAAGTAACAATGTTTCTCTGGTCGAGTTCCATTTGTTAGGTCCACAGGAGGCCAAGGGTAAACAGTCAATTATCTCATGTGTTTCATTATCATGAATGGCCATGAGAGCAGGATAATGCTCATCCATGGAGTCTATAGTAGCTCCCAAGCTGCAAACAGATTGTGAGTCTAGGCCGTAACCATCTTCTGAGTCATATTCTTGCAGGTCTCCACTCTTGAATCCATCTAATGACTAATCAACCCCTAAGAGTACCTCAGGAGCTGAGAATTTGTGAGGGTTTTTGACTATTTGTATCTGTTTAACTGCTCCCCATCTAGAAACAGAATAGTCCTTAATTACCTCCTCATTATCCAGCTTTAAATGTGGAGTTTCTTTGACGGTTGCTGCATTGGTGACTTGATCATTCTTAATCTCCATATTTGATGGATCATTTATAGAATCAGTAATTTCAAATCTATTAAATGAGGGCATCTCATTAATAGAATTTAAAATATGACCTTTCAGATTAGGAGCATTATTATCACCCACCTTAATCTATCGAACCTTTCCTTTTTTCAATTAAAATTATTGCTTTTCTTTAGATTTCCAAACCCATTAAATTCTCTGCCTTTTTGGCTTCTAATTGCAGGCACTTCCATCAAGGATGTGGCTACCACACGTGCCACCCCCTTCCTCATCTCCAGTGGCCAACGATCATCCCGCAAAGTATTTTGCTTAGATATCCAATCAACCCATGGGCTGCGTTCAACCCAAATTAGGCAATCATACAAAGTGCTTCTTACTTTGATATTAACTAAGGCAGAAACATTCCTTCCATTCCCTTTAATTCTCAGTTTAGCCCCATTTCAAATGAGATTGCATTTTTGTTTCCTCGGCTGTCTCCAAATAACCTCCACAATTTGGACTCCAACCTCTTCTATTGCAGTAGCTCCAGCTATGCCATCTATACAAGAATAATGGCACCCTATTCAAAAAATGTTTGCCAATTTTCTCCTCAGCTAATTCTCTGGAAGGAAATATAAGTAGAAATGTAACAGAGTCAATTTCTTTTAATTCCATTCCACCAGGAGTCTTCCAGCTTTTGTCCACCCATCTCCTAATTGCTGCAAGATCTTCTTTTCCATACATAGATCAACCTATGCTGCCAATTAAACGTCTAGACATTTGGAAGCTTCTTTCCACAGCATCCTCATAGTTGATTAACACATATTTCTCCTTTCCTTCAATCAATGAACATCTTAAATCAGAGAGCTTCCAATTTATAAGACTTGCTACTTGCATATATGATTTCTGTGGAGCAGTTTCTGATTTCATTCTACATCTGTCCCTCAATGGTAAGGCTTCCTCCACTTTCAAATGAGGATTCTAGAGCTGCTTGGGATGTATAATAGGCTGGACAGCTTTCTTCCTCTGAACAAACTTGGACAGAATTTCTGTAAAGAAAAGCCAGCCTTGCCTAGCTGCAATCTCTGGAATACACATCTGTCTTCTCCCATATGGGGCAAACAGACGAAGCTCCATCTTTCTAACTCCACCAACCATTATTCTGGAGCAAATCAGCGTTCTGTATCCTCCTCGAAGGTAACCCAACTACAGAAAACCTCCATTCTTTCTTTTCTCTTCCCAGCACATTATTTGCAGCCATTGAAGTTCTTCTTCATAGAGTATTAGAACCTTAACATAGCCCCCACCTCTTTCTATCACCCTTATTCCTCCATCTCCTTTACTATCTTCTTCCACATCAATCGTGACTTTTTCCGTATGGAAAGATCGTCTAAGTTTCTTATCTACAGAGATTTTTTTTGTCTAATCTCATACTTCCTAACTATCTAGATTTCAAGTTTGGTGCACGTTAGCAAGGGACACCTAAAATGCACCGAGAGCATTTTTTTCTTTAATTTTAACTTACTAAGGAAGAACATTTAAAATTATAAATCAAAATCCACATTAAACTAAATTGTTAAAGAATAAAAAAAACAATGAAACACAATAAAGACTCATACTATGTATTTCTATATCTGTCTTATGTCTCTACTAAGCCGAATGAAACTCATATACATAAGTACCTTCAATCAACTAAGAAGACTAAGAGAGCTGGGAGCTCGAGCTTGATCCCTCGAGCAAGCTGCGAGCTACCTTGAGGCTTGGAGCATGTTGCGCCAAGGATGCGGGGTGCACTGGTTATGATTTCTGGATGCTTGAAACTTCGGATAGGCTGCGAATGGCACTGGTTAATCTTCAGAGATGTCATATTTGTATTCAAACTGAGATCTCCTTGATGAAAACAAACTCCAATTCAATTCTAGACTTCCTAGCAGAAACTGGAATCAGAACTCCTAGTGCTTCGAATTTCAACTCATCTTGGAAATTATCTGAATTTCAATATTTATGAGAAATCTGGCGCAAATTGCTTATCCATGTTTTGTTTGGAATATTTCACTTAAAGGTTTACAAAATCATAAAATTTTCTCAATACATATACAAATATACACTCAATATAACCGCAACATAAGTTCACATTTAAATATAAAATCTACTCAAAATCATGCAAGAACAACAAATAAACACAAATTGGTGTTCTAAATACCTTGGATTCGAAGAAAATAAGAGAAATCAATAAATCACCATATAAGATGAAATATTTTAAAGTGTAGATCTCCTCTCACTGTCACAATGTCTACAAATCTGTTTTGTAGAAGTGATGTGACATACCAAGAAAAAATCTTACTTGCTCTCTTTCCCGCTCTTCTCTTTTCTGTATTCTCTCATCTTTCTCTCTCTTCTCGTGTTCTGCTACCAAAAGAAAAAAAATTAAAGAAAAATAAAGGAAGAAATATAGAAAATAAAAAAAAAAAAAGAAAAGGAATCCAAAAAGGAAAAGAAAAGAAAAATAAAAATGAGTTTGGACTAAAAAATCTCGTCATCCCCAAATTTTCTACAACGAGCATGAACAGTCAAAACTCAATTGCTAAATTTAACCAACTCAACTTGTCAAAGCCAAAACAGTTATAATCAACTACCAAAAATAAATGATAAAAATAAATATCTAATCAGAATCCCCCAAATCGAGACAATATCCAAATCCAATTAATAAATAAGAAAAAATAAATCAAACGAATATCAGTTCTCTTACTAAAAGATAAATAATGAATCTCCTCAGATAATAAATTCTAGCTAAGGTGTTCCATCAAGACTAGCATTTGGTGCAACACCCGCACCTGCATCTAAATTTGTAGGGGTATATTAATATAATCATAATATATTAATCTATATTAAAAATCACTAGTGCTTAAAAAAAATTAAATAAACTATATGAAAATTCTTGAATTCGGATAGATCAATAAATCCACACAACACAATCAAACAAGTAATCACAAAGAAACACACAATTGATGACGGGGAAACTCTTACCAAAACAGTAAGATAAAATTCAAGTCCGATCTCAGAGACCACCCAATCACTTTCACTATCAAACTTATTATAAGAAAATCGAATTGAACACTTTATGACTCCTTGCGTGTATTCTCTTAACTATCGTACTCGACTCCTTGATGTATAATAACCAAGTGAACAAAAACTTTCTGACTCCTTAGAAAAACTGTCTTGAATTCCTTTAAGACTTACAAATGTTTAGAACATAAAAAGAAAGGAGAAAGACACTGAGCTCTCACAATTGAGAAAAAAAAAAAAAAAAACTCTCCTTAAGACTCTATATTCTGTTTTGTGTATTTTTATCATTCAGTATAGGAGCATATATATAGAAAAATATAGAACTAATTAAATAAGGAAACCTAGGTCTAATAAAACTCTCAGCAGCTCGAAGCTGCGAGTTCCTTACGAGCACCCTGCGAGGTGG
Organism: Vitellaria paradoxa; assembly: GCA_019916065.1. Lineage (NCBI taxonomy): Eukaryota > Viridiplantae > Streptophyta > Magnoliopsida > Ericales > Sapotaceae > Vitellaria > Vitellaria paradoxa. Next base: position 61,659,581 of record CM034234.1, on the reverse strand, counting down.
CTCGAGGGGCTGAGCTCCAAGCGCCCTGCTGATGTAGCGTATAGCATAGAAAAGATTGATACTCAATCAAATCCCAAACAAACAAGTTTCAATCTCGAAACTTAGGTAAAACAAAACATAAAGACGTGAATGTCTTCAATCTGAAATTAAGAATACTGTGATCTTCAAAACAAAAACCCTAAATTACTATTTGTAGTGTATGTTTAAAGAAGGGCAAAATTGTAAATAAATAATAAAATATTAGAACTAAACATAATAAAAAGGGTATATTACACCTAGACCCCTTAAACATTAGGTTGATTACACATAGACCCCTGAACATTTAAACTTTACACTTAGACCCCCTATTTCTAAATGTTTGTAACACTTAGGTCCATCCATTAATTTTCTCTGTTAACTGCGTTACAAAATGACGAAAATGCCCCTTGTTAATTTCCTCTCCGCATAGTTCCCCCCACCCCAATTCCTTCCATATCTCTGCCTCTCCCTCTGAACCATCAATGGCTCGACTCTCTTTCTCTCTCTCCCACCAAATTTTTTCTATATCTTTCTCTCTCTAAACTCATCAACGGCTCGATTTCTCAATACCAGTTTCAACGCATCCTCGCCCCCCATCCACCGTCACACTTTCGCCTTGTCTTCGCCTTCGCTGTCCACCACCAGAAAGACCCAAATTCAAGCTAAGATCTGAGAGATCTTCATGCCCGCTCTCAGCTTTACCGTAACGGAGGGCAAGATCGTCTCCTGGGTCAAGTCCGAAGGCGAAAAGCTCTCCAAGGGCGAGTCTGTTGTCCGATGGCGAAGAAGTAAAACGTTGAGAAGATGAAAAGAGTAGAAGGAGAGAACGCAGCCACAAGAACCGCAAAAAAAAAAAAAAAAAAAAAAACCCAAAAATCAATCGATCGAAGCAACTGGAATTTCTCCGTATCAATTTATTATGAGGTTTTCTATTTGAAACGCAAATCATTGTTTGCACTTCGTTCTCCATTTGCAAGCGCGCAGATATACGTATATATATGCGTATGTATGTATGCATATAAAGTTGTGTAATTTGTTAGCCATTTTGTGGCTTTAGCCTCCTTTTTTTTTTTTTTTGAAAATATGGATCTTCACAATCAGAGTCTAAAAAATGTGTCTTTTATTAGCTAGCTAAGGAACTGCTAGGTTGATCCGATAAATCTGAGAAAATTCAAAATTTAGGTGGTTTTTCTTGTTGATTTTGTTGCAGCATTTAGTGGGATTTACTCTTGGTGCCATATAACCTGAGTTTGCACCATTTAATTCTCCAGTGGATGAGTTTTTTTTATCTTTCCTATAGTTTTAATTTTTGTAATTTATAAAAATTATTTTAAACATGATAAGATAAATTTTAAAATTTATTAATTAATAAAAAATATTAATATTTATCAATTTGATTTTTAATTTTTTTATAATTTTAATTTTTATAATTTATAAACATTATTTTGATTATGATAGGATAGAAGTTAAAAATTACTATTTTTTTTTTTAAAAGCCTCCACTAAAATTGAATCTGATGTAAGAAAAATATATTTAAAAATAATTAAATAGTAATAATTAAAAAATTAATTATTTTAAATTAATTAAATTCAATAAAATTTATTTAAAATTTATTTGATTAACTAATTTAATAAAATATATTTAAATTAATTAATTTAATGTTATAAATATTTATTTTTAATAATAATTAGTTCTAAGTTTCTAACAAAATGTATTATTATAACTTAATTTAATAATAAATTATTATTAGATTTAATAAAATTAATATAATTTAATAAAATATTTTAATAAAATAAATCATTTTAATAATAAGGAAAATTGAGAGAGAGAGAGACAGAGGGAGAAAGAAAGCTGTGCGAATAGAAAATCAACGAGGGGCATTTTTGTCATTTTGTAACGCAGTTAACGGAGAAAATTAACGGATGGACCCAAGTGTTATAAACATTTGGAAATAAGGGGTCTAAGTGTAAAGTTTAAATGTTCAGGAGTTTATGTGTAATCAGTCTAATGTTCAAGAGGTCTAGGTGTAATTTACCCTAATAAAAAAAGGTCAGCTGCCTATCTTGCGAATTCTTTCTTTCAGTTTTGCTAGGGTCTTTGGTGCTTCTCCTCAGCTAGACGATCCACGTCATTCACCCTTCCTTGTAAGAACTCAACTTGGAGTTATCATGTGGATATTCTAAGGCTTCCTCAGGATGAAATAAAGTCAAATCAACAATATTGAAGGTCTTCGAAATACCCTTGTGCTCTAACAAATCCATCACGTACGCATTGTCATTGATCTTTCGAATGACCTTGAATGGCTTATATTTCTTTGGCTTTAACTTCTTATGTGGACCAGTTGGTAGTCTCTTCTTCCTAAGGAACACTATCACTTCGTCTCCAATAGTAAATTCATGGTTATCTCTTATGCTTGTCAGCAGCTTGCTTGTACTTTGCATTAGCTTTCTCCAGCTTTTGCTTGACATCCTCTTGAACAGATTGTATCTGCTCAGCCAAGCTACCCGCTACCACACAAAGACCTGGGGCCTTTGGAAGCTTCACCAAATCCAAAGCATGATTAGGAACTTTCATATATACAACAGAAAATGGCAATTTCCTATCGAATTATGTACTACATTATTGTAAGCAAATTTCACTTGTGTAATGGCAAAGTCCCATCGTTTAGGCTTGTAGCTGCAAATACTACGAACTAAATTACCCAAGTTTCTACTCACCACTTCAGTCTAACCATCAGTCTGAGGGTGAGCTGTACTACTAAAATTCAATAAAGAATCAAACAACTACCACAAAATCCTCCAAAAATGGCTTAAGAACCTGGTATCTCTATTAGAGGTAATGGTCTTAGGCACCCCATGCAACCTGACAACCTCGCTAAAGAATAGTTTGGTAGTAGAAATTGCATCTGTCATCTTTCTACAAGGAAGGAAATGTGCCATCTTTGAAAATCTATCAACAATAACAAACACACTATCCATACTTTGTTGAGTTCGTGGTAACCCAACACAAAGTTCATAGAAAGATCTTCCCAAATTGCTTCAAGAATTGGCAGTGGCATGTACAGGTCAGTATTCTGAGACTGACCCTTGGAAGTCTGGCACACATAGCATCTCTCCACAATATGAGTCACATCCCTTCACAACTTATGCCAATAGTAGCATTTCCTAACTATTGCCACTGTTCTATCTCTCCCAAGATGACCTGCTAGACCCCCTCCGTGCAAATCCCTAATGACCTTCTTACAAATAAAAGTACTAGGAAGGCATAGTTGATTACCTTTCATAAGAAAACCATCAAAAACATGGAAATCACCTGTTAGTTGCCTCCAAATATGCTAAAAGTCGTGGTCTTGTGCATACAATTCCTTCAAGCTGTCAAACCCCACAATCTCCACATTAAGGGTCATCACCAAAGCCACTCGCCTACTCAAAGCATTAGCCACCCAGTTTTGTTGTCCAGGCTTGTGCACCAATTTGTAAGGAAATTTGTCAACAAAAGCTGACCATCTAGCATACATGTCACTCCTCAACTGTTTTTGACTACTCAAATACTTCAAAGCTTGATGATCAGTGTAGAGAACAAATTCTTTGGCAATCAAATAATGTTCCCATGTCTTCAAAGCTTGCATGACGGCATAGAACTTTTTATCATAGGTGGACCACTTCCTTTTTACTTCATACAACTTCTTACTAAAGAAAGCAACTGGTCTCTTTTCTTGTGATAAAACAGCCTATATACTAACTCCACTAGCATCACACTACAATTCCGATAATTTATCAAAGTTAGGTAAAGCTAAGACTAGAGTTGTACATAGCTTCTCTTTAATCAGTGCAAAACTCTGCTCTTGCTCAACTCTCCTCTGGAATTTTTCTTTCTTCAAACACTCATTAATAGGTACAACAATAGTACTAAACTGTTTAATAAATCTCCTACAGAAAGTAGCTAATCCATGGAAACTTCTAACATCACCTGCATTTTTAGGAGCAGGCCACTCTCTAATAGGTCTCATATTCTCTTCATCCACTCTAATCTTCTCTTTATTTACTACAAACCCCAAGAATTATAAGCTATCCCTCATAAACATGCACTTCTCCAAATTAGCATAAAGCTTATTTTCCCTCAACACCTCAAATACAGCTCTAATATGGTCAACATGCTTTCTCAATAGACTTACTATGAATCAGGATGTCATCAAAGTAAACCACAACAAATGTACCCAAAAACGGTCTCTAAGTACCTGGTTCATCAGTCTCATAAAAGTGCTTGATGCATTGGTCTATTCAAAGGGCATGACTAACCATTCATATAATCCATCCCTGGTCTTAAAAGCTGTCTTCCACCCATCTCCAAGATGAATCCTAATCTAATGGTAACTACTTCTAAGATCGATATTCGTAAAAACCATTACACCATCAAGTTGATCAAGCATGTTGTTAAGCCTCGAGATTGGAAACTTGTAACCAATGGTAATCTTGTTAATAGCTCTGTGGTCAATACACATCCTCCAACTCCCATCTTTCTTGGGCATCATTAAGGTTTGAACTGCATAAAGGATCATAATTGGCTAAATATACCATTTTTTCAAAAGCTCCTCTACCTTCTCACGCAAGATCTCATTCTTCTTAAGACTCATCCTGTAGTGTGGTAAGTTAAGTAGGCTTGCTCCAGGTACCAAATCAATGTGATGCTGAATATCCCTCATAGATGGAAGTTTACTAGGGACATCCTCAGGGACATCATAAAACTCCTCTAGTAGAGCTTGCAACTCCGCTGGTAGTTGTTCTTCCCTTACAATCAACAAGTGAACCTCCCTAGCCTCCTTGTACTTGATTACAAAATTAGCTAGGCCATGGGTAACTGTAAGGAAAGTTCTCCCCTCCACTTTAGAAACTTTGGGTTGAGGTGTCCCTTCAATGGTCACAAATTATACTTGGCACCTTCTTTCTCTGCTTGATAAATGTTGCTTCTACCTAAATGCCAAGCATTCACATCATACTGGCAAGGTCTACCAAATAACAACTAGCAAGCATCCATGTCCACCACGTCATAATATATCTCATTAGAATATTTGCCAATAGAAATAACACCTTGCATCGCTGGTTCACCTGAATACCACCAATTTCCTTAAGCCACCTAATGGCGTAGGGATTAGGATATGCTTCTATAATCAACTGTGACTTTTCTACCATGTCTCTGCAGATTATATTCTCTTGACTACCACCATCAATGATCACATCTAACACCTTCCCTTGCACAAGACATCTAGTGCGAAAAAGTTTATGCCTCTGGGAATAATCTTCTTGCCATTGCAATAACATCAACTTCCTTACCACACAATTATACTCTTCACATTCATACTCCTCTTTAGCAGCTTCTCCTTTAGGATCACAACACTTACCTTTCTTAAGAATTTCCTCATCTTCACGCTCAACTACATTCATAGCCTTTCTCCTTGGGCAATCACTAGAATGATGACCCACTTTATTGCACTTAAAGCATTTGATAGGAATAGGCTTGACATAAAGGTTATTTTTGGCCTTAGAAGGAATAAATGCAATACCTCTTGTAGGTTTACTTGTAGTGCCTTTATTAGCATTCATAATAAGTTCAGGTGCTTTAGATTCTGTTGCTCCAAGATGTACCTTGCCTCGATCTGTTGTAGGCTTATTATCACTCCCACCATATCTGCGAAAGTTGTCACTACGAAGACATTCTTAGAGCATCATCTTTGATTTCAAGGCCAAATTTCTTGCATCATACACACTCATTACCATTTGAACTCCAATTTTATCCCGAATAGTAGGTTTCAAACCCTTCAAGTAATGGGCTACCTGTTGGATGTTATCTCAGACAACTGGTTTCTCTCTGCTAATCTTAAAAACTTAGCAGTGTACTCATTCACAGTGCGGTTCCCTTAGACATAACACTGATAAGACTAAAACATATACTGCTTTAGTCAGGAGGCAGAAATCTACCCCTCAATAATTGTTTCATTCTCTGCCAAGTTCATATAGGACCACGCCCCTCACAAATTCTAGTCTTTCTCCCCCCCAAACAGATGCACCACCCTTTAATTTATAAGCCACTAATTTAACACCCTTCTCTTGAGGAATCTCCATATAATCAAGAATCTATCTACCTTAGTCAGCAATCCAAAAATCCTTTTATATCAAGATCGTCACTAAAAGATGGAAGATCTACCTTTAATTTGAATTTATCGTCTCTGCAATTTTGTGGCCGCTAATTTTCCCCAATTCTGCCGTTGCTTGGGTGAACTGCTTCAAATCCTAGAATTGTGTCTTTATCTTCACTGTCAAAATCGTAATCATCAACTGGCCTTCTAGAATGATTTGGGATAGGATTTGGAACCAGTTTGCGATGGGCACATCCATCTGCCTAATTCAGCCCTTCCTCTCTATTCCTCTCGACACCAACTTGTAGATCCGTTGGGTCACTGATTGAATTGATTGGATCTAATCTAATATTATTAGATTTGGTCCGGAATGAATCTGAACCATATTCTACCCATTGACAAGCCTAGACCCAAGTGAAAAGAAGGCTCCATATTTGCATTCAACTATCAACGGTTTTAATTTATTTTTGGAATTAAAAGTGTTGAAAAATATGAACATATAAGAATGTCCAAGCATTTGACCCTTTGCACAAACTAACCTTTTAAAAACCTAGGTCGTTTCAAATTAGTTGTCAAATAACATCTTTGTTATTATTGTATATACTAACCCCTTTGGGCAGGTATTTTTATGCAATAACACAATGAACATAATATCGTATTAAAGAAAATTAGATTTTAACGGATGTATCCCTTTGGACAGTAACACTCATTTCAACCCAAAACCTTATCATGACACTATTTTATGTAAATTGCCTAATGTTATACTTAATATACTAATATGCTAGTAATCACATTCTTATGGTGTGCAACCAAATGCACCATGTGATCTCAAATATATTTCTAAAAGCATGCATGAAATAATCTATTGTAGTATCCAACTAAAATAACAATTTTAAGCCACTAAAACAAATAGTAGATGATTGGACAAAGAAATGTATATTATGTGCAATTATTGCACCAAAAATTTATTAAAAATAATTCTAAAAGTATTTTAGATAAATTAAATTTGAAAAAAATAATATCTGTAGTAGAAAATTAGATTTGAAATGAAACAAGGCCAAATGATAATAAAATCGAACATTGAAATCAAACTTTCAAATAAAATCTATAAAATATTGGGGCCGTTTGGAACTCTTTATTTTTGTTTAAAATGTGATTTGAATACTTTTTTAACGTTTGGAGTGCAACTAACAAAAATAAAAATGTCACACCCCACTTAAGGATGTAACCGGCCGAGCACCTTAAACCTTAGCTTAAGGAACACGCAAGCCTAATTCTCATTCAACCAAAATTTACTAAAGAACTTTCGATCAAAAATAACCTTGCCATTTAAAAAAATTTACGAAAATAAATAAAATATTCTACTAACGTTTCAAACTCAAAACAATTACATAATAGTAATTAAAAATAATTCAAATCATCAAACTCTAATCTAGTTACCAAAATAAAATCCATCAATAAAATGTAAAATTATTCCTAAGAGGCCACGACTTAAAGGTCCGACTGCCAGAGTCCATGTCTAATCTATTCCAGGCTCACCTGAAAAATGTTAAAAAGAGGGGTGAGCTAAAAGCCTAGTGAATGGATTGCCAAGCCAAAAATAATAATATCTATTTGAAAATAATAATTTTTCAAATAAACAATTTAATCAAGCAAATTTCCAAGTAACCATGTCCATGCATAATCATTAACAATTTCAAAACCTGCACATCAGAGTGCAATAACATCCATAATTCATCCCGTCAATCACAACTGTGATGACAAACATTAATCCATGGATATATGGAAATTAAATATAAAATGTGCCAATATACTTTCTCATGGGCAGGGCCCGTTGGATCCAATATCGTACTTAGAGTCACCCAGTCTAGCTCCTGGGTTCTTCCCTAAGCCGATCTGATTGAGGTCACCACAGTTTTCACAGGCCTGTTCCTACAATCGTTAAGAACTAGGGTCACCACGGTTTTCACGGGCCTGTTCCCTAGTTGCCAGAGTCACACCACTTAAGGAGCCTGTCCCCTGGACTTTAATTTTTATTTCCAATAACTACAAAATAATTTTTCCATCACAATCTCATAATTTCCAGGATTAAACACAAGTATCCAAATAATTTTACCTATGCTCAATAGCATAAAAAATATAATATTATTATCAAACAATATAATTTTTCACAAAGAATAATCTAAAAATTTTCAACTTTCAAATCTTTATGCATGGAATAATTTATAAAATAATACTAGTAAGGCAAACCACTCACCTGGTGTCCAAAGATGTACACGTAAAATAAATCAGGATAATCCCTCACAATCCTGAATTCACGAAATTAAATACCTATTATTTAAAATCTATCGTAAAATTTACGTCTAATAATTTACTAAATATAAACCCTTAACTCCTCTAAAATAATTTAATTACTATAATTAAATAACAATATAATATTGTCAAACTGACAATCCGCCAGCAATCCCTTTTAATGCATCACGTGAAAAAAAAAATTTCTATTAACAATCCACTCTTTAAAATAAATAATATATATATATATATATACATCCCGTGCTGCAATGCACATGGCAGTATTTGCCTCAAATCTTTAATTTTTTTTTTTTTTGAAATCTGCCAAATCATTATGTACTTATATATATTTATATATAACCCGTATATATATATATCCACTCACGCATCAATCAACTAATCAAACCATAAATAAATTTTTTTTTTATACATCCCGTCCAATGGAACTTAATATGTAAACTTATATATATATATATATATGCATGCACTGGACGTCACATTCCAGAATCAAACTTTTTTTTTTTTTTTTTGAAAAGCCGTCCATTGGACTAAAGTTCTCTATATATAAAATTCATATATATATACACAAATATATCTATATATGTACAATTCCAGAAAATCAATTTTTTTTTTACTGGGATGAACATATATGCACACATAAATCTATACACACGCACTAATCTTTAATCTTTTCTATCAATAATCTAAAGAAAAAAGAGAAAAAATAAAAATTACTAACCTTGTTTTCTTCTTCACTCTTCACGCGTAACCTCTTCTTTTCTCTCTTCTCTTCTCTCTCTCTTTCTCTTCTAATTTAGAATTATAATAAACCTTAAAAAGACACCCACTATTTATAACATTAACTTCTTAATCGTATGCTATTACGCCCATTAAATTACGGTAGACCTTCAATCCCAATCCAATTATAATTCTAATAACTCTTCAAATTATCCAAAACATTAAAAATTAAAATTTAATTATTTCCTAAATAAAATCAACTAATTCTAATAAAACTATAACACTAAACAAAGCTAACCAATTCTAATAAAACTATAACACATAAAAATATAAATAATAGTAAATATATATATATTTGGGTTATAACAAAAAATGCAGAGATGAATAGTGAAAATCCGTTCGAACGGTGGCAAACATTTTTTGACTTCGAAGTAAAGATTTATAGAGTTTAAATGGATTTATAAAAATTTACATAGCTCAAAATGAAAAAAGTTTCATAGAAATTTGTAGATTTTTTGTTATTTTTTTCCACTCCAAATGGTGTCATTATATGCCATAACAACAATAAAAGCAAATGTTTATGAATTGAATCCCTAATCCACATATTTTGTCTCTAATACAACACGTAAGCATAATAAATAATATACATATGAATATAAAGGAATATCAATAGAATAAATTAATGTGGAAAACATACATGTTTGTTCCATGGTCTTATGTATTATGTATTGAAGATGAAGCAATCATACGATTCAATTTTAGTTGGCTTGTATATGGTAGTTATGACCTTCCTCTAACTATACTCTAATCTATATTACGGTTCTTTATAGAAAAAACCGTATCCGTTAGGGAAGAGAGGGGATCTAGCCTATATTTATAATATAAAAACTCTAACTATTAAAATATATTCTATATATTATTAGGATATTCCGTGCTTAGTTTAGTAATATCAAATATCTATATTGCCATATATAAAATATACAATCTTATATGTATATGTAAATTAAGTTTTCCTTTTCATTATAGGATTATGATTCTTATTTTAGTTTCTAATTCTAGTTCTAGCCTTTACCTATCTAAAGGTCTCTTCTTTACATTTATGAAAAATATATGACAAGATATAGCCATTATATTATCTCTAACCAATTCTATTATTTCTTGTCTCTTTTATTTTTTTTTTATTTCAACTCTAACAATATTGAATCCTTCCAAAAAAAGGCTCAATTGGTTCAATTAGCTCACGCTAACTAACTGGTGCCACATTAATTAACTAGTACACTAACCCAAAATAATGGATCATAGGCTTACCTTGTTCGTCTCATCCTAATTTGGACCTAACCCAATTTATTTAATAAAATATAAAAGCAATTAATGTATGCTCAATTAAGAATATTCTAACATGTCATATTTGGTAAGCAAATTCGTAAAAATAAATGATAACAAAATAAGAAGTCATCAATTAAGGATTTGAAAAATACTACCACAGTAATAAAGTTATAAATTATTGAATGCATTTCAACTGAAGACTAAGCAGTTATCAATGTGTATTTTTCTATTTTGAGAAATAAAAAATTAGAAAAATTAGGGTTCGGGTTATACATTTACGTAACAATGTTTTTTTTTTTCTTATACATGTCAGCTTCATTAAATTTATTTTCAGTGTATTGTGTTGTAAATTTGTTTTATTTCGATATTTTGAATTTTATAATTTCATGAATTTATACTCTTTCATTTATTGTGATGTTTAATTTATATTTTAAAAAATATTTCCTAATATATAGGTACGAACCCTCATACCCGCTTGCTGTACAACTTTCAATCCAAGCACTCTCTTCTCCGATTATGGCATCAGATCAAGTATGGATGATATCAATGCCAGATTGAAAGATATCCTTGAACGGCGAAAGGGACTTGGCCTACAAGAGGGTAATATTGGTGCCGGCACTTCTAATACAGCTCGGGAAAGACCACCCACAACATCTTTGGTGGCTGAAACTTGTGTATTTGGAAGGGATAAGGATGTAAATGAAATAATTAAGTTACTACTCGAAAACGATGTCTCAAGTGGTAGCAAAGTTGGTGTTGTTCCCATTGTTGGTATGGGTGGGGTTGGCAAGACCACCATTGCTCAGATGGTGTACAATGATAAGAGGCTGGAAAACCATTTTGATAAGAAAGCGTGGGTCTGTGTTTCTGAGAAGTTCGACATCATGGGAGCGACGAAAGCAATTTTGGAATCTGTTACTCCTCAGGCTTGTGGCTTTACATCCTTGGATAAAGTCCAAGTTGAACTAAAGCAAGCTTTGGCTGGGAAGAAGTTCTTAATTGTCTTAGATGATGTCTGGAACAACAAACATGGTGATTGGAGCAATCTAAAGAGTCCTTTCGCTGAAGGAATGCAAGGAAGCAAAGTCGTAGTGACAACACGGCAAACCGATGTCGCACGGATGATGCAAACTGATCGTAAATATCATTACCACTTGAAGGAGTTGTCAAAGGATGATTGTTGGTCAGTATTTGCACAATATGCACTTAATGATAGACATATAGATGAACGTCGAAATTTGGAGCCAATTGGTTGGAAAATAGTGGAGAAATGTGGAGGGTTGCCATTAGCTGCTAGGACACTTGGTGGCCTTTTACGTTGCAAGACACGTGAGGATGAATGGGAAAATGTTTTGAATAGTAAAATATGGGAGTTACCACGTGAGCAAAGTGACATACTTCCGGCTCTGAGATTAAGCTACCATCACCTCCCTCCACCATTGAAGAAGTGTTTTGCATACTGTTCAATATTGCCGAAGGATTATGAATTTGAGGAGAAGGATCTAGTCTTGTTGTGGATGGCAGAAGGCTTTATTCAAGACTCAGAAGGAAAGAAGCGAATGGAAGATGAAGGAGGCGAGTACTTTCGTGAATTGTTGTGGAGGTCACTCTTTCAACCATCGAGTAGTAGTGGTGAAAGATCACTATTTGTGATGCATGACCTCATTAATGATCTGGCCCAGTTTGTTGCAAGAGAAAATTGTTTCAAACTAGAGGATAAGTTCAAAAATAATGAGCAATGGACAAATGTGTATAAGGCTCGCCATTCATCTTTCCTGCGTGGTTATTATGATGGCATCAAAAAGTTTAAGCCCTTTTATGAAGCGAAGCATTTAAGGACGTTTTTGCCACTCGGAGGAAAAGAAAATTGCTGTTTGACCAACACTGTTCCCCTTGAGCTTCTGCCAAGTCTTAGACGTCTACGTGTACTGAGTTTGCGCGGATATTATTGTGCAAGTGAACTGTCGAGTTTGATTGGAAATTTGAAACATGTGAGGTATCTTGACCTTTCGCATGTCAATGTTAGAACATTACCTCAATCGGTGGGTAATCTCTACAATCTACAAACACTCATATTAAGATATTGCCAACGTATGAAAAAGTTGCCTGCATGCATGGGAAGCCTAGTTAACTTACGCCATCTGGATGTTACCGGTTCCACATCATTACAGGGAATGCCGCCAAATTTTGGTAATTTGACGAATCTCCAGACATTATCAGATTTCATTGTTAACAAAGGCAATGGGATGGTGATAAGAGAAGTTGGAAACTTGATTCATCTCAGAGGAACACTTTGCATTTCAGGTTTAGAAAATGTAGTGGACCATTTAGATGCAGGAATGGTCAGGTTGAATGATAAAGAGGGCTTAGATGTGTTATCGATGAAATGGAGTGACGAGTCAAATGATTCCCGAGATGGAAGAATCGAATTAGGGGTGCTTGGCATGCTACAACCTCAGAAGAAATTAAAAGATCTTACCGTCAGCGGATACCATGGTTCTGAATTTCCAAATTGGGTTGGAAACCCTGAGTTTTCTAAGATGGTGCACTTGAGGTTAGATAATTGTAAAAAATGCACATGCCTACCACCTCTGGGACGGTTACCCTCGCTTGAAGCAATTGAAATTAGTGGAATGAAAGCTATAAAGAAAGTTGGCTTGGAGTTCTATGGGAGGGGTTGCTCAAATCCTTTTCCGTCTTTACGGACTTTAAACTTTAGCCAGATGCCAGAATGGGAGGATTGGTCTCCCTTTGGAGATGGCAATAAAGAAGCATTTGGGCGACTCTTAAAGCTCACCATTAAAGATTGTCCGAAGCTTATGGGTAAACTGCCCACCACTCTTCCTTATTTAAGAGAGCTTGACATTCAGAAGTGCCCGCAGTTGGCAGTGGAATGGTTAAGTCAGAGCCCTACAATGCTCCATCAAATGGGTGATATGCTTCATTTCAATTCGCTTACGTGGTTGAGTCTCGGCCACGTTTCAATTTTGGATTCCTCCGGGCCGAATCAAGAACTAGCTGGTGATGAAGTAGAAACGGATGTGCCTGTGTGTAACAATTTGAGTTCGCTCAGTTCCGTGAGTCTTGTAGGTATTCAAAAGATGGAATGGCTGCCCATTTTTTTGCTTCATGGGTTAACAGGACTTCGTGAATTGAGCATAGAAGATTGTGAGGAACTCAAAACATTGTGGAAGAATGATCAAGTGATCAAAGCACGACAGCATTGTTTCCCAGCTCTTGCACGTTTGTCAATTAGAAATTGCCCCCAGCTTATTTCCTTGTTTGAAGAAGAAGAAAGGGATCAGCAGCAACAACAGCAAGACAAGAGACTACCTTGCTTAATGAGTAGGCTCGAGTATCTCTATATAAGTTGTTGCTCACAACTGGAGAAGCTTCCACGGGGACTGCATACACTCACTGTTAATTATGGCTCATATTCGAATGATGTTTAATACTGTTCACTCAAAGCTCCAGCAAAGGGGAGAGTTGTGGGGTACGTGAGCACCACACAACTCTCCCGGTCAAGTTCGTACTGGTCCGTTGCAGGGATTAGTAGGTAGCCGGGGGTGCAGGGGCGGAGCCCCCGCGGTACGGTACAGGTGTAATTCCGTATAGTTCATTGTATGTTTTTTAATGAGGGGTATGTGAGTAATTTTGGGTTACCTAGATGCTAGCTTTAAAAGGGTAAACCCTAGTTATTATGATGTACTCAGCCGTTTTTCTCTTCATAGTAAAGAACAGACAGAAAACCTCCCGTGGACGTAGGCACATTGCCGAACCACGTAAAATTTCGTGTTCTTGTGTGATCGTCTTTTATTTTCTGCCTTAGATTGTATTCTTGTGTGTTGCTCGATTCCAGTTTTTCATCACTCACCTTTCTTTCAGAGCTGAAAATCTATGGATGTGAAAGTCTTGTATCTTTGCCAGAGACTGGTTTGCCACCTTCCTTGACAACTCTGATGATTCACGGTTGTCATGCTCTGCAGTCTCCACTACTACCTGAGTGGAATATGGACAGAAGTAATCTCGAAAGTTTGTCAGTTTCACGCTGCGAATCGCTCACACACTTATGGTCCAGAGGTTGTCTACCGCCCAGGCTCAAAATTCTTACAATTTATGGATGCGATAAGCTGGAGTCACTACTAGCAGAGGAAGGGGCAAAAATTAATTGTGCTTCATCTCTTGAAGTCGTTGACGAATCAGATTGTAAGAACCTCAAAAGGTTGCCAGATGCTACGCAGCAAAATAATGATCATCTCCCGAATCTTACTGAGTTACGGATAATTAATTGTGAGAATCTGAAGTGCCTTCCGGAAGGATGGTCCATTACACCCATGCTGAAGAATTTGTGCATCAATCACTGCAAAAGGCTCAAGGCTCTGCCACAATGGGCGGACAACAACGTTTCTTTTCTTGAGGGTCTGGTTGTAGATGATGATTATTGTGCTGCAGGGGGAGGCGGAGGTGGAATCGCATCCTTCTTTCTCAAGGAAGGAAGTGGAGGCCCCCTCCTCACGAACCTCACTTTTCTTTTCATCTCCGGGTCTATGAAAGATAATCCCCCATCAGAGTGGGCTTTCCACAGATTGTTGTCTTTGAGAAACATCAATCTTGAAGGTTTTTGTTGGGCATCCTTTCCAGAAGAACATGGTGGCATGTTTCTCCCCAGCTCTCTGATTCATCTGGTTATTCGTAATTTCCCAAATCTGGAGAAGCTACCTTCCAATGGTTTTCAAGACCTCACCTCTCTTGAAAGTATTCAAATCGAGGAATGCCCTGGGCTCCAGTCCCTTCCAAAGAAAGGGTTGCCTCCCTCCCTTAACCGTCTGTGGTTAGTTAAATGCCCCAACCTCGCATCGTTTCCGAAGCAAGGACTGCCTCCCTCGCTGTTGGCATTGGCTATCCGAAGCTGTCCAATACTAAGAAAGCGGTGTGAAAAAGGCAAAGATCAATATTGGCACTCCATAGCTCAAATTCCTCGTGCGACGATTGATGACACATTCATTTCCCAGTTGGTTAATGGACAGGTGCGCCAAACAATAGGGTACATCAAACTATTTTTTTATTATTATTTATCTTTCATTTCAATTTTGAATATTATCACCAGATCAGTTCCCTTTCGTTTTTTTTTAATTGTAAAGGTTGAAATTACGTCAAAAACAGTTTACACAGTCATCTTTGCAGTCTGTCTACATTTTTAACACATTCATTTGAAAATGTCAATCTTGCAATTTTCTTTGAAACCCAAATACTATTTTTTTTTCCTGGAATTTGTGATGAAAAGGAAAAACAAAATGAAAAATTTGAAAAGAAAAATAAAGCTTATGTGGTCTTATTTTCATGGTGGGATTATAAAAATGATGAGAATAAATGATTGTAAAAATATTGTTTTTTTTATTTGACTATATATTTATATGTATTTATACAAGTAATTTTTTTCCTAGTCTTTTTTCCTTAACTAATGCTTGATGTAATTATTGCATGGAGTTATTCAGAATCACATACACACTGCATAGTTATAGTTGTCCCTATTTTGTATATGGAGACATGCTTCATTAATCTGACAATTTCTTCAGCAAAATTATGCCATTGTCCCTGTTACTTGCAAACTTTCATGGTCACAAATTAGTTTTGTAGTTACTTAATGACATATTTACATTTTTTCTAGTGAAAAAAAAAAAAAAGAGTTAAAACATTGGCATTTTTCGTTTTTTTTACTTGATTTGAACTAGATTCATTGATTCACATAGGTAATTTTTTTTATTAATGATTCAAAACCTGATCTATAAACTTCTTTTCTTTTTGTTGCAGGAGGGTAGAGAAGCAGATTGACGTACTTCTTCTGTAAAAAAAAATTATGCGGCTAACATTATTCTAAAAAAAATTGGAGCAAAAAAGTAGGTTTGAGTTTATCACAAATTCATTAATTATTCACAGGCATGCCTTTACCAAAGCTAATTTCTGAGATGATGCTTTTCAGGTTGGTTTTAACTTTGATGGTAATGTCTTCACAACATATTACAATGAGAGTGTACATATATAGTTCTTCAGTTGCTAGTGGAAAATTACAGATGGAAAATCTGATCGATCTCTTGTTTGTAACTTGGTAATATTTTCAATTATTTGCCTTTTTTGATGTTCCCCTCTCTCTTTGAAGATTTGTACTCTGCTATTTTATCCCATTATATGAATGTTTTCATATAATATTTCTTTGTCTTTCTTATATATGATTTTTGTAGAAATATTGTTGACTTTTTTTTTATATATTTTTTTCCCCGAGCTGTAATGACTACTGTTCATTTGTATGATTTTTGAAGGTCATGCTTTTGCTTTCAATGTCATGTACTGCAGATAAATTGCTTGTCAAACTCGTAACACTATCGGTATTTGATACAATTCCTTGGTCGAAACTTATAGTTTGATTTAATTTATTTATTTATATTTAGTAGTAATTTCTAATCCACACATTTGTCTACTAGGTATTTTTACCCTGTCAGAACTATAGTGTCAGCTCTGCTCTTCAAAATTTGGAGGTGTATTGCGCATCAGTGGACATTGAGAATTTGGAGAAAGTTAGCTCTAACTTCCAAGGATTTCCAAAAACCAGACCTCTCTTGAAAGTCTTCCCATCAAAAATTTGCCCTGGGCACTCAATATCTGTGGTTATCTTGTCTTAGATGTAAATCTATTCTAGATTTAATACAATGGATTGATCTTCTTCTAGTTGAAAAGAGAAACATTTGTCCTTCCTTGAGTGTATTTTTTATTTTTATAATATGTGAAATACCAAGACGATGCTTAATCTGTCTATGTAAAATTTGTGTTTATCAGTTGATTAGACTTTGAAAATTAAGGTTCCGTTTGCTGTTATTGTTTATATATAGTTGGCATAACATCACCTACACCATCACAGCAGTACTGAAGAGTGAAGACTAGGACTGATGATTTTCTGGACTCTGAAAGTAATAGAAACCATTCTGATGTTTGACTTGGTGGCATCGTTTTTCTGGCAGAATAGAATGGCCCAACGCAAGCACCCTTAAGCAAATTTAAATTTTTAATATTCATTCAAGTGTTGTTACATATAAGGATCATGACTCTAGCGGAAATCCTACCGTTTTCTTTTTTCCTGTCCCCCCCCCCCGGGTTTTTTGGAATTGTCATATAAATCTTTATTTGTTTGGTTTTTGAAGGTCGTGATTTTCAGCCTTTTATTTTCTGCAAAGCTATTGCTTGATAAAAGCACTTATTGATATTATTATTATAAATGTAGAATTGATTATTATTATTTGTTTTTTTTTTCTTTTTCGCTTTCAACAATCTTTTTGAGTTCCCAAAATCTTTATTTTTCATGAATACATAATAAATAATAATTATGTGATTCATGAATGATTTTTTAAGTGTATGCTAAATAGATCGTGAAAAATTAAAATTTATTTAACAAAACTATCGATTTGTAATTTTTGCATTCAGTTCTTATATTCAATTTTTAATTTTTGTGTTTATCAATTTTATTTTTAGTAGTCATTTTTATAGTAAAAAAAATATAAACTTAAAAACACATTTAATAACAATAATTATTAGTTAATAATTGTAGTGTCGAAAAAGTGATGATTGGCGACAGAGATGTGGTCGAAGGTGAGCGGCAGTAACCGTGATCGGAGGTAGGTGCGAGTGACAATAATGCTCAAAAGTGATGGCGGTTGACGGCGATAGGTGATAGTCGGTGGTAAATAATGGTTGTGACTGATGATGATCAAAGGCAGATCCAAGATTTTTACTAAGAAGGGTCACCAACACCCAATAAAAGGAAAACGAGTTACGTCCGAGTTGCAACTAGAAGATAAGCGACGTTGCTTTTAGAGAGAGAGAGAGAATTATGCTTAGACATTAAATCGTTGTATATATTTTTCACATTTTGATGGTTCAATTGACCTTTTTAACAGTACCTGAAATTTAATAAGAATGTCATTTTAAAAAATATATATATATAATTATTATTATGTTTTATTATTTATAAAATTTATTACGTTATATTTATTAATATTATACACGAAAATATTTAATAGTGTAATGAGAGAATGCATTTATTTTTACAAAAAATACTTAAGTATGATTCTTGTAAATTCCTTTTATATTAGAAATTTTGAGTTAACTTAATTTTTTAATAAGGCCAAAAAACTCAATTTTTAATTAATTTAATTGTTTTAATAAAGCTAAAATGCAAAAAATATTTTAATAATTTTACATTCAAAATGGGGGGAGGGGGTCACTTGCCTCTTCTTGCCTCTATATGGCTCCGCCCATGGTGGTGATGGTTGTGAGGGAAAATAAAAACTTGAAAAAATACTTTTTTTAAGTTTCCATAATTTTTAAAAATTTTGAAAATAATTTTCATTCGTTTTAAAAAATGATAACTAGAAACAAATTTTTCAAATGAGTTTCGATATTTAATTTTTAAAAAGATGAAAACAAAAATTACAAATTACAAATTTTGTCAAACAAGGCCTTAGTAATTTACTGTTTTGCGTGTTTATAAGACAAGTTAAATAAACAAAAACCCTTTTTTTTTTGTGAGTGTGTGTGGATTCTGTAGTAATTTTTATTTCAATCATTTCTCTCTTAGTTGCATTTGTCTTTACAATGTTATACTACAAGTTAAATGAAAGATTCTTTTGAAATGGTTAAACAAGTATATTTAATTTCCGGTTAAAAAGGATAAGTGTTCTCCTATTAGATTTTATTTTTTATTGTACTTTTCTACAGGATATAGGCTTTTCGATTATTTTGCACTTGGACTCATATGGTTACATGGTGGGAAAATGCTTTGAGCATTTCTAATTAGCCCCTTTTCTAGGCTCTGCCAATTTGATTATTTCAGCTGAAATAAAAAGATTTCACACCCATTATTGGGACAGACTAAAGTTGGGCCATGTGGCACCGTGCCGACCACTTTTTGTACAAGACACGTGACGTTTTGTAACATCCTAAATTTTAATAGAAAAATTAGAGTGTGATAACCGAAATTATTATACAAGTTCTTCCTTACTTTAACTGTCTAAAAATATTACACGTGTTAAACTTTAGACAACAACTAATCATCAATCTCGATCGACCGCTAACATCTGTCAGTCTCACTTTTTGCTATCAAATGGCTACTCTGTATAAAAACCCATGAAACATGGTGAGCTTCTAAGCCCAATAAAAAAAATATTCAAATAATTTCAACTAGTATTTTCATATAAAGACAAAAATTAAGTGCTCAAAGTAAATATCATTGTCATATAAAAAAGGCGATAACAGTATAAATCAAATAAATAAACAATGAAATACCCACGCAAGATTATTCATTACCATATAAATCATATAATAACAACACGAAATAAATAATTCATTAGTGAAACTGAGCATACAAAGTTACTTCTTTTCCATCCTCATAACACCTTGCCACCCTTACAATATTTCAATGCGCCACACAGACCATTTTTTTTGCCACCTTTATAATCCCCAGCCACCCTTATAACGTCGCAACATGCCACGTAGGCTATTCCCTTTGCCACCTTTATAACCCCTTGCCACCACCCTTATAACCCCTCAACAAGCCACGCAAACTATCTCCTTTGCCACCCTTATAACTCCTCAACAAGCCACGCAGGCCATCTTTTTGCCACCCTTGTAACCCCTTGCCACCCTTATAACCCCTCAACAAGCCACGTAGGTCATCCACTCTGCCACCCTTATAACCCCTCAACATATTTTCATGAAAAGTGCACAGAATTATAATATTAACTACAATCACATTATTTCACATTTTTTCGCATTATTAAAATAATCATGCAAAGAAATTATATATTATTATCATACCTTTATACAAAAATACTAAGTTTCAATTATAAGAATAAATCCCCTACCTCAAATTCGAAGGAAAAAAGAAGAAATGGTGAAGAAATCCCAAAAGTTTAAAACTTCGCCCTTTCGTATTTTTCATCATGAGCCGAATTACCACGATCCGACACTGTCAAAATGATCACAATGTCGAAAATATCAAAACTTCGCTATTCCTAAATTTAAGTCTTTACTTCATCCTTCCTCTTTCTCTCTCCTCTCCATTTTCTCTTTATCTCTCTCTCTCTTTCTTTTCTCATTTCTTTTTTTTTTTTTCTCCTTCTTCCATAAATCCATAAAATGTGTCATATATATATATATATATATATATATATATAAGTGGTATGCATGATGACTAAGTCACCTTAAGAAGAGAAAATCAAATTGGCTTCTCTAAGTTCCACGTGGATTCAAGCCATTTTGCCACCTTTTTTTTTCTAGGCTTCCAAGTGTCCCTCTAGGCTTCTAGGCTTTCAAATATCCATCCAAGTGTCCCTCTAGGCTTCCAATTGTCCCTCCAAGTGTCCCCCAAGGCTTCCAAGTGTCTTGGACACATAGGCCCCCCATTATCATTACTTTTCCGCCTATGCACCATGTGACAAAATCCATTCACTATATATGCCATTCTTTTATAATTTTTTTTTATTTCTCTTTTTCTTAAGCTTCCAAGTGTCCTCCCGTCATCTTTGCCCCCTTCCAAGTGGCCTTACATGTACACCCCATCATCATTACACCCCTTCAAGTGGCCTTACACATGCCTTACACATACACTAAATCATCTTTACATCCTTCCAAGTAGTCTTACGCATGCCTTACACATACACCCCACTATCATTACGCCATTTCCAAATGGCCCTACAAATGCCTTACACCTACTCTCACCATCATTACATCCTTCCAAGTGGCCTCAATTCATCCCATACATGTGTCACCTTTATAATTTTGCTACTATTTTATTTAAATTAAAATTTAATTAATTATAAAAGTATTATATTGTTTCAATTAAAGCTAGAAATTTAAACTAATGTCAAACTAATGCAATTAATTATTATTATTACTTTTTTTAATTTAGATTAAAGTAATATGTATATTAAAATTTTGGGGGCATTACACGTTTCGCCGATCGGGGGTTTGAAGTGGTCAGCGTTGATCTAATACCAATGCATTCATTAGGTATAGGTCTCATAATATTATAAATGCGCCCCTAATTATAAATGCCTAATAGTATTAAATAAACCAGATTTATTGACTAAAGGTTAACCAAATTAGTTTATCTCGTTATAAGTGACAGACACATGTGACAAGCGGATAGTTCTAGGCGGATAGTTCTAGGGCTGTATTCCAGCTATACAGTTGCCTTTAATCGCCCACGCCCATTTAATAAGAGTAAATGTATTAAATGAGAAGTGAAAGGCATTTAAAGAAGAGTGAGAGAAAAACATTAGAGGTATCATTACAACTGAATTTTCGGGTATTATTTTATTACTTTTACCGTGTTATAAATGCTACACTTAACTTTATAATCCGGGGACGCTCACTATTGCCAGCTTAGCGTTCTTTATATTTCTTCCTTAAACTTACTAAAAGACACCTGCTGACTTGAGTATCGGAGGATTTTCCGGTTGGAGACCCCAACTCTGGTCGTAACCTTTCTTTCTCTTGTGTTCAGTAGGTCGACGGGCGAGTTTCTGGTTGGCGTAGTGAGCAATTTTGATGGTAAATTTTTGCTGTCGAACACCTATATATAATTACTTATTCGAATTTATTAAGACAATAATCCATGCAAAGAACTGATTTGAGTATAAAGAATTTGTATACTAATTTTTTTTTTTTTTTTGTCCTTTTCGTTCTTAGTTGAATTGAAAGATGAAGTATTAAAATTGATAGTGCACAATTTTTAAATTAAAATTTATTTTTATTATTTACCAAAAGCAAAACTTTGTAAAGCCGTAAGACCATGTATAGGGGTTGACGCGTACATAGTGTTAAAAGGTCAGGAAAGTTGGTGATCTAACGATAGGAAATCCAAGACTAAAACCTAGTGAACGGTAACCACAATTATAATACTCTAACAATAGCAAATTCCTTATTTGCTATGTTTTGAGCCGCATGAAATGAGTTATAATTTGAGTACTATCTCGAAGAAAGGCTTGGTAAAAAAGACACGTCTATGAAGCTTTACAAATCCCTAATTAACTTTGGGCTTTTGTTGCACAGCTTAGGTCGAAGGTGTAGAAGGCCTCATTCCGAAAGGACTCGAACCATTAGTGAGATACTACTCTAAAAAAGTAAAAATTCTAACTTTGTATCAAGACCTACATGGTAAGAGAGTCTTTTTTTTTTTTTTTTTTTTGAAAGGTAAAGTTTTTTTTTTTTTTTTTTTTTTATAAGAGGGAAGGGGGAAGACTCAAACTCAAGTCATGAGCGAGTAGGAGAGACTCTTAACCACTGAGTTACAGGGTACGCTTGGCAAGAGAGAGTCTCCGATAAACATTTTTATGGGATGCAAGCCTTTCAAAAGGTAATAGGGGCGTATAAAGCTTTCCTTTAGGTTTGGTCCATATTCAAACTTTCTTCTACTTCTTTCAAGCCAAAGTTTCTAACGAAGTAAAATAGGAATGAATTGAATGCAATCCATCTAAGAATGATTTACCCTTTAAAAAAGAGAAACCTAAGATGAATAGGCTAGGGCTCTTAGAATGCTTAAGTGAGCTCTTTTATTATGGATTACGAAAAATAAAAGAAATTCAATTAATAATGGGTGATTTTTTTTTTAATCGTGATCCAACTCAGTGAAAGAGTATAACTAGTTCATGTTTGACCCATTTCACTTCACTATCTTAAGAGAATATATATTATTTGCACATTGTTAAACTATTTTTACTTGAATAATTTGTTTGAAAATTAGTGTAAGTTTTTTTAATGTAATTTTTTAATTAATGAATTTGACTGAAAATTAATCATCAAATTTAATTGAGTTTGAAAATCAAGACATTGACGAGTTTGAAAATCAAGACATTAACTTAGATTATACCAATACCAAATGTTAAATGACCCTTTTTTGGTAAAATAAATTGCATCAATAATTTACAAATTCGAACAAAATCATCTTGATGTTTAATTTGATTAGAAAATAAAATTTTGATAAAAGGTTAATTTTCGTGCATCTAAAATTGAACAAGCATAAAGGGGTCAAAGTGAAATAGCTCTAACATAAGGGGAAATAAAAGAAAATAAACTTTCCCAAATAGCAAATTCGTACCTCCGCCGTCGAGATTGATACGAAAGTGGCGCGCAGAGAGAGAGAGAGAGAGAGAGAGAGGGAGAGGGCCATGGAAATTCGTAAGAAGAGGTCTCTATGTTCAGTTACGACCATTCCTTTTTCCCACGCTCTCCTCCATTTTCGCTCAATTACAAGTCCAATCCAATCCAGGGAAGCACAAAAGTATTTCTCTCTCCCCTCTCCATTTCCGTCCATGTCGATCGCATTCCATGCACATGTTGTCTTCGTTCTCCGCAAAATTTCCCGCTTTATTGTCGATAATTTAGGGTTTTGGCTTGATCCCAAAACCATTGCCGGAGCCAATTCGTTGATGGTTCGCGTAAGACAAAGACGAGATTTCTTAATACGATGCGTCGCTGAGTGGGGGATTAGATGCAAGAAGTAAATATGCATTTCGAGAAATTGGATGAAGCGCTGATGTTTCAGCAACAGGAAAGCAAATTTCATTTCTCAAAACTCGATGACTCGCCCATGTTCCGGCAACAGGTACATTCTTATCCTTATTGCACCGCAATATATTAGCAATGCGCTCCATGCTTATTTGATTCTCGGTGTTACTCTATTCTGTAAATCTAGGTTGTTACAATAATTGGTGAGCGAATTGATTATACAAAAACCATCAATTATTAGCTATTTGTTAGTTTATTGGCCTTGACTAAAAAATAGTTAAATTTATATTGCCATTTTCTCAATTTACAGTTGCTTTAAATATATTGGTCCAAAAATTCCTGTTTGTGTTGACTTGTCAATGGTTACTTACTCTGGGCCTGTTTGGCAAAAACCTCTAAAATTCTTTTGTACTCCTTGTACTTTGTAAAATTTCTATAAATTTATATATATTTGCCTATCTCAACAAATTTTTACAAACCCCAACAATATTTCATAAACCCCAATAATTTTTCCACAAGTCTCAAAAATTTTTTAATCACTTTCAATAAATTTTGACGTAAAACCGTTCCAACGGAACCAAAAAAACTGTTCGGACGGTTTATCTCTCTAAAAAACTGACGCAAATATCAAAAAGTTTCATTATTCACCTTTGAAAAACGTGATTTAGTAGTTGCACGCTAAACGCTAAAAAGTTATCCAAACTCCATTTTTTGTTGTTTTTCCTCATTTTTTGTTGTTTTTCCTTGTTTTTCGATGCGCCAAATGGCCCCTATGTTGGTTTTCATTAAAGTAACTGGCTTCTACAATGAGCACTTGTAACCATTGAAGCTAGTCTATTCCATATATAATTGTCTCACCCTGGATCTTAAGTGCATGGGAGAACGTATGAAACCAAGGATACAATGAACGATTAAGGTCAAATCATAATGCACAACTCTGGGTTCAGTGCAAAGTCAAACTTATGTATAATATATATCAAACATAATTAGGGCATCTAAAACATTCCATGTATATCCCATAATGATACGAACCAAATAACCACAAACCTGTATAAATCCAAATATTAGAAATAATTAGTTTGAATGGAGTCATGTACCTACAACTCGGGCACAAATCAATTACAATACCGGTTGTCAAAATTTGAGTTGATGACTCTAAGAAAGTTCAGGGTGGCTGCTACTAGAACCTCTTAGAGTAGCACCTATAAAATATAGTAGAATGAGCTATCTAAGCCCAATAGGATGAAGATCAATGTCTAAAGCCCACTGAGAATAGCGTATGTGCCAAGTGGTAAGTTTCCATGTATCATTATAATACAACCTCATTATAGTTTAAACATGCTCAACTGATAACATAAATGATCTTATGATTAATTTAAAAAAAGTATGTGTGACTCAGGACATGTCTTAGGTTTCTCCATACCACTCCAACCTTGGGAATTAGCGCCTTTATGAGCTCGACCGAGAGTTTGTTACACTCAATCATGTCTTCACTGGCATTCGTACAGTGTTCGTAACACCCAATACTTAACCTGCAATGTCAATAATGGGGCCTTTCACTCCAGGAAGGAATAATCTTTGCTTGTTGAGTTCTCATTACCATACATTACAATAAATGCATGCTCACATTAATACCCCAAACTAATCATATCATGCATCCCATTCATTGAAACAGCATAGTATAAAGAATAGGGCAATAACATTACTTTCCATGATATTCACTTCAATGCAAATAGAATCATAATAACATAAACCTATTAAGTACTCCACTCATTATAAATACGTATTAAAGTCAAATCATGAATTGTAACAAATCATTTAGATGTTCTAGCAAATTGTTTATCCAATTTATTCTTCAAATTACCCTAAAATTAAAACCATGATAATATTATAAACGTATAACGATACTAATCTACTTCATGTGACTCTTATAAAAGAGGAATGGATAAAAAGAACCCAATTTTACCAAGAACCAAACCCACCGTCCAGATGAAATGACACAACATCATGCAAGAAATAACACCTACATCAATGTAACTTACCATCATAATTCTAATTGATATCCTCATTGTTGTTTGAACCTAAAGCTCATAGTGTTTGGAACATACAGAATTAAAGGGCCTCTATTCGAACCGTGACTTGTATCATCCTGACTCCTAACTGTAGTTGACACCATCATTATCATTCAGACAGAACAAGTTATAGCAATAGAAAATGACACACTTATGGCTCCAACCCCCACCCCCACTTTTTTGAGAGAGAAAAAAAGTAAGCCCCACTCCCAAAGGGGCCTATAGCTTCAGCTTGGCTTCCTCTTCTTTATTCTTCGGATCTGCCTTTCCCTTTAGAGGTTTGGAACCCTTCTGTTCACTGTTTGGACGCTTGATCCATGTTTCAAGTTTCAAAGTCTTAACCCAGATTTTTCAATTCCAATAAATCCCCAATACACAAAAGCTACACTTGCATGGACCATTATTCAAATAAAACCATGATTTTGATCACCAAATACTCTCCTACGACTTCACCTCACAGTGCAATTCATCTCATGAACACAAAGTCTTGGAAGATATATTCATTAACTTACACTTGTAAATACTACTAATTTCAAATCCCCCATTCTAAAATATAAACCCAAGAATATAAATCTAAATAACCAAAGTTCAAATAACTGAAATTTATCATCCCAACTTTGCAAGGACTAAAACCACACGAAATATTGAAGAATATGATGGAGAACCTCAGTAAAACCCAATCTTTTCTCCGTCTTCTTCATTTTTTCTCTCTTTTCTTCCTATTTTCTTTCTTTCTTTCGTTTTCTTTGTTTTTTCTTCTTCATTGCTTCGCCTGAACTCACCCCTTCACACCACACACACATACTCCCATGTTATTACACCTAGACGTGAGGTGTCATGATTGTGAAACGGGGTGAGTGAAGTTACAGATCTCAAGTCAGGGGTTGGGGTAATTACCCCATGACCCCCAAGTCCATTAAAAATATTCATTTAAATCCCCGATTAATTAATTTATTAGTCCCAGAAATTTCTAGTTTACCAATTAATCACAAGATTAACCAAATTTAGTTATATCACAATAATATAGTGTAAAACTTTAAATTTGCTATTTTTTTTTCTTTTGTGTTCTTAGAAGTGTTGCAAAAATAGTTCCTTTATGAATTCAGCACTCCTAAACTATGTTCATGCCATTGTAGTTTTCACTATTTTGAGTTTCCAGGCTTGCTTGCTTGAATTTATATGTGGTTGTCATAGTTGCTAACTACACTTAACATTTCTCTACATGTCACCTTATTCTTGAATTGCCTATACACTCCAATGTTTCATTTTGGGTCAGACCATCTTGAAATGAAAGAATCTAATCCTGAAAGCTGTTTAAAAATATATACATAACTAATTTGGTGGCATGTTGTTGTTGGTTTTGGTTTCAAATATGTGGTCACTAAGATAAATAGCTTAGATATTGTTGCACTTATTTTGAGACTTAACTTCAATAATGAACAAAATTGGATAAATTGAAAACTTTATTTGAAGTTTGAAATTAATGACTTATATCTTGTTGTGATTTTGACAAAACATCTTGTCAGGCATCAAAATTGCTTTTAATCAATATAAAGTTGACTTTGTAGTCTGTACCATAAATTTCTTGATGGGAAAGACCAAGATAAGTTGGCATGTCCTGTTCTTCAAAATGGAATGAACAGAATAAATGTCTTAAGCAAAAGATGCCTCTACATGTCACTGCATTCTTGAAATGCCTGCCTGCATTGACAATCCAATGTTGCACTTTAGGTCAGAACCATCTTGAAATGAAAGAATCTAATCCTAAAAGCTGTTCCAAAAAGTATATATAACTGATTTGGTAGTGATGTTCTAGGTTTCTGTTTCACATTTGCGGCCTCTAAGATGAGTAGCTTAGCTATTGTTGCACTAATTTTGGACTTCACATCAGTAATGAACAAAACTGCTTAAATTGAAAAATTTTATTTGAAATTTGAAATTCATGAACTTATATCTTGCTATAATTTTGACAAACTTTCTTGATGAGCAAGACAAAGAAGAGTTGGCAAGTCCCATTCCTCAAAATGGAATGGCCAAAAACAAATACTCTAGCAAAAGACGCTACAGCAAGTTCCAGTGGAGGATTACTAGCAATTAAGATTTTGAATCATATCAAGGAACTATTTGTAAGTTTCTACTGATTTGCTATCAAATTTCAAGGAGGGGAAAAGCAAAATCTGAAATCTTGCTTGTACAATGAGAACGTTCTAAAGGAAACCTTCTCTAACCCTAATAATTCAACAATTTAAAGAATATTAGTGAAGTTGTGAGAAAAATCAAATACGAACAAGTTCAAAGAGTGAAACCTTCATACTAATTTTCTTGTCTTTAAACAGACAACCCTACCACCAAGTTGTCATTGGCAAATAAATTTTTGCATTTGCATCATATTGTCTTACCACTCAACCCATCTCAATATCCACATTGAAGCCATGCTGGTGGAACTTTCCCTAGGCCTAGAATGAAAGTGGCGTGAGATCTTTTATGCTGCACATCTTTTGGCTTATAAAATTTGAGGTTCTCATAATGGATCTGATAGTAGGCTACCAGTATGTTGAAATTTGTTTGAAGATGTCAAGGCTTACAGGTTACTGTTGTATTGTTTGGTGGAGCAGATCCAAGGTCTGGAAGAAAGTGCTGACACATTGAGGGAGAGAGCTTTAAAATTTTCTAAAGGATGCCGAAAATACACGTAAGTCTAAATTTTTATCCCTCCTACCTTTTGTTGACTTTCTGAATATAACTTTGGACTTGCTTTTGAAGGAAATGGTTCTGTTAATTAATAACTGTTCATATTCAATCTTTATGTTGGATGTATTTGGTTGTGCTGGTATTTTTATTCCTGTGATTCCATTTTATTTCTAGCATATCAGATTAACTCATAGTGTTTAAGTACTTCAATGGGAAGCACAGACCAACTTCCATACCTGTCTCAACCAGCTAGAGGGTAGCGCTGGATAAGTTAAAATTATAATCGTGGTGCATTGCTAGTTAGCTATCACTTTTTGTATCACATACCTTCTAGGATTTAAAAATTTTAGATCCTTTATTACTTTCCACATGGCATGCATGCAGCTGTAGGTGCCACCTTTAATAAATAAAGCTGCTGTGTATGAGGTTTGTGAGGGAAGATAGAGACCTTTCTAAATGAAAACTTTATACCATTTGCTTATATTTCCAAGGTGGCCAAGTTGTTTACACTTGATATATTCCACCATCCATGATGCAGTTTAGCATCAGCATTATACTGATTCTGTCAGTTAGAAATTGGGTAGATGAATGAAAGAGCTTAATTAGCCCTCCTTCTCTTCAATTATATTTATAACCTCAGATTACAACGAAAAAGGAAATTGAAATCAATCCTAAAAAGAAAAATACAATCAATCAATAATCAATCCTAATTACTCAAATCATGCTCGTAATTTATTCTAGAATATTCTGACACTCCTCCTCAAGCTGGAGCATAGAGATCAAATATGCCTAGCTTGGAACAAAACTGCTGGAACTGAGAGCGAGGTAAGGGCTTAGTGAGTATGTCACCTAGCTGCGAATCTGAGCGTACAAATGGAGTTATGAGATCTTTCTTAACTAGGAGATCACGAATAAAATGACAATCCACCTCTATATGTTTCGTTCGTTCATGAAATACTGGATTATTGGCAATTAAAATAGCAGCTTGATTATCACAATACATCGACATTGGAGCTGAAATTTTGATGCCAAAATCCTGAAGTAAAGAACGAATCCAAAGTAACTCTGAAGCAGTATAAGCCATGGCGCGATATTCGGTTTCAGCACTTGAGCGAGCAACTACAGTTTGCTTCTTACTGCGCCAAGTCACAAGATTACCACCAATAAAGGTACAATACCTAGAGGTAGTTCTCTTATCAGAACGATTCCCAGCCCAATCTACATCGCTGTATCCTACTACATCCAGTGTGGTGGAGGGCTGATAAAGTAGATCTTGACCTGGAGATTTCTTCAAATACCTCAGAATGCGACATACAGCATCAAAATATGGTAGCCAAGGGGTGTGCATAAACTGACTAACTACCCCAACAACATATGTAATATCTGGTCATGTCGCGGTAAGATAAATCAATTTTCCCACAAGACGACGATATCGACCAACATCAAGAAAGGGATCACCATTCTCAGAATCAAGTCTAGCAATAGAATCCATAGGAGTATCAGCAGGTCGAGAACCCAAGAGTCCAGTTTCAGAGAGCAGATCTAGGACATATTTCCTTTGAGACAAATATATACCCTGGGAGGAATGAGCAACCTCAATCTCTAAGAAATAACGTAAAGCTCCAAGATCCTTTGTATGAAATTGCCTTCCAAGATGATTCTTCAATTCAGCAATACCTTTCTTATCATCCCCAGAAATAATAATATCATCAACATAAACGATTAAAATAATAGTACCAGAAGATGCATGATGTATAAATACTGAGTGATCAGATGTGGATCGATGAAAGCCATAGTCCAAAAGAACTTTACTAAACCGATCAAACCATGCACGTGGAGACTGCTTAAGGCCATACAAAGCTCGACGGAGACGACACACAAGATGTTCACTGCCTGAAACAACATATCCAGGTGACTGGTCCATATACACTTCTTCTTGAAGCTCTCCATGTAGAAATGCATTTTTAATATCCAATTGATATAACGGCCAGGATTTACTTACTACCACTGCTAGAAGAATGCGAACTTAATTAAGGCGAGCAACTGGGGAGAAAGTCTCCAAATAATAAACTCCATAAGTCTGTGTATATTCCTTAGCAACCAAACGAGCTTCCAGTCGTTCAATGGATCCATCTGCCAAATACTTGATGGTATATACCCATCTACACCCCACTGTTTTCTTCTCAGGTGGGAGAGAAGTAAGCTCCCATGTATGATTATGATGCAATGCACGCATCTCCTCATCCATCACTGCATTCCAATCCGGTAGTAATAGTGCTTGTTTGTAAGAGGTAGGAACAGAAATAGAGGATAGGGCACAAACAAATGATTGTAGACGAGGTAGCACACGATGATAAGATACAAAGTTAGTAATGGGATGTTGTCTACAGGTTCGTTTACCTCGTCGTAGGGCAATAGGAAGATCATCACTAGAAGGTATATGTTCAGGAGCTACAGTTTTATGCTCTTTAGAGGTCACAGGAATATTGGTGGCAGGTAACTCAAATGGTCTAGAATCCACAGGCGCAGAGTTGATTGGAGCCGATGGAACAGTAGGATTAGACCGAGAGCGACGTTGGTATACCTTTAAAAGAGGAGGCACTTGCAAAGGAGGAAGATTAGGACTAGGATCGGGAGCGGGGAGAACAGGATCAACGAAGGGAATTGACTCCCCCTCTCGAGAGGGAGGAGAAAACTCCCCCTCACGAGGAAAATACGAGGTAGATTCAAAAAAGTAACATCAGCACTCACGAAGACGCGTCTAGAGGGAGGATGATAGCATCGGTAGCCCTTTTGAGTGCGAGAATAACCAAGAAAAATGCAACGTCTAGCTCGAGGAGAAAGTTTGTCCAAACCAGGATCAAGGTTATGAACAAATGCGACACAGCCAAAGGTACGAGGAGAAAGAAGAAACAGGGACGTTGAGGGATAAAGAAGAGAAAAAGATGATTTGTTGCCCAAAATAATAGAGGGAACCCGATAATGAGGTAACAAGCAGCCAAAACCGCATTACCCCAATACTGTTTGGGGACATTCATATGGAATCTCAAGGTACGAGCAACATCTAGCAAGTGACGATGTTTACGCTCAGCAACACCATTTTGTTGGGAGGTGTGAGCACAAGTAGTCTAATGAATAATTCCCCTTGCAATGCAAAAATGATCCATAGTGGATTTAGTGTATTCTAAGGCATTGTCAGATCGAAGGATTTTGATGTGTTTGCCAAATCAAGTAAGGATTTCATTATAAAATCGTAAGACAATAGCAGGTAACTCAGAACGATTTTTCATTAAAAAAAGGCAAGTCATACGAGAAAAATCATCCACAAAGATAACAAAGTACCAATATCCATTATAAGTTGAAACTCGTGAAGGACCCCAAATGTCCGTATGGACTACATCAAAAGGTTCAGACTGACGAGTATTATTACGACTAGGAAAAGAATTACGGTGATGTTTTCCAAACTGACAAGTTTCACACTCTAGACTCGAAACAAACTCTAAACTGGGTACTGTCAACTTGAGTCGAGTCAAAGACGAATGACTCAAGCAACAGTGCCATTGAAAACGAGAATCAGAAATATGAAAAACAGAATGAGAAATAGAGAAACTGGTAGGATCAAGGTAATAGAGTCCATCCCACTCACATCCCGAACCAATCGTTCTCTGTGTCTTGAGATCCTGAAATACACAAGAAGGAGAAAAGGTTATGGAGCAATTTAAGAATTTAGTGAGCTGACTAACAGATAATAAGTTAAAAGGAAACTTAGGAACAAGGAGGCTTGAGGATAGAGATAGAGAAGGGGAAGGCCGAAGTAGTCCTTTATCGGCAACAAATCGGCAAGACTCATCAGCTAAGGTGATACGATGTGTAGTGATAGTTAAATTAGAAAATAAGGACGAGTTACCTGAGACATGGGCACTTGCTCCAGAGTCAATGACCCATTGTGGAGCAGAAGTAGTAAAACAAACAGTACTACCTGAATGAGCCAGAATGGCAATGGAATTGGAGGAGCAAGAAATGCGAAGCGCTTGCATAATAGCATATAATTCAGCTGCAGAGAATGGACCCTGTGAACTAGAATGAAAAGTTGATGGTTCATTCTAACTAGAATCACCAATCCCAGAATCAGAGTTTGTTGGCTCTACAGCAACATGATGGGTTTGTTCGGGGCGACCATACTTTACCCAACAGTAACGTTCTGTGTGATTAGTACCTCCACAATGATCACATTTCTTTGTACCTCGCCCAGAGCCTCTACCACCACTGCGAGAGCCACCACGAGAATTACGACCACCACGGGAACCACCACGAGATGTGCCACGAGAACTACCTCTTCCACCACCAACAAGAGCAGCAGAATCTGAACCACTAGGAGCAGTAGGTAATGTGCGAGAATGATGTCCCAAAGAAGAACGCTGCAACCGGGAATATGCATTAGCCATAGAAGGAATAGTTTCGCCAGCTAGAAGCTGATCCTGATAGCCGTGAAGATCATCATCAAGACCAGCCAAAAGTAACACAGTCATGAGTTCCTCCCATTGCTTTATCATATCGGCTTAGTTTCGGGAAAGGGGCGAAACTGTAATAATCTGTCGCCAAGACCTTTGAGATTGCTATAATACTCAGAGAGAGGTCGTCCATTCTGTCGGAAGGAAAATAGTCGTTCATAGGCTTCAAGATTTCAGAGACATCACTTCGTTAAGAGAAGAAGTCGGCTAAAGAATCCCAAATAGCCTTCGAAGTTTCACATAATGATATTGTGTGCAAAACAGAGGGCTCTAAGCTATGCCATAACCAATTTATGACAACAGCATTTGCAGCACTCCATTGTCGATAAGTAACAGATTGAGAGTCCGGAGGCATGTTAGTGAGGAAGTGATCCATCTGTCGGCCGATGAGAAAAATTTTTACAGCATGAGACCATGTTAAGTAGTTTGCGCCATTCAATTTCTCACTAGAAATTGATCTAGGCAGACTATCTGGTGGAATAATAGGTACTGTAGAAACAGGAACCAAGGCTGAATCAGGAGAGTCTGACTTATTAAGAGCAGCCATACCCAAAATTAGGTCACAGAATCAAGTCTGATCAACGGAATCAAAAAATTGCAGCAAATAAACTAGATATTCACAACTCCAGTGAACATCCCACGAGCATCAACAAATCGGATGTTTGGCCCAAAGCAGATCCAAAGTAGCAAGACTCCAAGTCGGGTGGCTCCAGTGAACATTCCACGAATATCAACAGATCAAAACATCGACCCAGGTCAATCCGACGACATACAGATGGTTGGCGACAACAGTGACAGCCAAAGTTCAAAGGAAACGATGTACCCAGAGCATCCTAGGACCGAGAGTCAACAGATCGGCAATGGCAGCAACAGACGAGAGTCGAGAACCAGATCAGTGATGCCGACCTTCAATCAAAACATTCGGCGGCGGAAAGTGACTCTTCTACATTAGGTGACCTCTGCCGAGGATCACCAGAGAGTTGGGTTCGATTCACGCGCTGGGAATCACGTCACAAGTAAGGCGCGTGAGATCAACGCGCTAGCCTTGTTGCCGGCGCATGGGATTTCGTCAGACCGCAGAAGGAGAATAGCGTTCTGCTACCTTGATCGTCGGCGGGGGGTCGCTCTACCTCGGGGAAGAAGATTGGCCAACGCCGACGGCCAGTGGATGGCTAGAGTACCTCCAACAGAGAACTGTACACACGCCTCTCTCTCATTTTTTTTTATTATTAAGAAGAAAAGAAAAAAAAAAAAAAAAGAAGCGCTCTGATACCAAGTTAGAAATTGGGTAAATGAATGAAAGAGCTTAATTAGCCCTCCTTCTCTTCAATTATATTTAGGGTAAATTACACCTAGATCCCCTAAACATTAGGGTAATTACACCAAGTACCCTTTAACATTTGAAATTGACAAATACCCCCTTATTTTGAAATGTTAGTAACATTTAACCCCTTCCGTTAGACTTCCGTTAAGGTTACAGTTAAAATGATGACATCATTCAAAAATTGGCTCCATAATTCCATTTTTACCCTTATTTTGTGTGTTAACCATGTCTAGTCACCAAATTTGAACTCTTCGAAACACCACTCTGAACCCTCTTGCAACAGCACTAAACTTCCTTGAAAGCCCTCATCTTCTTCACCGATTGGAGCAAGAGTGAGTCCACTAGAAACAAAAACCCATGAAAGCACCAGAACCTAACCAACATGATCAACTAGGTGCACATAATCCACTGCGGATTCACCCACCGACGCATATCAAAGAAACAAAACACTCCTTGCCAGTACAAAATCTTTGTCGAAACGATCGGAACCTTAGTTGTTTGGATTGGGAGGTGAACAAGGTTTAAGGACAACAAGAGAAGGGTGCCGGAGTTGATTCTGGCATAGACAAAGGTTTGGGAATTGGAGAGGGTTGAGATTGTGAGGGATCGAAATTGAAATGGGTAAAGAGATAGAACAATAAGTTGCTGCTTTGTTCTGTGAATGGTCGGCAGCCAATGGAACGGCGGTGCCAGAGTTTAAAAGATGAGCAGCGGCAAGCCGAACTATTCTTCAACAAACCCAAATGAATCTCCCTAGCCTTTGAAATCTCCGTAACTTCAGAACAAGCCCTAAATCCATCTGCAATTTTGCTTTTGCTCGGGCTTTGACGAGTCAGATCTGAGGAATCTTCCTCAACTTTGCTGGCAAGTTACGAACCCACTCACCGAACCACTCTTCAACAAACCCAAACGATCCTCCTAGCCTTTGAAATCTCCTTGACATCTGAACAAGCCCTAAACCCATCCGCAATTTCGCTCTTGTTCGGGCTTTGACAAATCAAGATTTGAGGAATCTTCCTTAGCTTCGCCATCAATGGCGTCGGCAGTGGTTCTAAATTTTTTTGTTTTTCTCCACAAATTATAGAGAGTGGTAATTTCCCTAGGGCAAATATTAGAACAAACAAAGATGAGCGGCAAGCCGATTTCAGCTTTTTGTGGGTGATTTATGGAGTTTGTGATCTCATGATTCAATCAGCAGCCAAACAATTTCGGCATTCAACTAGCACGCTGCCAGCTTCATTCCAGCGCCATCCCTTTCCCAATTTTCCAGTGCTCTTGCCGTTCCCAGTGAACCCTTCTTCGGCTGCTGTTCTGTCCGTCGGCACAAATTGGGTAGATATATGTATATATATATAATATATATATATATAAAGAGTTTTATATTTTACAGTAAGAAGAAAGAATGAAAAAGAAAGTATTTTTGTAATTAATTAATTAAGTTATGGTAAATTTGTCTCTACAATAAAATTTTAACGGAGTTAGGGTTCAGAGTAACAGAAGGGGGTCAGGGGTTAGCAACATTTCAAAATAAGGGGTATTTGTCAATTTCAAATGTTGAGGGGTACTAGGTGTAATTACCCTAATGTTTAGGGGGTCTAGGTGTAATTTACCCTTATATTTATAACCTCAGATTATAACGAAAAAGGAAATTGAAATCAAGCCTAAAAAGGAAAATACAATCAATCAATAATCAATCCTAATTACTCAAATCATGCTCGTAATTTATTCTAGAATATTCTGACACTGTCTAGCTTAAACAATGTGGTCTCCATTGGGTGGGTTGAAGATATCGTTGTTCCACCACATTGAGAGTTGACAAAATTCTTAAAGCCTTTGTGAACTCTTAATGTTAGAAGTTTGATCACAAATACGGGATGAATGTTGGATTAAGCAAGGCCACACGAGGAGATTTACTGAAGTAGAGATGCGCCCACCATGAACTTGGACTATGTCTGATCCTTTTCCCTATGCATAATTGAATTCTAGTTACTTCCTATACTTAAGGACGAATCAAAGATTTTCACTAAGGGGAGGCATCAAGCATTCAGGAAGAGACAACGAGTTACATTGGATTAAGAGTAGGAGAGAAACGATATTATTTTTAGGGAGAGAGAAAATTATTCTTGAACATTGAACTGGTGAATATACTTTTAACAGTTCAATTGTTCAACTATCTCTTTTAACAGCACCTAACGTTTACTAGAGATGTCCCTCGTTACCAAAAAAATATAATTACTGTTAAGTTTTATGTTTACAGAATTTATTATATATGTTATATTTAATGATATTATGTACAAAAGTATTCAATAGTGTAATGGGATAATGCACTTTATTTCACAAAAAATAATTGGGTTTGATTCTTGTAAACTCCTTTGTGTTAAAAATTTTAAATTAACCATAATTTTTTTAATAAGTCTAAAATATCCCAATTTTGAATTTATTTGTTTTTTTAATAAAGCTAAAATACGAAGGGTATTTTTGGTAATTTTACATTCAAAATCGCTCGCCCCCCGGGGGGGGGGGGAGCACATGTAGCCAGTGCCTATACTCTTCCAAAAAACAATATGGTCAGGCAGGTTATCTGAAAACTCAAAGATTACTTACCAAAAAAAACTCATAGCTTATTGCTATCTTGACTTTGGGTGAGTCTAAGGAGAAGTTAAGGAGAAGTTGATATAATACCATTTTGTTTTGCTTATATTATCCATTTATATGGTCATTTCTAAGCCCAAAAAGCTGTTAGTTTAGTAACTGAAAGGGTGAAATTTTGAGTCAAGGACTTGGGCTATATAAACATGAATCTAGAGAATTTTCTATCAAATGTTACAGTGATTTGATTACATTTGTTTCGCTAGATACAATATGGCGGTGAGGTAGAATTCTTATAGTACCCCCAATAAGTCTGTATAACTCATCAAAGTGCTCAGTGGGGTTGACGTTATGAGGTTTACAAATTGTTAAATTTGTTTAAAATGGAGCCCCTTGAAAGTATGATTATGTTTGTACATTGATATGATGTCTACACTGAAAAAAATATAATTGCTCAATAGAAAAATAGAAAGTCAGTGCAGACATCGTATCAATTAGCAATTATATGATTTATTTATTTTATTTTTTTTGGTTGAAGGGACTTAGCAGGGCCCTTCTTTGATGAGCAAGCTGGGAATTATCAATCTCCATTTGCTTGGAGGAGTGTTATCATTTGTGTGTCACTTATTTCTCATGTACTTGTACTAATTGTACTTGAGTTGTACTTTTTGATTTGTTCATTATTCACATCCAAGGAGTTATATGAGGGTGTTCATATATCTCTTAGATAAGAATGAATTACAGATTTATTTAAAATGTCCGTGTGGTTATTATGTTGAGTGTTCATGATATCCTCTCAGAGATTAGTTGAAAGCAATGATTAAGGATTTTCATTAATTTAAAACTTCTGCTATTATTCAAAATTCTTTTTAAAACCTTTTGAAGTTTAAGTTTTAATTTGAATTGTAAATTTTCTCAAAGGCCTTCCATTTAAATTATATCCTTATTATTATTTTTTTTCATTTCAAACTTACAGTGAAGGGATTGGAGAAGGATATGATAGGACCATTGCATTTGCAAGTGCTGTTGAAACTTTAGGGGGCCATAATGATCTGATTTGTGCTGCTTTTGGAGGTATGACTGTTTGAATCTACCTCCTGAGAATATTATTTGTCAATAATAAGTGGTTTAAGCTAAATTCTTTTTGCCCTCTTTTTACCGTGTTTGGACAGTGCAGATGTATTGGTTTAGAAATTCAGTCAATATGTAACTTATTACATAAGAGGGGAAATGCTTCATCAATTGAGCAATCTTGTCTTGTTAAATTCGAAATAATGGGGATTTAATGACTTGACCTTAATTATGATCCTATTGGTTCACCTTCTGTATTGAACACCTTACTATCATAAACTCATAGGTTATCAATATGTTACTTATTACGTAAGAGGGGAAATGCTTTATCAATTGAGCAATCTTGTCTTGTTAAATTTGAAATAATGGGGATTTAATGACTTAACCTTAATTGTGATCCTATTGTTCACCTTATGTATTGAACATCTTACTATCATAAACTCATAGGTTATGAATTTGTTGAGGCCATGCCTTGGCATTTCAGTTCAGATGTATTGTTTAGCAACAAGGCCACCGGGGGCATGTTAGTAGTCTATGTTCAAAGTTGGATATTTTTGTTAGTTATATATGATGTCTTTATTTTCTGTTTGTCTAATGTCCTTTTACTTTTGAAGGCAAAAACAAAGAACTAACCAAGCCTAGTGGGGCACTGTCCTGGGCCCCTGGTTAAATATTTTAAAGCATGTTTGAGCTACAAAACCTTGGGCTATTTCACAAGCCATCTGTTAAGCTTGCTTTAGTAAAAGAATGAGTCTCATTTCAACATATCCCAAGGACGTTGAATCCTGTTTTTATTTCTATCAAACATTCACTGGCTTCAAAGGACATGGACTCAGCATAGACTAAGTTGCGGTTAAAAATTAGTGATATAATAAATTATGGTATTGTGTCTAAATATAGATAATTATGATGGTTTGTGTCCCATCAAGTTGATAAATATCTAAGCCAACTGTAGTCCTGCTCAAGCTTGGTTTCATGACCATTCGTGCAGACTAATACTTGAGCTCAGCATGCTTAGACTGGTTTGAACATGCTTGAACAAGCTCTTAACAGGCTGTTATTGAGCTGCACGCCTCCTTTTATAAATGACCCCTTTTGCGCTCCCTTCCTTTACAGAACCAAATGCTGCTCTTTTAGAAAGTTGTTAGATTTGGTCTTAGTTCTCAAAACACTCAAACATTATTAAAAAAAAAAAGTTCTACATGTCTTTGTGGCTGTTATATACTTGGGTCAAATTTCATTTTGTCATCTCAGGCCCTCTCATGACCAGATTTGCAATTGCCTTGAGAGATATTGGAACTCACAAGGAAATTCTTCGATCACAGGTGTGACATTTTTCCCCCTGGTTATCATTTAATGTTTCATTTTTTTCCCTCGTCATGAGCATATTCCTTCGGATTGCATCAAGGAATAATGCTACTTGAATGACATTATGAAGGGGACGTTGATACTATTTTATTGTTCAAGGCAGCCATTCAAGTTTTCCAGGCTTTTGGCATTTTATTCAACGCCTGTTCAAGCCAAAAGTAATTTTATATTTAACAACTTCCAAATTTACCTAGTAACTGCTAGTGTTGCTTGTGAACTACTCTTCTCTTTGCATATGTCCTCCTGCTTATGTCAAGGCTATTTATGACTTCTGTGCATGTAAGTGACTTGGAACTTTGTACCTCGGTCATAGGGAGATTTCTACCATTGCTGCTTTCAAGGGCTTGCTGCCTAAGAAATGTGCAATAGTTTGCATACAAGAGCCTATGTCGGAAGCTTCCGTAATCTGCTAATGGTTTTTGCGAATAGGTGCGATGTGATAGTTTTGATCATATGCATGAATTAGAAGAGAAAATAGAAGAAAACATAGAGATCAATAAATTTAGTCATATGTCTGCACAGTGAAAAAAATCAGCCTATTGCAAAGTGGAGGGGAGTGTAAAGAAGTCCGACAACACATGAGAGTAGGGGCCTCAACCTTAAAACCCAGGTGTTAAGACGAGGGAAGTCCATCTCTCATACGGGAGAATTAACTTTTCTCATAGACCGATGTGGGACAACTTCTAACAACCTCCTTCATGCTAGCCCACATAGACATAGGTACAACGTGGATTGTGGTGAGGTCTAGTTGAAAACTCACTTTGATACCATGTAAAGAGGCCCGATAACACATAAGAATAGGGCCTCAACCTTAAAACCCAGGTGTTAAGGTGAAAGAAGTCTATCTCTTATATGGGAGAATTAACTTTTCTCATGAGCCGATGTAGGACAACTTCTAACAGGGAGAAAAGAAAGAGATATAGTGCCCTAATGCACGTGATGACACACAAAGTGACAATCAAATTTCAATATGTTTTGTGCACTCATAAAACATTGAATTGTGTACATTCTGAATGGTACTTTTGTTGCACAGTGCATCGGAATAGAATTAGATAAATAAATGCTAAGATAAAAAAGTAGCCAACGTAACCATACAATACTCTTGATGTGATTGTTGATAACTCACTTTTGTACATCCTTATTTTGGTAGACTAGTAGTGCCATCTACAACATGTTAATTATATATGAAGTATCATTTTAACTTTGTGAATGGCCACAATGCCATTTTCCTTCTAAGATGCCACAATGCCATTTTAAGATCCTCCCTTAGGGAAAAACTAGAGGATTTTATCTGGAAGGAAAATATTTCCAGGAATAAAAAGGCTAAAATCAATTGGCTTAAGTATGGGGATATTAATTCAAAGCTATTTCATAAGGTGACTAATGGCAGAAGAACTAGGAATTT
Organism: Vitellaria paradoxa; assembly: GCA_019916065.1. NCBI lineage: Eukaryota > Viridiplantae > Streptophyta > Magnoliopsida > Ericales > Sapotaceae > Vitellaria > Vitellaria paradoxa. Next base: position 61,618,486 of record CM034234.1, on the reverse strand, counting down.
CAGTAAACGATTGGAAGTGAGGAATGGTTTAGTTGTGGATAAAGGAAACCTGATTAATGGGGAATTTTTTAGTAATCTTTACTCTTCAAGAGACTTGGGTGGGTATGGCATTGAAGGACTAAACTTTTGTTTTGTTGATTCTGATAGGATTAGCTTGTTGGAGTAACCATTTGAGGTTGAGGAAGTGAAAAATGATGTCTTTGATTGTGGAAGAGAGAAATCACCTAAGCTAGATGGGTTTACAATAGCAGTTTTTCAGGATTGTTGGGAGGTAATATATCCTTGACTTAATGATGGTTATTGAGGAATTTTTTCATAAAGGTATGGTGACTGCTTACGCTAATGCAACAGTCATGTGCCCCATTCCTAAGAAAAAATAAACAATTAAATTGCAAGATTTTCGCCCAATAAATCTCGTATCTTCATTATATAATATATCAAAAGTGTTGGCTTGTCAGCTAAAGACTGCCTTTAGTTGAGACTGTTGCAGCTACTCAAAGAGCCTTTGTTGAAGGAAGACAGATCTTAGATGGGGTTCTAATTACAAATAAAGTTGTGGAAGATTATAGAACAAAAGGAAAGAATGGTTTTGTTTTTAAAGTGAAAAGCTTATGATCAACCTTGAATGGGACTTTCTTGATTTTGTGTTGGAACATAAGGGATTTGGAATTTAATGGAGAAGTTAGATGAGAGGATGTTTATCTTCTACTAACTTTTCAATTATTGTTAATGGCAAACCTGGAAAACCATTCTTTGCATGGCAGGGGGTTAGGCAACAAGATCCATTGTCTCCATTTTTTGTTCATCCTTGTGGTAGATGTTCTTGGTAGATTGGTTGATAAGGCGGTAGAGTTTGGGATAGTAGAAGGAATGTACATTGGGAGATATATAGTGTTGATTTATCATCTATATTTCGCGGATGATGCTATCTTCTTCTTCTGATAGGGAGGCAAGTATTTTCTCTCTCATTTCAATCCTTAGGATTTTTTAGATGTCTTTTGATCTGAAGATTAATCTTAATAAATCCTTTCTTACTAGCATCAATGTGGAAATTCAAAGAATTGATATTCTTTGTGGATAAATAGGGTGTGAATTGGAGCTATGGCCTTTGAAATACTTGGGCCTACCATTTTTTTTTTTGGGGGGGGGGGGGAGATCCCTCATCTAGTAGAGTTTGGAATCTAGTACTAGATAGGATTATAAAGAGATTAGATGGGTGGAAAAAGGCATATATGTCTAGGGGGAGACTCACACTTATTCAATCTGTATCATCTAGGCTCTATTTCATGTCTTTATTTAAAATGTCTTCCAAAGTTTGTCACACCATTGAATCTTTGATGAGGAATTTCTTTTGGGAAAGTTGGAGAGAAGGGTTTAGTGATCACTTGATTCACCTTATCAACTAGAAAACAATTTCTCTCCCTTGAAGTTATGGTGGATTATGAGTGGGTAATTTAGCTGCTAGCTATGAAGCACGAATACGGATACGGGAGTGGGTACGCGTATGGATACAGGATACAGCAATTTTCAAAAAATAAGGACATGAGTACGGCAAAGATACGGCAGAAAAATAAAATAAAATATTTATTTTATTTAAAATATTTTTGAAGATAGCATCTATATACTACTAAACATTATATAAATAACAATTATATAGCTTGAAAAATATCATTCGATCTATAAATTAACATCATTCATACTCAAAACTATCAATATCATTCATACACAAATATAACAAAAAGTATCAAATACAATTTCATACATCCCAAAATAAAAACAATTTTTTCATTTCCTAAATTTTAGTTAGATCCAACTTCAATCATATCAATATATTTTAGTTTATTACAGTTTGGCCCCTACTAAAATTTTATCATATCAATTTTACCCCCCCAAAAAAGTTTAAAATATTACATTTGGACCTCGTTGTATCCTAAAAGTATCTTTCTCGTATCCTATTGTATCCAGCCATATCCTATGCAAAATTTAAAATAAAAATTAAGATATGCCACGCGGCATATCCAATGCATATCCTAGCCATATCCCCAGAGTATCCGATACGAGTGCAACGCCTAATTTGAAGTATCCATACTTCATAGGCTACTAGAAATAATGCCTTGTTAGCCAAATGGATTTGGGGACTTCCCCTTGAACATAATTGTTTATGGCTTATAGTTATCAAAAGTAAATATGCTCCCTTGAACAATTATTGGGATGCTTAGTCAGTGGTTAGAGGAACTCTAAAAAACCCATGAAAAGTATCTCTAGATGCTTATTATCATTGCTGATGGGCTATTAGTAATGGGTGTGGGGGATCAATGTCCAGCTGAACGGTCCAATGACTCGGAAATAATGTCGATTATTTTCAATGGCGGTGCTAACTGGAGATGGCGGGGTGAGAGTTAGAACAGCCCAAAGCAAGAAGGAGAGGGAGAGAGAGACTTGGTGGGTGAGACCAAAAGTGTCTGTCTTTTAGATATGAAAGGTTGGGGTATATATAATCCCTTTGGCCTTAGCGGAAAAGTAGGCCTATGGTTATGGAGGTATAGGGGTTGAGTGTATCAGAGGTTCTTGTTCATATGGGGTGATGGAGATAGCTCCTTAGGTAGGCTGGCGTATTGAGGTATCCGAGGTATTGGGATTTGGGATCGAATAGGAGGGGTGCCACTTGGTAATGGTAATCGATGGTATTAATTAGGATGTTAGAGATATGGGTGAGTCTTTTCTCTCTCTTTAGGCCAGTTGAGGGAAGACCCCAACGAATTTTCTAACTCTAGTCACCAATTCACTTGTCCCCCTATGGTCCCACAGGTAGGTGTATGTGAGTGAGTCCTTTGGTTTGACAATTCTTAGGCCTTGCTCCTGACCTAGGGCATATCTCCAAGTATTCATTATAACTTGGATCTTATCAAATGCCCTCTGCTGTGGGTTGGCTGCCACGGGAAGGGCTAGTGGTCTGGAGAGTTCTCCTATTGCGGGATGATGATTGCGGGAGGGGAAGATGGCTTGGCATGGCTAGGATCCACGACCGGAGGTCCACGGGGCACCTAGTTGCCTACAATGGGAAATCTCTCTCTCTTTTTTTTTTTTTTTTTTTTTTTGGGCGGATAAGTGGAGGGGTGATATTCCTTTTTATATTCAATTTCCAAATCTTTATCAATTGTCAAGAAAACAATTTTGTATAATTTCTTCAATGATTTTCAATGAGGCATATGTAATTACTGGTCCAGCCTGGAATTTCAATTTCTCTTGTAATCTATCTGATAGAGGGTACAATGAACTCATTTTTCTTTTGAATATTCTGGAGTGGCTTGCTATTGGACTACTCATAGCTGATAGGAAAGTATAGACCTGGGAGAAATTTGGCTCTTTCTCTTGTAAATCCTCCTTTGATTATTTGACTAATTCTCTCAGTCAGAGTCTTTTTCTTCTAGCCAAGATGATTTGGAAGGCTAAGGTGCCAATCAAAGTTAAAATTTTTGCTTGGTTGGTGGCCCATGAAAAACTTAATAAATGTGATTAGATGCAAGGGAAAAGACTTGCCTCATGCATCTCTCTTAATTGGTGTGTTATGTGCAAGAATAGAAACGAAACAATTAACCATCTCTTCCTATATTGCCCAATTGTTTGGAGAATGTGGCATAGGTTATTTGATGAAGCAGGAGAGGTTTGGGTCCATCCTTTAAAGATTGTTAGCATTTTCATAATAAGATTTTGGGATCTATGGGGAGGAAAGAGGGCTAAAAACATTATGGAGTTGTGCAATTCTAGCTGCATTGTGGACTATTTAGAAAGATAGGAATTGCCAACTATTTGAAGATAAAGAATTAAGCTTTGAGGATATATGAGATAAGTGCAAATTCTAGGCATCAATCTGGGCTTCATTTTCTCCTGAGTTCAAGGGTTTACCTTTCCTTTTGATTAAAATGAATTGGAGGGACTCTTGTTGTTAGCATGATTGTGTAGTATATGCTTCATATTTCCTTGTTTGTATGGGGACCCCTCATCCCTTTTATTCTGCATCTCTTTCTTCATATGATTAATGAAGTTTCATTATTTATCAATAAATAAGTAAATAAATGCCATTTTCCTTTCAAAATGTATGAAAGATTTCTCTTTTAGATGAATGACTAAGAATGAAGAAATAATTGGGGGCTGGAAAAAATACATCAATAATCAACTGTTTCTCTATGTACTGTTATAAACATAAGGAGCATATATTACTAAAAGTATAAAAGTATCCCTTCTAACAAAGTACATTACTACATAATACCTACCAGAAATGTTTAAAGATTCTGATGTCCCAAAAGTAATAGTTGTAAAATAAATTGGGACTTGCTAGCCCAACTTCCCTAAAGTGGGACGAATTTTCCTGCTCTCACAATTGTGGTTCTGTGGTTTTTGGAAGTCCCACCATTGTAACCATTATTACCATTGTCAGTACCTTGGTCTATGTTAAATTCTTGAACTTGGTTTACTATGCCTATTCTTACAGAAATTTGTTCCTTTTTCACTTGAACCTAAGCATCTCTTTTGTATTGGGTGGCATCCCCTTGCCTCTTTAGTAAAATATTTTATTTATCTCAAAATATAAAAATTTGTACCTAAAAATTGTAAGAATTTATTGGCGCTAGACTGCTAGTCATTAGCAAAATTAATTGGTGCTAAAGAAAGTTTCCCACTTCAGGGACAGTTGAAAAGATGCCTATTTTGAGTTATTAATAATCTGTGCAGTAGCAAGTAGTTTTTTTTTACGATGTTTCGGGAACTTGCATTTTGGTTAATATAGTCAACTTGTCTTATTAGACTTTTTTTAACTCGCTAAAATTAATCTGGTAACTGTGTATAAAATATGTATTCATTAGATGAGTTAGAGCTATAGTTCTGATTCTATAAACACTTAATTAAAATAATACTTAAGCAAAATGTCCATTTACCTAGGAATTCCCCTTTGCAGCACAGTTAGGCTTCTTTTTGATCTGGCATCATTAATTTCTTGTTATCCTACAAATAGAGGCCTATTTTGCCACATCAGTTGGTACCAGGGCCGCTGATCCTGAGGTTTCATTCCACTGTATTTGAAGACAAAATACGATTGAAAGTATTGAGGAGGGATCTAGATTACAATCAAGATATTGAAGGTATGATTGCCTCATAAATGAAGATTTTGGAGATCTTCTAGTCATAGTAGGCTGTATATTATTGCGTGAATATTCTGCCTCGCTTGAACTTGTGGATCAGGATTGTGAAGTTACAGTTGTGCAAAAAACTTAAGTTTATTTGGAAAAGGCTCAACAATGTATATCAAGCTATCTTGAAACTCCCCTTCACATGCGATTCCATCACACACATGCATTGGAGAGAAACAAACTAAATCAAACGGGTACACCAACAGAAGCAGAGTGCATAAGAATAAATGGAGAAACAAACATAATTTACAAGACTTGAAACCAAGACCTCTCGGAACCAGAACTCTAATACTAATCCCATGGAAAATCAACAATTATTCCGACAACTTAAACTATTAAGAACTAGGCCAAACAATATATATAAAGCTATCGTAACATGAATCACCTCCATTATTCATGAAAATCCTAAGGATGAATGTTTACTTGTTAGTAAGAAAAGGTTCCTGCATATATTGATTCTTCCAACAACATGAATAATGGGTTACATGACTTTGTTATTGATGGATTACTTCATTTGAATTCTTGTGAGAAATTTGTATATAAATGATAAGTTTTCCTTCTCTGTAAAAGTTTAAGCTTTCGGAATAATTGGTGATTTAAGATATTAGAGCAGCCAAAGGTCTTGAGTCAATAGTCACATGTGTTTTACCCCTTCAAAAAAGTTAGTTTGGTTGTACTTGATAGGGTGTGTTGAAAGAAAGTTGTCAGTATAAATAATAGAGTTTCCCATCTCCCTAATACTTTAAACTATGGGAATTGTCATTTGACGTTTCATCAATCTAGACTGAGATTCTTGAGGTGGTACGTATTTTCCAGGAGTACCATTTGAAGCTTCTTCTTTCTTGGTTTTTTTCTTTTTAATTTGGAATAATCCATTTCTATGGAATAAGACTAGGGGTGGCAAAATGGGCGGGTTGGGTGGGTTAGTAATGGGTTTAAACGGGTTGGAGGTTAAATGGGTGCAACCCAAATCCACCTATTTAAAAGGCGGGTTAGATATGGGCGGGTTGAATACGGGTTAGATCAAACCCATTAACCCATATCCAACCCATTTACTTATGACCCAACTTACTTTTTAAAAAAAATTAAAAATTTATTCCAATTAATGTGTATATATATATAAATACATCAATATTTATTTTAATTAATATAATATTATACATATTATATAATATTATATATTATATTTACATTTTTCAGTTAATTTCGAATTTGTACAAACCGATTTATTTTTTATTCAATTTTAAATCAACAACTCTCTCTCTCTACGCGCGTGCACGCGCACGAATGTGTGCGGGGGTGTGTGTGCGTGGACGTGTGCATGTGTGCGTGTGTGTGCGTGTGTGCGCGCGCGCGTGCTTGTGTGCCCCCACGCGCGCGCGTATGTAGGCGTGTATGCATGTATGTGCGCGCGCGCGCGCGCATGTGTAGCCATGTATGCGTGTGTATGCGTGCACGCAAGCGTGTAGGCGTGTATGCGTGTATATGCGCGAGCACACGTATGTGTGTGCGTGTGCACGTGTGTGTAAGCATGTATACGTGTGCGCACACGCGCATCTGTAGGCATGTATGCGTGTATGTGCATGTGCGCGTGCGCGTGTGTATGCGTGTCTGTGCGCACGCGCGCGTCTGTAGGCATGTATGCGTGTGTGTGCATGTGCGCGCGTGCGTGTGCTTATGTGCCCCCACGCGTGCACATATGTAGGCGTGTACGCATGTATGTGCGCGCGCGCGCACGTGTGTGGAAGCATGTATGCGTTTATGCGCGTGCGTGCACGCATGTAGGCGTGTATGCGTGTATGTGTGCATAAACACATGTGTGTGTGCGTGCACGCGTGTGTGTAGGCATATATGCGTGTCTATGCGCGTGCACGCGTGTATGCGTGTCTGTGCGCACGTGCGCGTCTGTAGGCATGTATCTGTGTGTGTGCGTGCGCGCGTGTATGCGTGTCTGTGTGCGCATGTGTGTAGGCATGTATGCGTGTGTGCGCGCATGCGCGCGTGTGTAGGTGTGCGTGTGTAGACGTGTATGCGTGTATGTGTGCGTGCGCGCACGTGTGTAGGTGTGCACACGTGTTTATGCGCATGTGCGCGCATGTGTGTGTAGGCGTGTATGCGTGTGTGGGCACCTGTGTGTATGTGCGCGCACGCGCGCGCACGTGTTATTTGTATTAAGTATGGAGGAGATTAGGAACGGAGAATAGAAGAAGAAGTAAATTATATATAATGTATATATTATACATTTATTATATACGCTAAATATATATATACACATATCATATATATGTAATGTATATATTATATATTTATTGTAGATATTGTTAGAGAGAGAGAGAGAAAAGTGTAAAAAGAGAGAGGGGTTAAACTAGTTTTTTTAACTTAAATGGGTGTTTTAACGGGTCCCGTTTCACAACCCAATTGCACCCGTTTATAAATGGGTATTTTATAAGTTACCCAATTATAACCCAATTAGTAAAATAATAGGACCCAAACCCATTTATTATGGGTTTAATTGGGTGGGTTGATGGGTTTGGGTCAATTTTGCCACCCCTAAATAAGACTATATCAAGACATTTCTTTAGTAAAAGTTTCTTATAGATGACGGCAATCATAAGATGCTATTGGAGGAGAGGATTACGGAAATATCAACCAAAACTGGCAAATGAAATTTGGTTCCAATTTTTTCCGACTTTAGAGGGAAGGAAGATGGAAAGCATGCTAAGGAAACACTGCTCAGTCGAAAAGCAACAATGGAAAAGCAGAATACATACTTGAGTGGAAGTTCTTTGGGATGCTGATGCAACTCAGCTAGCCAAAAGTAATTGGTGCCATAGAAAGATAAAATTTTCATACTTGAAGCACAGTTGAAAAGACGGGAATTTCGTAGTACATGTGCAGTAATAATCAGTTTTAAGGCCATATTTTTTGGCAACGTGCATTGTGCTTAAGATACCAAGTCAAAAGGCCTTTATGGATTTTTTACCCTGTGCCCGGTAACTTTCTACATTTATTGTAGTAACTATTGAGAAAATTGAAGTGCATCAGAGAGAGCTATGTTTGTGATCCTTTAAATAAATTGAAAATTATATTCTAAGAAAATTATTCATTTGCGGGGAATTTCCCCTTTGCTGTCTGTTTGGGCTTATTTGCTGTGAATAGCAATAATATCCTGACATCCTACCATGAGAAGCATGTTTTGCTGCAGTGTTTTTCAACTATGCAAAGATCTTGAGTTACTAGGTTGTTGTATTTATAAGTTGTCTAATATTCTACCTCCCATATTTTCGATTAGCAAGGATAGGCTCTCTTCGTCCTGTAACTTGACCCACAATGTTGTTCTCAAGAATTACAACTAACTTCAACAATATGTGCTTGGGTCAGTCTGTTATACTAATAGATAGTAGTTGCTTGTTTCTGAGTGGAACAGTTCATTAATTTTTTTTTCAAAATAAACTTGTCAGATGAGCTTTGCCATTATCATTTATGTGTTATAGGTAGTTCCCCTCTTTGATTCCTTTCTTGACATTCTTAAATTTCAGGTAGAGCATGTGCTAAATGATAGGTTACTACAATTTGTCAATGTTGACTTACATGATCTCAAGGTACTATCTACCATTCCTATGGATTTGTTATTTGAATTAAATGGTGAAGGTGCTAATGAAATCTGGTAATGTTCCTTTCCTTTCTAGTGCTGGATTTTCACCTTAAAAGTCATGACGTGTTTACTGTTGATAGAGTTAGAAGCAGCATTGTTTAGCCTTCATCTCTGGACTAGTGAAAGTGCTTCTGTATTATTCTCAAGAGAATTTATTTGTGCTAATTAAAATAGTTAAGGTTGGATCGTTCTTCTCATGTGGTTACAAGATTTTGGGAGCATATATTTTCCTAGTTTCAAAATTTTCGTGTATGGTTTGTCTAGATATTTATTGTTGTAACCCATTTGTATATTTCACATTTTTAAGCTTGTAAGATAGATTTTTTTTTGGTTAATGCAGGAAGCTAGGAAGCGTTTTGATAAGGCTAATGTTTTATATGACCAGGTAGGTACATCTCGGCAGCTCAAAATTTCAAATAGTCATTCTAAACACTAATACTTTTATAGTTAAGCTGCATTTGTTTTGCCCACTTGGAATTTAAGAGAGTTCTGTTGGAGTTATGTCATGTTTACTGGAATAAGTAGTGAGTGCTTTACCATTCTTTATCTTAGCAATATTCCCTTTCTATATTCTCCATTCAAAGTGGTGGCACTGTTGAATTGATCACTCAAGGAGTCAAAAGATGGTGTTTTACAAACCAAATTTTGTAAGTCACTATTTATTTATTTGTCATATTTCAGCAGTAAAAGAATGTTAAGTATGCAACTCAAAATCAATTGACAATATGACCTAAATTTCTCTCTATCAGAAAATTGACCTAATTTTGGTTAATTGGTGCTATCTCTCTAAGAAAGATGGTGAGTAATTTCATCTCTATTTGCTCAATGTGAATGGACAAAGGAGTTGTGGAACTTGTGCTTATCTACTATGGGAATGCATTGATGTTTCCAAGAGATGCTAAATTTGTTTTGGAATCTTCAGTTGTTCCCTTAATTCTCAGCTGCATGGATCATTAGTGAAAATTCATCGAAGTTGAGCATCAATCTCCTAAAGGGTCAATGTCATTTACAACGGTTTTCTGCTTTCAGGATCCATAAGATGAATCATTTTTCATCTTCAGCTCAACCAAGGGCCATAAGATCTCATAAATCCTTGGAAGTTTTGTCTTTCTGTGTTTTCTCATAGCCCTGGGGAAATTCTTTTGATCTTTCCTCCTTTTTATGCCTTGAATTGGACCACTCTGTATCCTTGAATTATTTTGCATTTTTTCAAATGGCTGAACTGTCTTAAAAGGACTTTCTGTCGGCGTCCCTAACCTTTCTGAACAACCTTTATTCTGGTGAACTAATTTTTTGGACATTTTTTATAATGCTGAGGATTCTATTCCATGAAGCATAGCTGGCCTTACAGCCATTGTAGAGCTACAATCATGTCTTCCAAGCAACTTTTCCACCTCATCCAGCTTTCCTATAAATGAAAAGGAAGCAAAGAGAAGAAAGAGATTAACTGTACTACGAATTAGGTTGCACTCGATATTCTCATTCTAGGATGAAGTCGGCCAATAATTTTGCTTGACGTCTAACTAAGGATGGCAATTTTAACTCGCCTCGACGGGTACCCGTCCAACCTTGATCCGATAAGTGCAGTTATTTTTAATTTTGACGGGTAATGAGGCGGGTTAAGGTATAAAAATAAAATAATCGTAGGGTACGGGTATGGGGATAGTAAATGTAATGTATCCAACGAGTATTTTACCCGAATCCGCCCTGATTACCCTGACTATAGGGTACCTGACAGGTATTACTTGATTACTGTCCAAATTACTCGCACCAGTTACCCATTTGTTGTGGATATTATCTAATTACTCGTCTAAATTATTCGATTTCTGGCCTACATTATTGGATAATTGAATTTATGTAAATAATACTATAAATTTGGATACTAAATTATACATATATTGTGTTCAAAGAACAGAGTCCACTTAATTAATACCAAAGAATTCAAGATTTTGATACCAAATAATTTATTTTCAACTTAGGATTTGGTTCTCGTTGTAACGAATGGACACAAATTCTCTCTCTCTTTCTCTCTCTCTCTTACTTAATTGTAGTAGAGGTTTAAGACAAGATCAAATATAATTTTTTTTAATTTTATTTTTATAAAAGTAATATAATAAATTTTACTAAGTAAGAAATATTAAAGACTTCTATTGAAAGATAATATTTTAGTTTTTAAGATGTAAAATTACTTATGAGTTTATTGTATTCAAAGAATTTTTTAGTCCTTGTTCTTGATATAACCATCTCATATTTGAAGACTATGAGTACTCGATGAGTTAGGAGATGGTAGCCAGTTAAAAATATCTGTAAGGTACCCACCTAGTCCGGGTATTTTTTTATTTGATAGATTCGGGGATGGTATAGGTAATACCCGACCCCGATCCAATCCATTGTCATCCCTACCTCTAACCCGCTTCTCATGCCACACATTTTATATTATATTCATATATTTACAAATTTTGTATGTGTTGTAATTCCAGGTAAAACATGTAGAAGCCTTTGCGTGTCACGTATGATTTGCATTGATAACGAGATAAACTTGATGCTATTTGATATTTTAATTGACATCCATTTTGTTCCACAGGCACGCGAGAAATGTCTGGCCCTAAGGAAGAGTACTAGGATGGACATAGCTGTTGCGATAGAGGAGGTATCGAGTAGTAGTTGTCCATTACATATAATGCTATTCATTCCAAGGAATTAGTTGATCAGAGATTTTTTACGGTAACCATCACTTTTTTAATCCTAACATAGTAGAGAGACATTCCAGGAACTTCACAATTCAAGATCAGTGTTCGAGCAAGCACGTTTTAATTTGGTACTTTACCCATCCTTTTTTCATATAAATTTACTTTTAGTCTGTGCTACCCGGACTCGTTTTGGGTTGGAGTACTTGTGTCGACACAACGCAACTCTGGTGTCGGTGTGGGATCTGCGTACGCAGAGTTGATATCTTGGATATGGCTGTGCTGGAGGCCTAGAAAGAGGGTTTGGTCTGTTAACATGACATTGTTGAGTTGTGTGAAGCTTCAGTTTCAAATGGGGAAAATGAAGACAGTTATTTGATGCATTAGACTCAAGCAAAGGCATTGTTGATGATCCAAACCCATAATGAGACGTCCCACTTGTGCCTATGGTCCAGTGGTTTTCTAGGATGACTTCAACCTTTGTCATCTGTGTATGTGTATTTCATAAAGGTCACATGTCCCAAGCAAGCATTGATTTCACTGACATGATTGACCAATAAGGAACGGGTCCTGTAGTGAGACTTTTGCTCTTCCACTTATGTGTTATATATATATATATATATATTATATAAGAGCAACAAAATAGACTAGAGCCACTAGACTAGACCAACCTAACTGATTATAACTATTTTAATATTTTTTATTAAAAGAAATTCATCCTAATTTCATGTAGCCACATGCTCTTATGATTTATGGTGCATATATAAATATATAATATACAAGTTATATAAATGATCTAATAATTATGACAATGAAGGTATAATTATTTTTAAATAATAAAAATTGATGTATTTAATAACAAAAAATAAAATTAATTGATATAACACATCAAGTCATATAGATGATCTAATAATTATGATAATGAAGGTATAATTATTTTAAAAAATAATTTATTTAATAACAAAAAATAGAAGTATATTTACTTTTACTCTTTTATAAATTATGATCTTTTATAAATTATGATTTATTGTTCTAATTAGTTATTGTCTTTATTTCGACTTAGATATGATAACTAATAAGCGTAATTCATGGTTATAATTCATGTTATATAGATTGCATTCATTACGTATGTTGTAAGTCTCAGTTTCACTTCCATAAATAAATACAAACGAATCATAAATATTCTAACATTTTTATATGACATATACCCATACCCATGTCTTTTTTTTTTTTTTTTTGGGGACACTTTTTAGCTGTGTCCCCGTACCCTATATTTGAGGGATAAGAAGAATCTGACCTCTAGACAAGTACTAACCAAGTCCGGGTAACATAGTTTTTGTAGGTGATAAGAATCCTAGATCTTATTTTTATATATGAGCTTTTAAGAATTCCAGGTAAGGGTGCTAAAACTAGGTAGCTCATCTTTAATATTTGGCATTCTTTTTTAAATTTAGGTTGGTGCTCTTGCTAAAGTCGAGGCAAAAAAGAGATTTGAGTTTTTGGAGGTTGTTAGCAGGACAATGGGTGCACATCTTCTGTACTTCAAACAGGTGTATTTTATGAAGAGAACTCTAGCATCCTTACTAAAATGCTAATTTGGTTATGTATGTGATCCAATCCTTTTGTCTCATGCAGGGATATGAGTTATTGCATCAACTGGAGCCTTACATTAACCAGGTCTAAAATTATCCAGTATTAGTATTTTCTGTCATTTGGGCAGTACTATGGTTCAATATCGTTGTTCTTTGGCCAAGAAGGTGAATGTTTTCTCAATTGAATTATTGCCTTGTTTTATGGGAAAATAAACTAAAGAAGACGGAAGCAAGAATAAAAAAACCAAATGGGAAAGTTGAAGGCACATCTACTAAAAACCAAACTGGAAAGTTGAGGGCACATTTACTTTCCTTAGAACAACAAATTCATAGGATTAGGAGGTTGAATTTTTTTTCTAATATTATTTAAACAGCCTCTTACAAATGTAGGGTAAGGCTGCGTACAGTAGACCCTTATGGTCCGACCCTTCCTCAGATCCCGCGCAAGGCGGGAGCTTTTGTGCACCGGGCTGCCTTTTTTATTGTTCAACCACCATTTTTTTTTTTGAAAAAGATAAGTAAATGTTTATTTATAGCAAAGGAATTTACATGAGCATCAAAGTGATGCTAACACTAGACAAACGAAGATCAATTATGGATAAAACCAGCCAGACAAGGCAAACTAAAATTTCAAATCCAAACAAAATAGAGATCAACCAATCTGATCAAGGAAGTTTAAGAAAGAAGGTAGATCTATCTCCCTTCCTTCCCTAACCTAACCATATAGACAAGAGAGAAAGTAGCTTTTTATCTTCAAGATTGTCCTGTTTTCATATTCGAATATTCTTCTATTTCTGTCCTTCCATATCAACCAGAACACACAAAATAGTACCACATTCCAAATGGATTTCTTATGCTTGCCAAAGGGTTGTCCGCACCAAGCCAAGAGAAAGTCACTTAGACTCCACGGGAAGCATAAATGAACTCCGAAGCATACAAGAATCAAATTCCATATCTCCGCTGTCCATTGACAGTACAATAGAAGATGTGCAATAGATTCCTCCAGTTTAAGGCATAGAATGCATCGGGTGACTATAAAATATCCTCTAAGTTTACGGTTATCCGTGGTTAAAATTTTTCCCCTAGCTGCACACCAAGTAAAGAAAGTCACTCTAGGAGGAATAGCTTTATTCCAAAGCTTTGCCCATGGGAAAACATCTTTTGGGTCTCCTTGAAGGGATTTGTAGAAGGATCTGACAATGAAAGTTCTTTCCTTAGACATGTTCCAAACCATAGAGTCCTCAAGGTCCTCCAGACAAATATTGTTAAGCAGCTCCATGAGTGATAAATAATCACTTAATTCCCAATCATTTATGTTCCTGCGAAGCATCACAGACCAAGTGCAATTTCTGCCCCTTCCATCACAGTAATCTTGTACAAATGCATCTTTATTCACTGCTAGGCCAAAGATCCCTGGAAAGAGGGCAGCCAAACAACCAACATTTAGCCAATCGTGCTTCGAAAATAAAATTCTATCTCCTCTGCCCAATTTCCAGAAAATGCAGTGAGAAAATTTCGACCAATTCTTCCTTATTCCTCTCCAAATGCTTGCACCAACAGAGTTAGAACATTGAACTGAGCACCAGCCGCCCAGATTTTCCCCATATTTAATTGAAATTACTTTCCTCCAAAGGCTATTCAACCACCATATACTAGCAAGATTTGGTGGTGATGAAGATGGCCTTTGGTGGATTGCGTCAAAGTTAAGGGTTTTTGATATTAAGTCATACAATGTCATGGTGGGTAAGAAGGACAGAGTTTTTCCATAGAAGAATGATTGGAGTTTTGGAGCTCCTACTAAAGTAACGTTTTTTAGTTAATGCTTGTCCATGGAAAAATTCTTAACCACTAAGACTATTTTTGCTAGAGGAAGAATTATAGTGAATTGATGTTGTTTGTGCAAAAAAGATGACGAATCTATTGATCATCTATTTATTCTCTGTCCTTGGGCAAAGAAATTGTGGAAGTTAGTCCTCTCGTGCTTTCAAATGCATTGATGTTTTCCAAAAGAGGCAAAACAAGTTTTTGTGGTTTGGTTGGGCACTCGAGTCACAAAAAAAAAAGTGCTTGGAAAAAGGCTCCCATGTGCCTAGGATGGCTCCTTTGAGGGAAAAGGAATAGAACATTGATATGGAATTTCCAATTCATAGAGTGAAATTTATTCTTTTTTTCTGTTCCGTATCAATGGTTATCAAGGAAAGATAGAACCAGGCTTATATAGTTTTTCAAGTTTTACACAAAACATGGAGGTTTAAGTAATTTATTATTATTATTATTATTATTATGATTATTATTATTATTATTATTATTATTATTTTATTTTATTATTTTTTTGGGGGGGGGGGGAGGGTGGGTGGAGCGCTAGTCATTGTAAAATGGTAGCACCCCCTTGATCCTTTCTTTCATTTATAAGGCATTACTTATTAAAAGGGAAAAAAAATACCTTGGAAGTGAAACTGTTGGTGTACTGGCCATTTTTTGTAACTATGGCCACACAGAATTTCTGTATTTGGTTATGACAAAAGTATGCATCCTGGCAGCTAGATTTTAGTCGTCGTCTCTTATCAATTAAAGGGGAATGATGTACAATGTGCCACATTATCTAATGGACAAATTACTTTTTGCACATTTTAGAAGGGATAAAAGGTATAATGAGTTTGAAAAAGAAAAGAGTTTACCAGTTATCCCCTACACTACCCATTCCAAAGGAAGTTAATATCATTAACCTTGCAGCCATGCCAACTAGCACGAGGTAGAGGAAGATGTAGTTAGAACTCAAATATTCTATTAACTACTATTCAAGTTTACAATTCTTTGGTAAAACCTTATTTTTCTAATGAATTAGCTGTGTATGGAAATATCTCGCAAAAATCAGTAGTTCCAGTTGAAAAAGAATTAGAACTAGTTAGCATAGTTGTCAAATCGAGATCACTTTGTAAATTAGAATCTTAGATTTGAGAATCTTGAATCATAAGATTTGGTATAAAATTAGAAAGTAATAGAAAAATAATGTTTATATCTTAAAAATATGAGGTATTGACTAATAAACATTATTATGCTTGAAAACTAATAATTTAATTTGATCACGATGTCTAAATGGAAAGAATTTAGCCTTGTGACTCTAATAGCGATTGGTGAAATCATGTTTAGTAGGGCATGGACGATATTTACTTACTGATTTTAATAAAAGCATAAAAATTTGCAGGAGCCAACTCTTAATAATATGTAACTATATGTACAAATTTCAACTATACTAAAGTAAAATTTGAAGGTTGGAGGTGCCTCACTCTCCTGTAGGTTTGCTCATTCATGGCTAGAAATCTGAGTCTAAATCTTACGTTTATGAACATTTAACATTTTAATTGCTTATGAAGTCTTCAAAAAATATGGGATACCAAAAGTTTTAAACAATTGACTTCCTTGAAAGAAGGGAGAAAGAATGATAGAAGGCGAAAGGCCTTGGACAAGGTCAGCCTATTTTCTGGATGGTCAAGATTTTCTATTAGCCCATAGTATAGTTAACCAAATTTAACTAGCGGGAGCGTTGATCTGAACTTGAAGTTCTAATTATTTATTCAGCAACAAGACAAAAGCAGTCAAAAAAGAAGGAATGGCAATAATTACCATCGTTAATAAATGTGCGCACCTCACTCCTTAGGGCAAGAAGGAACTAAGGCCCTAAATCCCCTTATCCTCCTATACATGAGCTCTCCTCGACTCGCATTTATACAGGAGGGCTAACGTAGGTACATGGATACCCAAAGTTGTTGAATTGTGTATCGTAAATCTTATTGATTTTTTTTTTTTTTTTTTTTTTTCAGTATCATCTCGTGTATCGAAAGTTTTTTTTTATCAAATTGGTTGCTTTATATTAAAAGTTTTAACATTTAAATAACATAGTATAAACAAAATATTATTAAATAGCTATTTTTGTATACAATTATGTTACTTATTGTAAGTAATGTAATTTGTATACAAAATTTTATTGTTGCCTTTTATAAAAATATATATTATTTATACAAAAGTTTAATTAGGTTAATTGTTGCACAACCAGCACCTATTCCCCCCTACGCAACCAGCACCTATTCTTCCCCTATACAACCAATATCGTATTGAATTTTGTAACTTTTTTGATAAAATAAAATAATGTGATAAATAATACAATTACCTATAAGTTAATACATATAGCAAAAGAACAAAAGATAACCCAAGTCCAAGTGGTAAGGTGCGTAGACTTGGTCGTTCATCCCACCCCAGTCTGCATAAATTGCAATCTTAGATGTACTAAAATAAAAACTAAAAAATAAAAGGAAAGAAAAAGGACAAACAAAGTACCACCAAGTAATCTTGTTCCATTTAATTAGATTTCTTATTTACAAATAGCCAAAAATGTTGACAAAAACTATGGTTATTATTTCAAATACCTTCTCTCATATTAACATTAAAATTATCATAGCAATAATATGTTTTGTTAGCTTTCCACAATGAATTGATTCGGTGTAAAGTAATTTCATTCAGTTTATTAAAATATTATTTTTTCAAGGCATAATTATTATGTGGCACACTGTGATACACCCTTATATTTAATGAAAAATAGTATATCACTAAATTCTTCATCTCAAAAAATGAAAAAAATCATTTGCTCTAAATTTTAAATTTATATTTTACTTTTATATCCTAGTATGTTTTTACTTCTCTTTTATTCTGCTTTTTGAAGTTCTATATTAATATGGTATATTGGTTTTAGGAAAATAAACATTTCATTCCAACGACTAATTAACTCGATGAAGTAACTTGAACTGTTGTCTTCGATTTTCAATTGTTTTTAACAAAAGATTGTTTGTTTTCTTCTTAAAAAAACAAACATATAGATAAAAATCCAATATATAATTTGATCTCTTGGTTTGCTTTGTTTTTGCTATTAAATGGGTAAATTTGTATGATCTAAAATTCTAATGGTATATACATCAGATGTATCATACATATCGTATGAAGTCAGTAAGATATGGTGCATGTATCGGAAGTTTTTTTTTTTTTGGAAAAATTGATACACTCGTAAAATAATACGGATGAAATGCCTCTCTGTCGACACTTATCATATTGTGTATCCCAAGTTTTTAACAATTATGTGCATACCACACTCATGATTTTAAAGTAATCAGGAATCTAACTCCAAAAGATCTGCATATCAGTGTGATAAAGGATCTGCATATTGCATTCCTAAGGTGATCCTAGATCGAGCCTCCAATAATTTGCGGATTGCAAGCTTGAAGACCCGCAGTTGGCAAGCCAGGCAGCGAGCCAGGATGCTCTCTTGAGCACATCTTTCAAAGATGTTGCTTGGCAACCACTAATGTGGGTTGCAGAATGAAGTCACGAGTAAGGGAACGTCGAGGTGACTTCGAATCATTAGTGGCACCTCTACCCTCTAAGCGAGAGGGCAAACCTCACCAACCACATTAATTATCCTCACCTACCCCGACTACCTTCGCCACAGGCCGCTCCTTTGTTGGATCCCGAAATTCCAAATCTCTAGACTGGCACATCTGGATCATCTGCCTTGTCATAGAATTACAGCATGAGATACATGCAAATCTAAATCAATAACAGATTTGACATGAAGAATAGCTTGTGTGCCACCCCCCCTATCCTCAGTATCTGCCATCATGACTAAGTTCTAGCCAACATCAAATCTTTCCGCCAAATGCTGAAGAATATAGAAGCCTCTCCACTATATTTATATACACCCTCATACCCCATGGGACACAACAATAAGGCACACAAGTTTTACAATAGCTACAAGAGATACAAACCTCATAAGTCCATCAAGACACCAAATGCATGATCATATGACTTGCTTGAAGCCTTGAACATGCATTTGCAATCCTGGACATTGCTAAGACTTCTTGTCGGTGCCACGTGGTTGTAATCTACCATCTGATCCCAGAGCATTAATATCTGGCTGCAAAAATGTCATGTGTAATCTATACCCAGATCATTATATCTGGATAATTTATAGTGATCTTATGGAATTCTTTTTATTTCCTGAACTTTCTAATCCTTCTAACTGTGACTGTTTAAAGTTTTAGGTCCATTGTGTTACAGGTCTTGGCCTACGCACAGCAGTCAAGAGAAAGCTTCAAGCACGAGCAGGAAGCTCTTAATGAGAGGATGCAAGAGTACATAAGGCAGGTTGATCGAGAAAGTAGACAGTCCTTGGATGGGTCTCAGTGTTCTCCCAAGGGAGATATTATACATCCATTCAGTAATTCCCACAAAGAAATAAAAGAAGTGATGCAGTCTGCTGCAGAAGGGAAGGTATTCAAAGTCATCTTTTCCCCTCTATCTATTGTTCTTTTGTCTTTCTAGGGTTGATCATTGTTCTTATAAACTAGTTCCGATTTTCATCTATAGCTAAAACTTCAATAGTTTAGGTTCAAACCATCAAACAAGGATATCTTTCAAAACGTTCCTCTAATTTGAGGGGTGACTGGAAGAGAAGGTTCTTTGTTCTTGATAACCGAGGCATGTTGTATTACTATCACAAACTCTGGAGCAGGCCCCCTGTAAGTCATGAAAGATAAATTCAAATGGTGTGCATTAACCTTTTCTTTTTTCTCGTTACTACCGCTGCTTACTAAATTGTCACTCTTCAGGGAGGAGGAAGTTACCATGCTTCTGAACCTGGTTCTGGCCTGCTGAGTCGGTGGCTGTCTTCTCATTATCACGGCGGTGTACATGATGAAAAATCCATTGCACGTCGCACAGTAAATCTGCTTACATCAACAATCAAAGCGGATGCAGATCAGTCAGATTTGAAGTTCTGCTTCAGGATAATTTCACCAACAAAGAACTATACCTTGCAGGTGTGTTTTCAAATGCAAGCTTTACATGTATATTTTCAAATTTCTCCCTTACATACAAGTGTTGGTTATTTCTTATAAATCTATCTTTGCTAAAACGGATTATTTTGGTTTTGGTATTCCCATTTGTTAGTGAGTAGTGGATTGGTGAGTATATGCAAGCATAGGCTTAGTAGTATTCAGAAATTGGTTGACATTACAGGCAGAAAGTGCAGTAGAGCAAATGGACTGGATAGAAAAAATTCAAGGAGTGATTGCTTCACTGTTGAGTTCTCAGGGAACTGAGATGGTAAATTGCTAAGAATCTCTAAATTACCATGCAGACCTGGATTTTCTTTGAAATTTATCATGATTATAAAATAATTTTTTTGTCAGTGTGTCTCTGCAAACCCAACAATGTCTACCAGTGAGAGTAATTCCCTTGGAAATTCTTCTGATTTTGATCAGAAAGCAAGTGGACAACATACAGCTGAGGTTAGGAATTTGGTGCGCACATCTACAAGTTTGCAACAGCTACAGTACAGTGAGAAACAAGTTGATGCCTTAAAAAGAGTACCTGGGAATGATAAATGTGCTGATTGCGGAGCACCTGAACCGGACTGGGCTTCATTAAACCTTGGTGTGCTCATCTGCATTGAATGTTCTGGTGTTCACCGTAATCTTGGGGTACATATATCAAAAGTAAGTTCTCCAGGTTTGATATGTGCACTTCAATTCTGCAGTAAGTGCAATATACACTATCCTTGTGCATCCATCCTGACATTTATACCTAAACATGAAAAGACAGGCATGCAAACTACAGCTGTTTCTTATGCTGCACATCTTATTTAATAGCATGCAGTTATACGTTCAAAATATCGTACCATCATTACTCTTTGTTCTCGATCTAATCATAGATGGGAACCTTTGGATGGTTAATTCTAGATTTATTCTGTCTCAAGCCTCCATGTGGTATGGCTTATACTTTCTTGTCCTTGCTCATTTACATGGCACATTCTGCTCACTGTAAATGCAGGTAAGGTCATTATCACTTGACGTAAAAGTGTGGGAACCTTCTGTCATCAACTTGTTTCATGCACTGGGTAATGTCTTTGTGAACTCTGTATGGGAGGGGTTGCTACAGGCACGAAGAACTTTTCAGGCTGATGAAATTCCTATGAAGTAAGAACTGAATGACTTGATATGGTTGAAATATCTTAAAACTCTATTATAGAAAATGTTTTACTAAAAAAAAAAAAAATGTTTTACTCTTGTGATGTAGGTTTGTCGAGTCAGATAAACACAAACAGTTTTTTAGCAAACCCAGTCACGATGATCATATTTCAGTGAAAGAGAAGTTTATTCATGCAAAGGTATTGCTTTAAATAATTTATTTCTTCCATTTGCTATTTCGTTTCAACTTTTCTTTCGTGCAAAGTTGCAACACTTTCTGATCTGGCTTCTTTTGTATTTGCCTTCTTTTAAGTATGGATACCGTCACCTGTACAAACACCACTGCCATGGTTTGTAATTCAAGTGTTAACCAGGCAATGAGTTTTTTGTTGATGCGTGATGGATGCTTTGAAATATATATAATCCTAGTAAGCAATTGGCAACTAATTGAATAAACTCTCTTAAAATGACGATAGTCTTAGTTTTTCAATGTTGCTTGCTGCAGACGATTATGCTTTTACTGATTTGTGTGTTCTAGGATGTTTATGCCCACCTGATGGGCACTCAAATTACAGGTTGCTCTCTTGGTTCCAAGATACCTAGAAATCTTTATAATTAATGCAGCTTACTCTTTGAGGGAGAGAACCACGTCAAGATTGGAAACAGCATTGGTGCTAATTCGTTATGGGCTGCAGTTACAAATTAGCTTATCCTTCTAGCCTAGCATCACTGATGGGAACTGAATCACTTGAGGAAGCAAAAAGAATTTGTTATCAAAGATTTAATCATCATGGGAAAGAAAGAATACTGTTTACTGTTCATGGAGTCTTTGAGTTGCTTTTGCTCAAGTCACATGCATTAGGGTTGAAGATAGGGTCCAAAGAGAGAGAATTGACTAGCCATCAACACAACTTAGCCATTTATCGTTATATATGTGGTCTAGTATCCACATTTATTGTTTAAAAATATATGCATTTGCATACAGTTTATTTACGCTGTCTTATTTTGAGTGTTTTATTAATTTATACTCAGTAGTGGTAAATGTTTTTCTGATTATAGATCGGGTTCATGGGAACCTTATGGGAAGTTATTTTCCTCTTATTGCAGTATGCAGAAAAACGTTTTGTTCACAAAGGAAAGGACAATCAGCATCTCCTTTCGGCAACGCAACAGTTATGGGAAAGCATCTGTATGAATGACAAGAAAGCAGTTTACCGCTTGATTGTCAGTTATGAAGCAGATGTTAATGCTATTCATGGCCAATCTTCATGTGATGCATCTTTGAGTTTGTCCAAAGTAATGCAATTGCAAGACCAAGCACAAAGTCCTGATCACTATTTTGACTGCGTAGCTGATTGTTTGGACACCTCCTCAAGCTCTTTTACTTCACTTAGAGAAAGTGAAGATCATTTCGTAGGTGAATTTCTTGATGGCTGCTCACTGCTTCACCTTGCCTGCCAAACTGCTGACATTGGCATGGTAGAGTTGCTTCTACAGCATGGTGCAAACATAAATGCTTCTGATTCAAGAGGTCAGACACCACTACATCTTGGTATTATCAGAGGAAGAATTTCAATCGCAAAACTTCTTCTAACCAGGTGATTCTTCACCTTTTAGCATATATTTAACTTCGATACTTTTTTTTTTCCCTTCCCCTGGCCATGATTCCATCTGGAGATAGTATGCTTTGCGGCATTTTGTTTTTGCAAAAAGAATTTTTTTTATTCTTTTTTCCCTTTGTTGTATGTGCATGCTTTTTTTTCTTTCTCATTGGATAAGGTACATACTAGACCACTTGCAATTATTTAGGTTTTACTGGGGTGGACATGACTTGGTCCGGGCTTATTAGTATTTTAATAGCCATCGGGCCGACTCTAAAAAATCGGGTCTTGGATTTGAATCCCTATGCTGCCCCCTTAAACCCTTTTTTTAAAATATTTTTTAAATTATATTTTTCAATAAAAATAATATTGAAATTTATAAAAATAAATATTTTTATAAGAAAATAGAAATTAATTTTTATATAAATACATAAAATATTAAAAAAATATATTTACTTATTTAACTAATTTGGGCCTGGCCAGGGCCAAAATTCACAATCCCAAGCCCAGCCCGTTTAGTTAAACTGGCTCAAAAATTTTCCCAAACCCAAAAAAAATAGGTAGTGACACTGGGGCTATTCATTACATATTTGACAGAATGTGTTAACTTGGTAAAAGCCATCGAGTGTCTGTAGTCAGCTTCATTTGTCGTTCATGCATTAACAAACTAGGTGATATTGTCAGAATTTAGTACCATGATAAACATGCTGACTTTGCTAATTTTTTTTTTTTCTTTCTGCCATCATGGAGGATCGGTGGGGTGTAATATTGTTTGTTCTTGTTCACTTGATCATCTAGATTGCAGTGTAATTTATGTAATAATAGTGTGGTTTTAAGTTGCAGTGTTGGTGCCAAAGTTGTGAATTATTTTTTTAGGGCTTTCAAATTTCTAGAAATTTATAGGGTGTGTTTGGAGTGATAAAAAATGAGATAAAGTGAGATAAGTTGTGGGTTCGTAATTCGTGCAGTGAGATAAAAAGTAAATAAGTTTTAAAAATTTTCAGAGTTTTTCAGAGATTTTTTTTGTTTTTTAGCACACCAAACGGTGCCATAGATTTGTGTCTTCTTTTTCCAGTCTTTGACATGGAATTTGTGAAAGTTTATAAACATAGAAAATCCCATCAAATAGGTTTGTAACTGCAAGTATATTTATGAAAAACTAGGAAACACCTACCAAACAAAGATAAAAAGAAATAAAGAATGAAATTTTAGGCATTACATTCATGCATTTTATAAAATTTCTAACATTTATATTTATTGAACTTCACAAACAAATCTAAAGAAATATATGAATTGTAAAAGCCTATTGAAATTAGCCTGATATTGTTGCTGGGGTGCTAAAAGTCTGGCCAAACAAGCTATTGACGTAGCTGATCAGCACTCTGGGATATGGAGAACTATTTGGTCCGTCCTTTTGATAACTTTAGGTACTTTTCTTTCTTCTTCCTCTCCGAACAACTGAATCAGATCTTCGGGAAGCGGGGTTTGGCCAAGAGCCCCTCTGACGATCAAGTTAGAAGCTGCTTCTTATGAAATTAGTGTCATGATTGTATTAGTGTCAAAGAGCATGTGCTTCCTAGTATTCAATTCCCTTTTATAAAGTCAGGATTACAATTACGATCACCACTTCAGATGTCCAGCCCATGTTGATCGTGGGTGATCTTCTCCAATGTGTGTAGGAGGAGCAAGCAAGCCCTTTTATCTGCCAAGTGTCCTGCTAACATGAAATTGAGGAAGTGAGTTGTAGGATATTTGATGCTTACCATGTGTCTCTGACTAATTTGACTCCCTCCAGTTGCTATAACGAAATTTTAATTGAACCAGTTTCAACTAGTCTGTAAATGGAAACATTTGGAAGTATTTCAAATACTAAATTGAAAAATGCATAAATTTATAAATAGATGGAAATGTTTGTATACATTTTGGAAATTGAAATCTTTTCAATGCAATTATCAAGTTTTATTTTAGCATATTGCTTTTAGAATTTCTTTATTTCATTACTGTTTTGTTGTAGCCAGACGTTTTAATTATTTCGATAAAAGCATGAATATTTGTTCCTTAAGCTGTCACCCACCCCCCCCCCCCGGTCCTTCTCTCCTCTCAACACGCGTTGCTTCCAAAAGACAAAATAATCAGGGCCAAAATGAAGTAACAAAGTCCTTCCATTCAGTCAAATGAATCATCCATTTGATGCCTACAACCGTTGATTCAAAATTAGATGTTTGCTCGGGGATTTGTCATATTAAACTTATAATTGATGCTTGAAAAAGGAGTCGTATAAGCTTTTTACACAGAAAAATAATAGGGAAAATTTATTAAACTGGGTTTATATATAAAAAAATTCTTATTGCACTGCGTTGAGGAATGAGGTGATATATTTTGCCAATACTAAGTTTTGTGAGAGTGGAAAGATATTGTATCTGTTCCATGACTTTCTTCGAAGGAATAGTGTTGACTTTATTCCCAGATGTTCTAGTAAGCTCCCTTTTGTTATAGTGACTTAATGCCTTTTTTCCGTTTAATATTTTGTGGTTAAAGAAATAAACACCATTATGTTGAAAGGACACATCAAGAGAGCATCTTTTGGTAGTTACAACTGGAGACTTGAGAGTGAGCATGGTTAACAAAATTCTCTTTTGAAGAGCAGAAACTTGTTTTGGGAATTGAGATGAAATTCTCATGAGATTTGAAGGGAAACAAGTAAATGTTTTTGAGACAGTTTAATTAGACCCATCAAGAACTCTTTGGAAAACTTCCCAAAAATACACTTGTAATTTTTTGTAATACTACCAAAGTATTGGTATTCAAAATAATCTGTATTTTTCCTGCAAGTTTCTCTAAATATTGTTTGGAATTATTATTTAATTATCATGAAAGTATACTAATCCTTTATATTTAAGGTTACTAATAAATTTTCATATACATATCCCTATTCAGTCTTATATCACCCAGGACTTCTTCTTTTCCATAAAATTTTTGGATCTCACTATTTCCATTTTCACAGAGACAACTATGGCGGGACCCTAGCTTTGTACAGGTTGCAAACCTTTACTTATTCCTTCTACTTCAGTTAAACTACTCCCAGGTTTAGGTAAAACTTCAAATGGTTTCAATCTCTGAAGTGCTAAACAAGAAAAAGGCTTCAAATTGCTTCTGTTCCCCTTGCTTGCACCGACATTGCTTCTATCTGAAAAGTCATTACTACTATACTAGTTTATGTAGATGGAATCCTAAGGTTGAAGCAGGCATCATGAAATTACTCGACTATCGCTAATCTAAATGATGTTGATTGTTTATTTTGGTTGATATAGAAGGAAAAGAAAAAGGGGGGTTGAGATGCCTATATAAATAATGAAAAGTTTATTTGTATCACACTTGTATAGTTGGTTGGTGGGCAGTGTTTGGCCTGACGTGAATTCATTTTTCAAATTTTGTTAAGCGTATGGAGGTTTAGTATATTATATTGCGTAATGTCTTTTCTTTAATAAACAGCATTACAATTTATCTCATTTCATCTACTTGATGGTACAGGGGAGCTGATCCACAAGCCCCTGACAAAGAAGGGAAAACCCCTTTTCAGCTTCTTACCGAAACAAACTGCGACGATGTTGAGATCCTTGCTCTCTTGAAAAACCCAAGAAGATAGCAGTGTTATGTGATCACTTGGAGGCAGACCATAAAGAGGTCTCTAACATTCAAACCTGCTTAGAGTCCAAACTCCCAAATTTTCTTCCTTGTTTGAGAGCTTTAGTAGGCTGTGTTATAATCTGATTTTTCTGCTTTTTTACCACATATTTCACTTGATATTTCATTTATTTATTCTTTGTGAGGGTTTCTGGGGGGTTATAGCAGCAAGTTGTTTGTGTGGCTGTACATAAATCTTCTGTCATTTCAAAGGCGGGTCCGCTGTTATAAGATTATACTAAAAATATCATTGTATTGAGAGAATATTTGTGTGCGTGGATTTGGCTGTACGTCATTGGCTTATATATAGCTGATGAAACAAATACAAATCCTTTCCAAATAATGCAAGTTTTCTTGGGACCTTCATAAGGTCTTTCACATTGTGAAGAAACCCTACTTCTTACAATAATGAAGGGCGTGGGTACGTGGTTAAAGAGAACGTTGAAAGTTGTGTTTGGCTCTTTCTTGAAGAGGCTGGTGCCCATTTCTTCTGCCAAAAATGACTCAAGAGGGATTCAGATTTTGGTTCCCAGATGCACGTTACATACTCCAGAAAATGTACTGTAAAGCTGTCTCACGTATTATAAGACAGATAATCCATTGTGGTGGTGTGGGGATGAGACCTTAACTAGCAAAGGGCCCCTTTTGGTAGATCCAAGAAGTTGGTCAATCCCCCTGCCCCTCCAAAATTACAATGGGGGGTGTTTGGTTGGCAAACAAAATTATAACAAATGTATAGAGATTTAATGTAAAAGTAATATGTGATGAAATTTAATTAGAAAAAAATACATAAAATTGATAAAAGTTAGTGAGTTTTAGTAAAATTTAACACTCTTAATATATGATGCTAGGATGAGTGCTTTGATTGAAAACTTGAACCCCCAAAAAAAAAGTTGGATTGAAAAGTCGCTAAAAAGAAAAAGGAAATATGAGTTTTGGAATGTAATTTTGTTTCTTTGAATGGATTATTCTGATTAGTAAATACAAGAAAATAAAATATATTTATGAGTAAACAAGGCAATTTCTTATTTCCATAAGAAATCCGTAGTTCAACACATCCTAATGAATTTAGAAACTAGTTAATTTAGTATCTCAGAAGTATCAAAGTCAATTTTGTTCATCACCTCTTCACGTTTGTAGCATGTGTTTTATAAAATGCTTCCAAGAAATCGTTTTCAGTAGAAAATTCGAATTGAGGAGAGTGATGGATGATTCGTGAACCCTTACGGGCTAAATCTGCCCCAAATCTTGATGTATTCTTATTTTCTTCGCCTGGCTTGTCATTGTCCCCCCAAATGTGCATTAACGAGCGAAATAGACCATGTTTGGATAGATGAATGGAGGAAGGAGGAGAAAAAAAAAAAAAAAAACTAAATATGTTATCTCTTTCATATTTGGTATTCTATGTCAATAGGAGAGAAGAAATAGGGGAAGGGGAGAGGGAATTTTTTTTTTTTTCATTCACAGTTTCTCGCCAGTTGTTCCTCTGTCATTCCTCTCTTTTTATTTGATTTTTTTCTTTTGATATGAAACATGTAAAATCATTTCCTTCTCCCTTTTTCTTTTCTCTCTCTCTGTAAAGCCAAACTATAGAAATTGATTATTTCTCCATAATTTCTTTCACATTAGGTTTGCATTTGGATTTATGATTTTAAAATAAACTTTTGATATTAATATATATTTGTATTGATTTAGTTATCAACATAATTATAAATTTAAGTAATTTAATGTAATAAATTTAAATTCGTCATGTAAAAATAACTGTTTAAAATAATTGATAATATATGACTCCTCTATTTTGTAAAGGAGTGCTTTCGCTACTTTAGTAACAGTTAATAAGAACCCTTTGCATCCATCTTGACATAAATTAGTTTTTGCTTCTACATTTTTATAAAATATAGAGCCAAATCCATTTACTAAAAATTCCGCTTCTATCTAAAGGTAGCCTGACCTTTCCCTTTTTTTTTTTTTTTTTTTTCCTTTCTGGTCCTTCCACCTATAATTCTAAACAGAGACTTGAGGGCTATAAACTTCATGTTTGTTTTCGTTCTTGTGGGACACCACGAATTCTTCTTCTCCAATGTCAACTTCATTAAATTTTTGGGTTTTCGCTGGAAACATTTTTTTTTTTTAACTTTTATTTTGGTGGTGCCGTGTTAGAATTTCATTCCTGGGAGGAATAGACATATTTATATTGAATATATCTATAGATTACTGGCTTCGCCCACATGCATGCATCTAATTTTCCAGTTCAGTGGACTTCACTGCTGCATCCACCAACAATTTCAGTCCTGGATAAAATGCACTGTGTAAGGATTTTTTTTTTTTTCAACTCCAAACAGAGCTTAGAATATCTTTCTGGACAGGAGAGGGGGAGGGGGAGGGGGAGGGGGACAGAGGTGCCTTTGGATAATGTGTAATGGAAAGCCATGTTTGGGAGCTCAGAACTGACCAATTAGGTGGGACTGGGGCATCCCATGTCCACAGACACATAGAGAGAGAGAGAGAGAGAGTTTTGTACCGTGGGTAATGGGTATGGAAGTGATTGTCATCGCTCAATGCCTTTTTCAATAAAAAAAAGAGAGAGAGAAAAGTCATGAAGGTTTTCTCACTGGCGTTGTCTCTTTGTGCTGTGGTCCTGTGTGGAAGAGTACTTGGTAATATGACTTTCAATTCTGCGCCATGGTGGCCCCCCACAGTGCTTTTTTTTTTTTTTCTTTTGGGTTTCTCGAGATGGGCCAACGTCCATTTCTCATTCCACTCATTTTCCATACCATGTTTGAACTTGTTGAACCAAAAATAAATAAATAAAAATAAAAAATAAATTAAAGAGGTAGAAGAGAAAGTATGAGTGGTGGAAATTGGGAGGAAAGTACTTATTTTCCCTTTTGTTCCACCCCCAAAAGAAAAAAAAAAAGTAAGAAAAATAATTTTTCCTTCGAATAAGACTAAACTAGGAGTCAAATGTTCGACACAGCCAAATGGGCTAGAACGGTCGGGAGAGCTTGTGGCGTCTTTCACGAGTTCGAAACTTGCCAACATGTGATAAACGAAAAAAAAAAAATTAAAGAAAAGAAAGCCAAATAGAATTATTGAAAATTTAAAAGAAAAAAGTGAAGAAAATCATTTTCCTTTAAAAGTACAGATGCTCAAAGCAAACTAAGGAAGGCTTTTAAAGGCTTACACTGAGGTTATTTTGCTAGCATTCGCTTACTCATTTCTATTTGATTATACACACGCTTGAAGTATTAAGTTCATTCGCATCAACTCATTTTAAAAAATTTTTAAAATGAAAAAAATAATTTTAAAAATTCACCATTTAACATCACCCTACATAATATCAACTTTTAAAATAAGAATTTTATCATACTTTTTTTTATATTTGATGAGTCACTACAAAAAAAATTTTAAAATAAAGAGTACGTATTGATAAATACTAATATATGGCTTATTTTTTTATTATCCTCTCTCTACTATAGAGAGAGAGAATAAAATGATAAAAACATATTGATAATGCTTAAAAATTCATAAGCACGAAATTGAAACCTTAAAATGCATTTATACAACCATTACCATAAGGCATGCATCTAAAGGTTATAGGAGTTTTTAATTAAAGAGCACTAAAAACTTTAGATTACCCTTATTTGCAAATAAGTTGTGAACCATAAGCCTAGTTTATTCCCTTGGGGTCCTAAATTGAAAGAAGGGAGCTAGTTTGGATTAATAATACCATTGATTTGGCTTTGGAGGCAAATTATTGCCCATCCTAACTTGCAGCTATAAAATTTATAATAAGTAAGGAGTAAAAGTACAATTTAAAGGTGAATTGCGTTAAATGGAGAAAAAAATAATGAGGTAAAAGTAAATTTTTTAAATAAATTGGGATAAAAATTAATGGGATGTAAATGTAATTTTTTTGGTAATTTATATTTCGAGTATATTTGGATGGTAGATTTGATGAGAAAAAATAAAAATATATATAAAAAGAAAAAAATGAGAGAGAGAGGGAGAGAGAAAAAAAATTCTAAATACATGTACTTATTTAATTATATTAGAAAATGATGCACATTTCTAAATAAAAATTAATTTTCTAAGTTAACTTTATTTTTTAATTTATTAAATTCTAACCTTTTTTCTTGTCACTTTTTATTTGTTGTAGCTAATAAATAAGAAAATAGGGTATGCGGCGGAATTAATGTGTCACGTAAAACACGTGACTTGCATCTTTCGCAGAATGGATAATGGCTCCGTATGGAGTTCTACCAAATAAAATAAAATCTTACAAAATTCTATAAACACGAATTATGAGATAACAAAATTAAAATTCTTCACTCATTGCATGAATTACGAGACAATTACTTTTATAATTTTGTTTTATTTTATACACTTTTATATAATTCTAAACACACCCAATACTGTTAACCAAACTCTAAACATCATTGTTATTGAGTTTTGGTTATGAAGGCTTCCTTTAACGTAATAAAAAATTTTGAAAAATGATAAAAAATAATAAAAAATTTTAAAATTATTTCCTTTTTATTTTTCTGTATAAAATACAAACTTATATCTTATCTCATTTTATTTCACTTTTTGTCACTCCATCTAGTTTCAAGATCCAAAAAATTTTTAATAGCTCCACGAGCTAATTGTTGAACCTATTATTTCACAACTTCTCTCTCTGTGATCGTAAAACAAATTAGTGACGAGTTCTCGTAGCAATTAAGCTTTATTTGATTTGTTATACACCTTTAAAAATAGTTAAAAATTTCTAAAAGTTATTTACTTTTTATTTTACTGTACGAATTACGAACTTACAACTTATCTTATTTTATCTCACTTTTTATCACACCCTTAATTTATTAGGGGGCAACCAATCTTTTCTTAATTGGGTCCAATAACTCATTTATCATTAACATCTAATCAACTGTATGTGCTTTTAACTTATCACCAAAATGAAAGGATAATTCTTTCCCATCAAAATTAATTACCAAAAATTTGTGCCTAAATTAAGAGCAGAAACAAGCGAACCGAGTTTTAATTTATTTGCTTGAACTTTTATATAAGTTTGAGTTTGAGTTAGTAAAAAAGAATTTAAACTCGAAATCAACTTACTAATAACTCAATTAAATCAAAATATAATATTATTTTATTTTAAAATATAATAAATAAAATATTATAAAAAATATATATCATTTTATTGAACTTTCGAGTTATGTCTTTTTAAGTTCAAATTCGAGCTTAATTTTAAATAAGTCACAAACCAAGTTTGATACAAATTCGTTAATTTTAGTCACAATATGAGCTCGAAACGAGTTTTTTTTTTTTTTTTCCAAATTAATCTCAAATAATTTAAAAAAAGATCAACTCATTTCCACTCCTAACTTAAATGTTGTGATAATAACATTTATGTAATAAAAATATATTTTAACGTATTCTTCTATCTAAAGTAATTAACCCCAAAAAAAAAAAATACATAATCATGGTGGATTGTTCTACGATTAATCTAATAACATAGCGCTACTGCTCAAACTGAAAACTTGTCTAATTTTCATTTGAAATGTCTACCGATCGATTATCCTTAAGCAAAAGGTGTCGCATCAGTACCTACCAAAACTTTCATTAAACGAGATTAGGACGATGGCAGTGCGATTTAATTTTCAAGAAAACACCAAGCATACTGCATGCTTTACTACTAATCCGCAACACAATTAGCTCTACTAACCTCAAAACTTTAATAATAATCATTTGTTACATAATTTATATATATATATATATATAAATGTAATGGTAAGAATAATAAAATAAAATTTGCTGACAAACAATATTGATTAATTAATAAAAGAAATAAAATTCATAACAATCAGGGAAACGCAAAGCCACATGCAGGAGTAATGGATGACCGTAATGTACCAAATCATCACAAAATTTGAGACACCTACACGCACACACATGGGGCCCACTTTGTTAAAAAATAAGTGGAATGAGCTATGCGTTGGATTCTAGCATATTTAAGCTTACCTTTCTTTCCCTCAAACTTGTGGTCTCTTTGGCACATGATTTTGTCAATGCCTGTGGTTTTGGTCTTTTGTGTAAGAGTGCAAGGAAGTAACACCCATTATTATATATATATTATATATATATATATATGGGGCTCAAGTTTGTTTCGAAGATAAAAATAAGATTTATTATTAATTTTGGAACAAATAGTAATAAGATAATAATGCTAAACAAATTATTTCAAATTCTTGCATATGAATGAGGAGGATCGAAGAAGTCTATCAATCTTATACCTTATTTAGTTTCAAGATAAAAATAAGATTTTAAGGAAATGTTGCTAATTAAATGAATAAAAATAAACATTGTCTATATATATATATATATATAACTCCAAACAAATTTTATCAACTTTAATTACCATAAATACCCCCAAAGAGAGTATAATATTCATTTTAAGTGAAATACATCTGGTATTATTAATAATACAAATGATATTAAATAATACGTACCCCTTTTCATAATTAAAAAAAAAAAAAAAAACCCTTTTCGTGATCTACAGTTTTATTACCCCCTTAAATTACATTCGAAACAAATACACCCGAAAAAATTCTATTCGTCGAGGGAGAGAAATTTTTGTGAGTTTGCATGTACATCATCTTTGAATAGGTGAAGCTCCTCAATTCGACAATGCCCTAAATTTAAAATGGAGAAATGGGAAGTAAACTCGTGGGATGGAAAGTGTCTGTGTTAACACTTTGGCACGTGTAAAGTTTGGATTAAGAGAGTTGTGAACTTGATTTGGAATTTGAAACACTGCTGATAGGTTGTGACCTCATTGTCCTATTTAGACCAAAACTCTCATTGCCACAGCCCCCCCCCCCTCACGCTTACTCTCTCTCAAAACTTATTTATTTATGTTTTAGTAAAATATTTTACATTAATAAGACTCTATTTATTTTAATATAAAATATTTACGATAAATATTTTACATTCAAACAAACAAAATCAAAGTCTTACTTTTATTTTCTTTCCACTAATGCTTCTCTTATTTGTGTATTTGGGGTGATAAAAAATAAAATAAATTTAGATAAAATGAGATAATTTGTAAATTTGTAATTCGTTTAGTGAAATAAAAAGTGAATAATTTTTAGAAAATTTTAAAAAATTTTTAAATTTTTCTACATTTTCTAACAAACCAAACGGACACCTACTTTCATCGCTATGCATGGATGTAGCCGTTTACCACTAACTCAATTTTTTAAGTTATCTAAGGTAAGCTCAACTCCTCTGAGTAGGCTTGTACTCAGCGGGTGTCTAATTCACCTGTCTCATTTAGAAAGGCTAGGAAGATATTAATAGTGGAACAGAGATTGATACGGAAATTTTAAGATATTATTCCAACGGATATAGGAATGGGTATAATGGTCATCACTTTATCCTGTATCTATCTAAATACTTATTTATATATATATATATATAACATATATTTTTTAATATACATAATATTTATAATAATTTTTAATATTTATTTTATATATATAATGGTCCCATTTTGCATCAAGAAAAAATTCTAAAAATCTCTATAAATATCTAACAACTCCTTTATCTCTAATTTTCCCGTCATCACTGATTTCAAAAAATTTTAATATTTCATTAAAAAAATAAAAAATTTATAAGTAGGTTAATCGAATGTATAAATTTTTTATACATTTATATTTTTCGTATTGAGAATTTTTAAACGAGTACTATTGTCGTTATTTTTTGTGAATTTTTTTGAATCCGTGAGAACGGATTTAGAAAATCGTTCCCACGGTTTGTGACTTTTCAGAAAAAAATGATGCCAAAATTAACCCTAAACTACATTTTATCTCAATTTATCTTTTTTTTACTCTAAACGGGACCAATATATAATTTATAATATTTTGTATAATTGGTAGGTAAACGAAGATGAAAATAGCGAATCAATTACCTAGTGGAGACGGTATAGAAAATATTTTTATCCTTGAAACCAAGATAGAAAAAGGTGTTGTTAAACGAGAATGGGAACAGAAAAAATCATATCTAATCCGTTGACATTCTACCTCAGAGCTTATAATCACCGATCTTTTATCTTCACTGTTGTAGTGCCGCCTAGTTTTTTTTTTTTTTTTTAATTAGTTTTTAATATTTCACGACTGTAATGTCCTTTTTACAACGTAGTGTGTATAGATCTTTAATCACCAACGGCAATTTCGTCCATTTGAGAGTAGGCTGGGTAGCTCAATAAATTCATAATATGTTAGAAATAAATATTGCCACACTCTTAAATAAATATCCAAATTATAGGGTCAGAGTAGAGACTGAGAGGACATCAGCCAATTTACCCAACTTGTGAAATAAGGTTGGAAACGAAGGGAGCCGTTCGCGAGTTATTCGAATTTGGCTTGAAAAAAATTCGGTTTAAGCTCGATTTGTAAGTTAAACGAGCTTGAATCGAGTTTGATTTTTGGCTCGTTTTGAATTTGAGATTGAGTTCGAGCCTAGAGAAGCTCGGCTCGGAGCTCGAGTTCGAAAGCTCGCGAGCAGGCTCGGTTAAAATAATATATATATTTTTAATAATATTATTATTATATTTTTTAAATATATTATATTTTAAATCAAAACGATGTCGTTTTGCTTTAATCGAACTATTCGTGAGTTTAATCGAGCTTAAATCCTTCTTTATCGAGCCGAGCTCGAACCTACATAAAAGCTCGAATCAAGCTCGAGATCAGTATAAAAAGTTCGAGCCAAACTCGAGCATGTTAAAGCTCGACTCGGCTCGACTCGTTTCCACAAAGGATTATTTTTGTTTTTTTCCAACTAAACAAATATAACTCCTTCAGCCAGCTCTTTAATTAAGATTAATAAACTACTAATTAAGCAGAAGAAGAAATTAAATTAAATTAAAATTATTTCCAAGAAATTAATAGCATGTTTGTTCCATCGGTCCCCACTCGTAATTAATATTAATTCGTGGATGAGTTTTTGTTTTTTTTTTTTTTTTTCTTAATAATAAAAGTTTAAGTGGTATTTGATTTGTATTTGTATTTTTATTTTTTATTTTTATTTTCTATTTTCTATTTTTATGTGTTTTATATTTTGAAAATTTCAAAATATGAAAAATAAAAAACATATTTGATTTGATATTTTATTTTTCATATTTTTAGATTTTTCTTTTTTTTTTTTTGTTAAAAAAACTCAAAACGACTTTTTATCATTTTATATTTCATGTTAAACACATTTTTTGTTTTCAAAATTTATTTTTAAAAATATAAGTAACCAAATACGTTTTGAACTGTTTTCCTTATTTTAAAAAAATACAAAATAAAAAATGAGACCAGAATAAGTATAACAAATGACACCTAAGACTAAAAGTATAATTTAATATTTTCGTATAAAATTCATGGCGACAAACATAGGATTAAAATTGTATTATTTCACATTACTTGAAGTAAATTACACTTCATGAATTGAGAACCATCGGTATTTTAATCGGACTTATTACCATTAATCAGACTCCATATATATATATATATATATATATATGTATTTATATCGGTGACCATGACATTATGCACGCATAAGATTTTATCCGTTTGCTTAATTAATAATACTCTACAAATTTTATTTTACCCCTTGAAGGGTCCGTTTGTGTTAGGGATTTAGAAAGCATAAAAAATGATAAGAAGAATTTTAGAAATTTATAAAATTTTAAACGTTAATTTTATTTGGATAGATTAAAAATATAAAATAAAAAATATTTTTATGGCATGATTTTTTTAATTTTTCAAATTTCACTTTTCACTCTCTAAAGAGATTAACAATTTTGGCCTTTCGAAGACCATGATCCTGCTTTTGAAATTGTCTTATCAGTAAAGTACAGATAGAGAGATTATTCTTTTATTAAAATATACATATGAAAAGCAGCAGCAAAATGGCAGTATCATAATTATTGTGAATTGGACTTCATCCTTTTTAACGTCAAAGGTATTGAACAAATATTTTACAGATATCCAAACAGATAATATATTTTACCTTTGATGAAATAAAAAATACTGAAATTTTATAAAAATTTTTAATAATTATTTACTTTTTATCTTATTATATAAATTATAATTCACAAATTATTTTCAATTATTTTATTTTATTTTTTTAATCACTCTAAACACCCTCTTTACATTTGATTATAAATGCTAAGGCCCCACTTGGATGCATGAAATTCCCCCCTCAAAACTAATACCCCTCATAAGTGTGGGTCCCACATTTTTGCCATGGTTTGGCAAGTTCATTTTTCCTCCCCTCTTCGAATAAATTTTGGCATGGGTCCCACATTTTCCTCTCCTTGGAAGATAATTTTTGGGTACCCTTGGGGCTAGTAAAAAATTATCGTCCTTTAATTTGACTGCTTTTGACGTTTTTAGCTCTCGTTAACTATATTGTTAACTTGATCAAAATAAATATAATACTAGTAAAAAAATAATAAATAGATCAACAAGTCAAAATAAATATAATTAAAAAAATTAGATAATAACCAACCATTCAAAAATACATATTTAAAAAAAAGTTCTTTAAATAAATTTATAAAAAATTAAATTTTCAATGAAATAAATAATATAACTTCAAATTGTCCAAAAATAATTAAATAAAGTGAGTTTTGTAATTTAATATTTAATTTAATAGATAACTAAGTTTGAAACACCACAAGGTCAAAAGTGTCATTTGATTACTTTTTCCATTATTCACCCCTTTTATTTATAAAACATCCAAATCAAGTCAAAAGTTATCTCCCTCCATAAACATCACATCAATGTGGGTCAACTCTTTAAAAATAATACTGTCTCTTATTTTATATCTCATTAAAATTTATCTTCTTGAAATTTTGACACCATCTAATCGGCCCTGAGAGATAAGAGAAGTTGGTTTCCCTTTCCCATTCCCTTTCGCTTCCCCTTGGCCGGGGGTAGCGCGCAGAGAGAGAGAGAGTTACCGGGTATATCACAATAAAATATTTCTTGTGTCCAAGCTCGGGACTTCTAGAGCTCCAATGCGCCATTGGGTTTTCTGTTGTTTTTGTAGTTATCCAATGACAGCTGCCGGTTTGCCACGCAGGGTCACGCTGTCTGATAATGGGCTAACAGGAAAAAAAGACAAAATATGAGTGAAGGAGTTATGCGGCTAGGGTTTGTCTGTGTTTTATGTCAACTCAATTTTTATCGAAAATTTATTAAAAATTACT
Organism: Vitellaria paradoxa; assembly: GCA_019916065.1. NCBI lineage: Eukaryota > Viridiplantae > Streptophyta > Magnoliopsida > Ericales > Sapotaceae > Vitellaria > Vitellaria paradoxa. Next base: position 61,580,812 of record CM034234.1, on the reverse strand, counting down.
TTTTAAAAGATGAATAAGGTATTAATTTTTATCATTTTTTAATTCTATTATAATAATTGGTTCAATTCAAAAATTATTAAAATTAATTATAATGCAATTTTTATATAAAAAGGTTAATCATATCATAATATAAATATTTTTTATTAATACTAAAGTTATAAAGATAATTTCATAATATTTAATTAGTCAAAAGTGATTTTTTGATGAAAAATCTAATAAAAAAATTTTAAATAAATGTAATACAAATGCTAGGAAATATAAGTACACATTTATAAAATTAAAAAAGTCTATATATATACAACATGAAATCGTGAGATATAAGTAAAATAAACCCTAAAATTATATCAATTAATCAAGTCATTTTCTTATACCTTAGCTAAATCTTAAAAAGGGGGGGGGGAACCCACATTTAGAGCAAAATTAATTTCTTTAAATTCATGAAAAAGAAAATTTATCCCCGTAAGGAAAATGGAAAATTTCAATAATGTGGTGGCCAGGCTGGTACTATCAAATTACTGTCATTATGATTTCATATATAAACGTAACATAAAGGCTGCCTTTGGCATAAAAAAACACTGAAAATTTTTATATATCTCTGACAACTCTTTTATCTTTAATTTTTCCGCTATCACTAATTTCAAAAAATTCTAATATTTTGTTAAAAAAATAAAAAATCTGAAAGTAGGTTATCCGAATATATAAATTTTTTATACAATCATATTCTTCGTGTCGAGAGCTTTCAAACGAGTACCATTATCGCTATTTTTTGTGAATTTTTTTGAATCCGTGGGAACGGATTTGGCAAACCGTTCCCACGGTTTGCGATTTTTCAGAAAAAAAGTGGTGTCAAAATCAATCCCAAATTATATTTTATCTCAATTTGTCTTATTTTTTCTTATGTCAAACAGGGCCTAAATATATCAAATAAGGTGATTTTTATGTTTTTCAAGCGACTCTTTAATTAGACTTTAATTACAAATGTAGACAAAATTAATTAGCACTTTTTTTTTTGTTACGTGTTATAGTACACGTAAAGATGGTTCATCATGCCCATTCCACACACTTCATCACTAATTGTTTTCAGTTTTAACCCTTTCTTTTTCGTGGTTTTTAACTTTTCTATTATAATTTAAAATATTCGAAAAGTTTAGAGCATTATTTTTAATTCTTTTACTAAAAATTAGAGGACTAAAAGTTTACATAAATAAATATCATATTACACATATATAAAATATGATTTTGAAAAAAATAAATGCATCACGTGACACCTAATTGGGTACTACTATATTTGTGATACATGTTTTTTTATGGTGTTTAATTTTATTAATTAATAATTATTAATATATCAATTATTATTATTATTTGATTTGAATTATAATTATCACTTAATATTTGAATTCTACATAATTAATTTTCCTATAATTCAATACTTATCACTTAATATTTGTATTCTAAGTATTATAGTTATTTCAATTAAATTTTACTTATCATTTGATATTATAATTTTAAAATAATAACATTTTTGAAATATTATATGGATTGACAATTTATAGGGTGTTATGATTGTGACATGTGCATTTTGAATTGTTTAATTTTATTAATTAATTCTTATTCTTATATAATAAATACCATTTATTTAAGTTGATTATATTAAAAATAAAAATAATAAACATACAAACAACAAATAACACATAATTATAATTTTATTCAAAGTAAACTATTATTTTTATCTTTTTTTTTACTCTATAAATATATCATATACCACATATTTCAGATTTAAAATAAAATAAAATAATCTTATGCTTGATTCTATAAATATATCATATACTATATATTCCTCTTTATATTTTAAATTCACCAAATTTGATGGTTATATCAACAAGGAGGACTTCATAGGCTGAGGTGGTAACATTGCAATCGCGCCCCTTAATCGGTGTATTTGAAGTTGTATAAATTAGTATAAATTTGTGAAACTTTTAGTTTTATAATTTGTACTGTGAATAAAAAATTTATAAAAATTAAAAAAACTCCAAACGGGGATAATGTTAGCACTGCTCCTATCTTAAACGTTAGTAATACATATAAAATTAGTATGCTCTGTTTTGAATTCAAAGTTTTTTAAAAAAAGCTTTAAAAATTAATAATATAATACTTAGAATATGAATTTGTAAAAAGAAAAGAAAAATGAATAGAAAATAAAATTTATAATTTACGTAATTGTTATATACTTAAGCAACTAAAAATTAATTTAACCCTTGGGCCTAGCTCAGCGGGTGACCCTCTGATTGTGGAGGGCCGAGGCAACAAACCCGTAAGGGTTCGAGTATCCGCTAGTGAAATCCACTCTTGTTGAGTTATCCCAAGGACCACCCACCACACGTGCAAGCGTGTGACTTAAGTGGTTTGGCGGGCTTGTGGGGTGTTCGTCGGCCCCCGGTTTACCGGTCAGTTACACGGCCCGTTGAGGCTGTAATAAACCGGCCGGGTTCCGGGTCACCAAAAAAAAAAAACTAAAAATTAATTTTTGTTGATTAATATATATTTATTTTAATCTTATTTTTTAATTCAATAAAAAAATAAAACAAATTCAATTTTGTTACTTCAATTTGTATTCTTATTATTTGTTCTTCTTTCCACAATTTTATATTTCAAATATAACCTAAAATTTTTTAATTTTCTCTTATCAAATTTTGTCATGTGTCATTTTACATGAGTTGAATATTAACTTTTAATTTTTTTTTTAATTTTTTTGGAGCTTCAACCACTACCTTAGTAATAATTTGCACGTGTTATTTTTTTAAAAAAAATATTATAATAAAAGCGAATCGATTTAGTGGGATTTCAATGGTACCGTTTGGACAATTACAAGTGATAAATATCTGTCACTAAGATCAAACCACCTAACAATGGGAGTGAGTCATAGCTGACGTGGCGCCATCTCACAATATTTATGGACAGCTTTTACAGGGGGAGGGGGGCTGAATTGTTTTTTCAACTTCAACCCTTGAAGTGTTGGTATTGATAGTGAGATTTTGCTTAAAATAAAATTTAATAATTCTAAGACTAAAAGTTAATTTTGATTAAGTAAATTAGGACCATTACATTATATTTTGAATAAAATCTCACCATTAACTTCAACGCTTTAACTACTAAAATAGAAAAACACTTCATCCCCTACATCTTTTTTTAAAAAAAGAGAGGCTGATATCAATTTCAATATCAGTTCAATAATATTAAGATCAGGAATTGTAAAATCTAATGGTAAAGATATATTCATATTTTTATTCAACGGTCTCCGACCTGTTATTCGGGAAGTGCTATCATTTGTTATATCAATCCCCCAATTCCCTTTTGATGAGGTTAGAGGAGACTGTAGTGCAGCAGTTGAAGTGTAAAGAAGGTCTTGATTTTTTAAAATCTGAACCATTAAAGTAGACTCATCAATTTTAATTTTACTCAGTAAAATAAGAACCATTAAAAAAGGTTAAAAAAAAATTTATGACTTTTGGTTTTTTACACTATTGCAGTGCAAAAAATAGGAGTTTTTGGAAGTCGGTCACTATTTATGGACTTATAAAGATTTAAGTCATATTCAAAAAATTTGTTTGTAAATAAGTCACATTTGAAAAAAGACAAAAAAAAAAACATCACGCGTTTTTCACCACATTTCAAAACTGTCAGTTTTATCCGAAAATAGTGCACACATCACTCATAACTTCCGCGACTTTCCATCTTCTTTACAAAGCAAGTAAAACCGATTTTTGGAAACAAAATCAAAACTGTTTGAAAAAAAACCTAAATTGATCATCATTCATAAGTATCTTTATTTTTTCTGATGTTGAAACAGTACCGGTACTGTTTTAAAAATAACTCAAAATGCAAATCAACCCCATGGATTTCTCTTGCCAAAAACTTGTCATCTATTTATAATTCATGGTGCTGTTTTGAAAACAGTACCGATAAAACAATACCGGTACTGTTTTAGACCGGTACTGTTTTCATACTGTCTAAAAAATATCAATCGATACATAACACAAACCAATCATATGAGCCAACATCTTCATATTTTTTAAACAGTACCGGTATTGTTTTGAAAATAGCTCAAAAAATCCATCGGCCCCATGGATTTCTCTTGCCCTTAAAACTCGTCATCTGCTTATAATTCATGGTGCTTTTTTGAAAATAGTATCGACAAAATAGTACCGGTACTGTTTTGGACTGGTACTGTTTTCATATTACATAAAAAACATTAATCGATACGTAACACAAACCAACCATACGAGCCAACATCATCATATTTTTTGAAACAGTACCGGTACTATTTTGAAGATAGCTCAAAACGTTGATCGGCCCAATAGATTTCTCTTGCCCTTAAAACTCGTCATTTGCTTATAATTCATGGTGCTGTTTTGAAAACAGCACCGGTACTGTTTTGAAAACAGTATCGATAAAATAGTACCGGTACTGTGTTGAAAACAGTACCGATAAAACAGTATTGGTACTGTTTTGGACCGGTACTGTTTTCATGCTGCCTAAAAAATATCAATCGATACATAACACAAACTAACCATACGAGCCAACATCATCATATTTTTTGAAACAGTACCGGTACTATTTTGAAGATAACTCAAAACGCCAATCCGCAAAATCAATCCATGAAGAAGATAGGTCAAATAAGCTCTATCTTCTTAATATATTCACGACTTAAACTGTAAATAATGAAACTAAAAACAAGGAAAAAAAACGGAAGAAGCGTGATTTTCTGTAAACTTATATCTTCACGTGATTCTCGAAAATAACTTGTGTAATTTTGTTATAGAAATAAAGGATATTATCGGTATATTAGAAATTATATTTAAAACCAACTCGTGGGACCCACTCAAAAGTGTTACTTAAATACAAAACTTTTCACATTAATGTGACTTAAAAGTAATACTTTTTTTTAATGTGACTAATAACTTTAAAACATTACAAAGTATGACTTGAATACAATTTTTCACAAAAAATACTATAGGCCTCTCCAACCCCTTCTGCGAACGGCTTTTCTAAGGACATCGAAAGAGAGGATGACATGTGGGTTTCTTTCCTTTCTGGTAATGCGGGGTCTGCAGTGTGTTTTTTCGCATTTCCTAATCAATGCGTAGGGATACGTTTGATAACTCAAATTGTTATTAACTTCTCATTTTTTAATTTCTTTTTCTTTTTTTAGTTTGTTAAAAGTAAAATTCTACTAAAATGCGATGTTTAACCAAATGTATAAAAAGTTTATACATAAACTAAGGTTACAAAATTTGACCCTTTTTGGTAAAAATTCAAATGCAGAACAGATTATGTTTTATACTTTTTAATAATTTTATTACTAAAAATTATATATTGCCAAGAGCTCTAGTGGGAAAATTTTTTCATCCAAGTTGGTCTTAATTTTTTGGCTTAGAATCGAGCTTATAACTCCGGGTCCCAAAATATTCTAAGCCATATCTTTTACTATATTAGATATTTCTATATATTATTTTATTTGTAATTTTTATTAAATTAATTTTTTATATCAAAATCTTTTAGAAAATATTTATTTTATTTAAAAAATTATTTATATAAATTAAAAAACAATTTATACAAAGAAAATTAATAATTAAACCTAAAATAGATAAATAAAATAAATATTTTTAGCCCAAAGCGGGTACAGCTACCCACTGGCCATTGACTGCTCTTAGGGTGCGTTTGGAGCGTCAGAAAATAATGAAAAATGTCGTTTACGTAATTTTTTTATATCTGGCGCGTAACTGCCCAACCAAATTTTTTAGAAATGAATAGTGTAAGTTTTGACTTTTATATTAAAATATTAGAGAAAAAAACCGTTCGAACAGATTTTTAGATTTGTTCTATTGGATTTATATCAGAATTTTTTTTTGAAAGTTATTAAACTTTTTAACTTTTGCATCAGAATATTAGATATAGAAACCGTTCTGACGAATTTTTGAATTTGTTCTGACAAATTTTTGGTATTTTTTGAAAGTTAATTAAAATTTTTTAGAATTCATACAAAAGTTGTTGGGGTTTATGAAATTGTTGTTGAGATTTATGGAAAATTTATTTAAATTTGCAAAAAAAAAAATTATTGGAGATTCTAAAATTTGTTGAGATACGTAGATATCTATAAATTTATACAAATTTAACAAAGTACAGAGAAAAAAAATGCATTAAAAAATTTTCAGAGATTTATCCACTTTTTAATATGCCAAACACACCCTTCGTAGTTATCTCGCGCTTCCACAAAAGTTGGGATTAGGATGACTGGCTGACCGGGTCGGATACATTTACTTTTTTTTTTTTTTTTTGGGGGGGGGAGTTCGGACGGGAGAGCTGTGGGCCCAGGGGTACGTGAATTTTGCGTCACTGAAATTTGAACGGTCTGCCACTTCGTTTTTAATCTTATCCCACCCTAATTATAAATCATCAAGGCAATAATTAAAATTTAAAATATCATAATGATACACCAAGTAGGCAGGGGGAAACAGTGCGCACACCCTGTCGCCTACTCCTTGTACACCACACACCGTGCGCCCTAGTCCTCTCCCCCCTCAAGTTTGCTGGCTTTCCCTCGGACAGGATGAGGATTACAAGTTGTCATTACTTTAATTATTATTGTTTCCCTACTTAATTAAATAATAATCAAACTGATCAGTCTAGTCCTGTGATGGCTTCACACTGTTCTAAAATCATTTTTAGTTTACGTAAAGATATAGAATAGTCTGTCACCGATTGCTCAACTAAAAAATATACCATTATGATAAAAAAAAATGTTCCATTTCAATAAGAAATTATATTCTAATTAAATTAGGATAAAATTGTTTGATGGTTACTCGATATATTTGTTTGATTCAATTCACTTAATTATACATAAGAAGACAAGATTAAAAAAGAATATCTCACCAAAAAAAAAAATGTCATTTCAAAATCATTTCTCACCAACCTTAATGTTTACATCGTCATTATCATTAGTTTGCATGTTTATGTAGTTCTACTAAGATTTCATTTAGAGTGATAAAAAATTTTAAAAAATAATAAAAAATATTTAAAAACTCAAAAAGTTATTCATTTTTTATCTCACTGTACTAATTACAAAACTATAACTTATCTCATGTTATCTCATTTTATCTTATTTTTTACCACTTCAAACGCACCTTAAATGTATTTGTAATCGGCATACAATGTCGACTAACGATTGTAATAATAATTTATTAAAGGTGTTGTCATATTTGATAATGTTTTTGTTTTATATAATTTTTTGTTTATTTTCAAAATCTTAAAAATTGAATAAGGAAATATGTTTAATAGTGTTTTTGTATTCATAACTATGATGACTTTTAAAAATTATGAAACTAATGAAAGAAAAAGTATTTAGTAGTCTCAGAATTTGGGTTTTGTTTTCTTTTTCTCACTTACTATTTTAATAGTCAAGGGTGGATTTAGAATTGAAAGTTCGCTTGAATTAAACAAAGGATTTAAAAATAAAGTAAATTGAGTTACAAAAATTTAGGTTAAATGAGAAATTTATAGATAAAATAAGGTAAGTTACAAAATTTGAAGGTGAATTAAATTTAAAAAATACATTTTTAATCTATTTTTTTATTTTTAATCTTTTTTTTTTTAGAGTCAAGCTACCCAAACTACAGTCCTATAAAACCTAAAGGTGCATCTATTACTAAACTCCTGCAACCATAATTTTTCATTGTTATCACTTATTGTTTATTGTCACTCTTCACAACTTTCGCTATTATTATTATTATCACCACTAACGTTGTTACCCACTCTTAATGCTGCCACCACACACTGTTATTACTATCACCCTTTTATATAATTACAATTATTATTGTTAATTTCTTGCTATCGTCACTGTTACCTCTCATCATCACTGTCGTCTTTATCATGTTTATTATTAAAAATATATATATATATATATATTGATTGAACTAACTCAAATCAACTTAAAGTATTAACAAATCATACAATATATGAAAATTAGATGAAGCCTAGATTGAACGAGATAGAAACTTGGAAAAACCTTTAGTCTCTAAAGCAACCAACCCAAAAATTAATCAACTGTAATCATATGGGTTAAAGAATATTACCGAATACATGATTAAACACAACTCGTCCTGCTATCACTCTCTACTTGTTCAGTAGAACTAATGAAACGCTAACCCCATAATTGATTCCATTTTTTGGCCCAAGCTAGAGCACATCAAATGCTGGAAGGCTCCTTTTAAACCCCATAGGTGTCTAGAGATTACTTTAGACGGACATTCTCCAGCTTGATCAATTGTTATTTATTTATCTTGAATCCAAAAATAAAAATATGAAAATCACAATGATCAACAACTCTCTCTTCTTTTTTTTTTTTTTTTATTCCTTGCATAATCTTCATTTACCATAAAATCTCAATCTTTATCCCAAATTCTCAAGTCTCTTTCAGAGTTTATTTATATCTCACAAGATCATCCATTTATGATCTTTAAATCAAGCTCACCCATATTTTCAAGATATATATTTTCGAATGTGTAGTTGCTTGAAAAAGGAAAATAAAAGCATTAATAAAAATTTAAAATCTAAAAATGTTGTCCAAATGATTCAAACAACTTTCAACTAGTTTTCAGGTAATGATCAACAATTTCAGATTATATAGGTTTAAATCGTTTTCAAATAGACTTTGTAAAGTTATTTTTCACCAACATAAAAATAATTTAATCATTAAAAAGGTATTTAGTTAGCAAAAGTTTGACTAAAAAATATAGTAAAAATATAAAAATTTGATATAAAAGTGATATGTATTAAAATTTAATAGAAAGCAAGTATAAAAAGTTAGTGAAAGGTAACGGGTTTAGATTGGTTTTAACCAACTAAAAACATCTTAAGACCCGATTGGGAGAACAATTAAAAATGTTACACTCTTCAGATGCAATTGTCATTCTAAAAAAAACACAAACCTAACAATTATCCTTGCCACCTAGCATTGCAGTAATCGTCTCATCTTACTCATTACTATAATACTTATCAATAATTGTTGTCATTATTTTTAACTACTGCTAACTCCTCGGTACTATTCCTATCCCCCCACCATTGTTAATATTATTGGTTCTGATTATTATCATACTTTATCACTATTTACTGCTCCACATCACCGTAAAATATATTTTTATTATTATTTTTTATACTTTTCGGATACAAGAAAAAAAAAACTAAAAATGTTATTAATTCGCACATAAGAAATTGTTATATTCATTAAAAAAAAGGTTAAAATACGACATTATTACATTTATTACATGGCATGATATTATTCCTTTGCTATAGTCGCCTGCATCATCACCATTACAATTTATTTTTATTAGGATATTTAAACCAAATTTTTTAATCTTTTATCTTCACTAAAATAGATAGAGAAAAATAAGATGTCTGGAGATTTACATCGGCATTTTTACATTTTTACTACTTTGGAAAAAAAGTATTATAATAATTCTCTAAATGTAAAAAGTCTCCGTGAAATTATCGATTAGAGAGTAAAAAATTTACCCTGGGTGCTTTAAAATTAAAAATTTCACCTTTTACGTGATATTAAAAAATATATTAAGACAAAAAATGCCAACTTAAATCCCATCTAAGTAGAATTTATTCATGAGTAATGGGAAGTGTAATTCAAAATTTTAAATCGTTACATTGAAGGTGTTTGATTAGTCAAAATTAATCAAAATCCACCGGTTTTTATCAATTTTTTATACTTTCTACAAATCAAATTTTGTCGCATATTATTTTTACATCAAATTTTTATATTTTTATTATACTTTTTAACCTATTATATTTATTTATTTTTTATTAACAATTTTAGTAGGATAGCTTTTTCGTTGATTTATTTATTAGTTTTGCAAAATTTGCTTGTTGATAATAACAAAGGGTCCCCTGTATATGCTTCACGCTGATTTGAGTGGCCCGTTGGTGAAGAAAAAATAGCAAAGTAATACGGTATCCTAATTGTACCTAATAAATTCTCGAAACATTTCCCAATCTCTCTCACGCCGGCTAACCCGTGGTCACGCAACCTCCGGGATAAGATGCAACGAAAAACCGTTCAAAAGCTGCTCTGGCGTTTTGTGCGCGGCCCACGTGTCCATGAACTGACTTCCAGGACGTTTTGAGTTAAATATATAAAAAACAAAAAACAAAATTCCCGCTACGTTCGGTTAAAAAAAAAAAATTAAGATGGTGATTGAATGAAAAAAAATATATATATATATATAAAATTAATATAAAGTAATATTTAGTAAAATTTGATTAAAATAAAGCACAACAAAATGTTAAATGTTGATAGATTTTTGTAAATCAAACACTTCTTAATTTTTTATTTTTTTACATAATTTTTTTTATTTTTTACTAAAAATTAATTTTTTTAAAAATTATGACTTTTTGAGGTTCTTAATTGTACTCGTAAAAAAAAGTAAAAAAAAATACATTAAAACATAAATATTACAATTTTTTATAATTTTTTTACTCAAATAGATAATTTTTATTCAAATCGACATAAATTTTTAATTTTTTTTATGAATGCAATATAATGCCCAAAAGTTATTATTTCCGAGTAAAAAAATTAAATTTTGATGAATAAATTGCATAAAATGAAAAAAACTTATAAATATCTAACTATCATTTTTTAACCCAACACAGCCTCATTGCCTATTTGGAACCGGCTGCAAAATTATGAAAAAACAAAATGAGAATGATGACGTAAGTTTGCACGTCAACTCGATAAGACAAAGCATCGTTACAATACGAATATAAATAAAGAAAGTAATTAAAAAAAATAAGAAATCAACTTTTACAGAACAAACGTGATTTGGCCAAATTGTATACATTTGCAATAATTTGAGATATTTCTTATTAACTTCAAAACTTTTGTAGGGTTATATAGTATAATAAAGTATATATATATTCTAAAAATTTTTATCGTGTCAATAAGATTAAAATACTTACATCATACTACTCCACTCCTGAAACTTCTTGTCCTTTCGTAATTCACAAGTCTGCATATGAATCATATATTACAACAATCGTTGAATTCGTATTTATATTTTTTAATTTAAAAAAATATGAATACATATGAACCGTTGAATATTAATTTAATAATTCTTGATCACAAGTTACTGATTTCTAATGCAAACTTATGTCAGCTCCCAATCCAAACTATAATGTAATGTTGTTTCAAGTCCGCAGCTGCTGGTCCTCCACCACCAGCAATAGCGGACAAAACGGTGGTGGGCGACCGTGAAGGGGGGATGAGAACGACGGAACCACTGGGAAAATTTATTCGCGTGACTGTCGCTAAAAAATAACTTCAGATATAATCCTAATATTATAAAATTATATTATATGTATTTAATACTAAAATTACGAAGACTCGTATTATTTAATGATTATTTTGAAAAATATATTCGAATAGAATTGATAAAATTTTCCATATTCGCCGGCTCCCTGCCTTGGAGTGAAAATACTACTTATGATAAGGGAAACAGATACAAGAAATTTAAATGATTTTTAAAGGCGTCCCGTTTGCATATTTACTAAAATATTATATAATAATATAATACAAATACCTATAAATTTTAAATATTTGTTACTCACTGTACGAATTATAAAATTATAAGTTTTACAAATTTATATAACTCTAAACACTCCTTAACACGATTTGAAGGATTTTATCCCAAAAAAAAAATAGGAAAAAAGAAAAATTAGGAGAATTACAAGTAAGAATATTACTAAACTGAGGTATGCATAGAAAAAAAGGTTGTTAAAAAATAATAAAAAAATTAGCCTTTTGCTTTTGACTAAGAAAATTCTTTATGTTTTTTTTTTTTTTTTGGTCAAATTGGAAAGCTAATCAGTCAGTTTCTTAACTTCTATTTATTCAGTTTTTAATTTATCTTTTTATTTATTTTAAAAAGATCAAATTTATCTTCTTACATTTTAAACTCCTTTTAAATCATAAAAAATAAAAATATTAAATTAACAAAAAGTTTAAAGTTAGCTATTAATATACTAATTTTTTCCTTTCCAGAATACAAAAAATGCTAATTTTTTTAGTAGGTAAGCTAATTTTTTTTCCTACCTTGATGAAGCATAAAGCTTTAAAACGGAAGTGATAACTCAGTAAATTCGTCTTCTCCGGAAGTCTAATCTAAGCCTAGAAATCCACTTAGTACACAGGTGTAATATCTGTCAAATAGTTTTCGATACTTAAATTAGTTGGGAAGTTTTTTAAAAGATAATTTGATAGAATTTTAGTAAGATAAGAGTGTTGTATCTATGTACTTCCAACTGAAATGAATATATAGATTAAACCTTACATAAATAGGTGTGGATGTCGATGAGTTGCGTACAATCACGTCTTTCTTTCCAATAGAATGATGTTACTTGTAATGTAGATCTAAACGTTAATTCCTTAATTAGTTAAACAAACCGTTAGAAGATAACTGTTTATAATAACACTTTTGTAGGTCTATATCTCAGAATATGTTAGGAGATAATTATACACATAACCTATAATGTAAACTATTTTGTTGAGTTGCCCAGGTGCAAGTCACCCGATTAGGAATCAATTGAGTGAAACAAGTCCCGCTGGAGAATGCCTTTACTCAGCTTCCCAGCTAATTTAAAAGGGGTGCTCGGGAAATTTGTCTGTTATGGGTGATACGGAATATCCCTATATGAGGAAGTACTTTCACGTAAATTAATAAATCTTTTTATTCTTATTTTCCTCTCACTTTTTTTTTCCCGAAGTGTTTCTAAATTTGGTATCAACAAACTTAAAAGGGATGTTACATATATTTACTTTTGATTTTGTAAATAATAAAAGAAAATAGAATGTGAGGATATAAAAATAAAGCGTACTTAATATTTATCAAAATTTAAAATACAAAAAGGTTTTGAAACAATAGTGCTAATTAAATATTGATTAGTGTACCATTAAGGAGTAGTTGATAAATTATAAAAAAGACAAATAGCACAGTTCATTTGAAGAAGATATCAATCAGATTTCTTCTTGACATATATTCAAATTACTCATATGACATGAAATTTAAAATATATATATACACATATACTTTGCGGGATCCATTCCATGCAGAGAGAGAGAGAGAGAGAGGTATAAAATATGGGATTAAGGGCAGGTAGAGAGAGAAACATGCCCATGATCTGCAGTTTATTAGGGGTCAGACGAGAGGAGATTAAAGGGTGGTGCCCAGATGCTAAAGGCTGAGGGAGCAGAGGAAGCGTGGGCCCACTGCCCTCGAGCTCGTGTTCGCTAATAGGGGACATCAAGTGGGACCGTCCTTTTCAGCTGGTCTCCACGGACCACACGAGCCACGCGGTCAAAAGTCCACCACTCTGCGAAGACCGCAACCCCCAAGTTGATTACCAACTAAAAGACGGTTCGGAAACATAAAAAGTTAGAAGGCCTGTTTGGTTAAAAAAAAAAAAGACAAAAAGTATAATAAAAATAGAAAGATGAAATATAAAAATGATATGTGAAAAAATTTGATTAGAAAAAAGTACAAAAATTAGTTAAAGTTAGTGATTTTTGGTGGTTTTTGGTGCCACCAAACAAGCCCAAAATGTGGTTTGATTTTTTTTAGTGTTTAAAATATTACTAATAACTTAATAAATTAAATAATTTTGTTTAAATAAATTTTTGTTGGTTCGAATAGATTCTAAAGCACTTTTTAACTTTTTATGTTAAAATTTTTTGAAATTTGTAGAAATTATATTAGAATTTGTAGAGATTTATTGAGATTTGTAAAAATATATGGATTTATAAAAATTTATAAAAATTTACGTAATTTGAGGTGAAATTTTTTTTAAAAAATTTGTAGAGAATGGTAGAGATCTTTTTAAAAATTTTTTGAGCTTCAAATGCACTCTAAATTATTAAATTCAAATATGGGTAATTGAGAATCTCATTCAAAATAAATCAGTATTAATTTTTTTATTTTTAAAATTTTACTTGAATTATAAATTAAAAAATTACCAATTAATTTTAATTTACCTTGCAAATAATAGATAAATTCTATAAGTGTTTTATATGGGCAAACTTATATTTTGAAATATATTTCTAATTAAATTTAAATGCCATTTCCATGAGAGTATTCTTTATTTACCCTTATATTTATGATTAACTATATCTATAATCAAATAAACACAACTATCTAAAAATATGGCTAAATGGCATTTGCATACCTATATTTTATATTTCTAGTCTACCCCTACACCTCTTAAAATAACTCTTGACAATTTATTGATTGTGAATTATTAAATAAACATATTATAAATATAAGTGTATATATTTATTAATATATTTATTTTTAATATTTATGATTTTTTGATGTTACTACAGTTATTTAAAAAATTAAAGTAATAAGGTATATATACTCTATAGGACGATCTTGAAATTTTTAAAAATAATAATTTATTTTTAACTGAAAATGCATTTCAGAATATAAACTTATTTGCAAATGTGTTTTAGAATATAAATTTATTTGTTACTTTTCTTTATAAATTTGATAAAAGAAAAAGAAAAATTAATAAAAAATTTAAATTTTAAATGCATTCTTATTTTATTAGATTAACAAACATAAAAAATAAAAAAAGATTTCTCAGTATATTATTTTTATATTAAAAATTTTAATCTCAAATTTTATATTTTATACCTCTATTTTTAGATTTTTCATTTCCTCTCATACAATATATTCCAAATCTAGAATCATCGTAATTATCAATTAATCACATCTATTATTCTCATCTCTTTAGTTAATTATCCATGCAATCAGATGAACCCAGAAGACCTGACATTAAAATTGATGTCATTTTAGTGACATGTTAAGTTAAATCATTGAATTTTAATTTAATAATTTTTATATATTTATGTATTTTTTAAATTAAAAATTTATAAATATATTTAAAATTCAACGGTCTAAGTTGAATAATTACCTTCCCCCATTTCAATCAGATTGTGTAATAATTATATATCCATAATGTTTCAATTGAGAAGCAAGAAAAATGAGAAATTATCCGCGTAGGTTGTGTCGCATTATAACCGGTATAAATTGATTGCTCTTAATAGAAACTCAACTCAAATTTCAACAAAATTGTGGGCCAGCCCAGGGGTAGAATCAACATCTATCCTTGTGCATCCCCCCAGTTCGCCTTTTCTTTTTCTTTTTTTTTTTTTCTTATTAAGCTTGCACATTTACTTCATGAAAAATAAATAATGTTAATCTATCATTTACATTATATTATTTTAGAAAAATTTTAAGTGACTTTATTTTTGATATATTAATTTGATAATTTATGTCTGACTTATTTAACCCCTAGAAGTGTGTATACGTAATATATGTAACTATCACTTTATTTATGTAACTATCACTTTATTTATGTAATTTAATTAGGGGTATAAAAGTAAAATAATAGAACAGTTAAAACTTTGAAATTTATAACATGACTTAATTAGAGGTAATTTTTTTAAATTATTTGATTTAAAATTTAAATTTGATAAAAAGGATATTTAAAAAAATAAGAATATTTCACTAAAATTAAAATTTTATTAATTTTTAGGTTTTATCAACACTCTTAAGAGTTTTTTATAAAAATATCTTTCAAACTATCACTTTGTTTTTTCTTTGGAAACTATCTAACGCACCTATTCCACTCTCGAACTATTCAATTCTATTCTATTTGGTCCAAATACTAACTCCATCCATTAAAGTTATACGGAAAAATTGTCATGTGCAGATCATGTGACATTTTTCACCCCACTCCAGGGGTGTAATGGTTAATTCATTTCTATTCATCTTGTTTGGCACCAAAAAGTGTATGTTTTCCTCTAATTGCTAGTTACTGGTAGATAATAATAAATTATTATTTATTTTAATAATAAACCATTATTTAAATTATTTTAATAACAACAAATTATTATTTTAATTTAATAACAAATCATTATTTCCAAAGTAATTATTTTTCATTTAAAAATATTTATTTCTATTTTTTAATAATAAACAAATTTATAATCTTTGTTTACATTAATAAATATTATTTTAACAATAAATTATTATTTATAGAAAATTATACCATAAAATTATTGTTAACTAAAAAATAATTTATTAAAGTAAATTTAAGTTTATTTATTAAAAATAACTATTAATTTAATCAAATAAATCAATTTTATCATAAATTATTATTTTAATATTATCATTATTATATTACACTAGCAATTGGATAAAAAACACACTTTTTGTGCTAAATAGGAGGGATAGACATGAATTGACTATTATACCTTGGAGTGGGGTGAAAAAAGTCATATGACTCGCAAATAACAATTTTTCCGTTAATTTTAATAGATAGAGTTAGTATTTAAATCAAATAGAACAAAATTGAATAGCTTGAAGATGTAGTAAGTATGTTTGATAAATTGAGGATCAAACAAAAAAAAGAATGATAGTTTGAGGAATATTTTTATAAAAAACGCTACTCTTAATTTTTCCTCTATATAACATATAATATAATTTGCTATCTTCTTTATTAGATTTTTATAAACAAAGTGTGGCTAAAAAGTAAGATGTAAAAGTAACATTTAACTTGCAATCCCTCCTCTCAAATAGTCAAATTTTTAAACCGTCGAAGCTGCGACTCTTATCCGAATATGTATATATTTTCTGGATAAGAATTACGTGTCTCATATCTTAGTTTAATCAATTTCTCGTTTAAATTAACATCATCAAGTTAGAAAAAACTACCAACAGAAAGCAACGCGGCAACCATCATTAATTCCATTGTATCGAATTAATTCTATATTTTAATTTTTTTAAATTAAAATAACATGAAACATGTCACACTCTATACTATTATTATAAATAAAATTTTGTAATTTATTCAATTTAATTCAATTCAATTCAATTTAATTTAATTTAATTTGATTTAAATATCATATCTATATGATGGAAAATCTACTCACGGTGATATTGTTTTCTTTTGGTGTAGCACTCATAATTAGTTGGCGAGTAGTCCATTTCCATTGATGCATTTATATTCTTTTACGAATTTGTTTTAAACAAAATGTTTGCCTTTCATCTCATACTTTTGACCTATTACATTAACAAAATGCTACGTTTACAACAAACTTTTTCAACACTTGTTACAATATCCAAAACGACATTGTTTTGAACCAAAAAAACAACCTACTTTCTTCCTCACAAGGCTCTGCAAAAGAAGGGCATTTCTGTTGACTCCGTCCTCCAACTGTTCTCTGCCTCTGTCCCTTCACAACCCTCCCAACCCTTCTACTTCTCCCCTTTATTGCCAAGTGGCATTATCAACGAGTTATACCTTTTTTCATACAGAAATTATCCAACGCCGCCTCCTCCTAACTTAATTGTGCCGTACTTCCAATTTTATTACTGTAACCCTCCGCCACCAGCGATGTTTTGTAAAATTAACCACTTGCTCTATTATTTACACCACCATCACTCTGTTTTCCATCTTTTACTTTATATTTTGAAGCAACAAAAAATTTGAATAAAAATAAATAAATCAAAAAAATTGAGAATAAAATAGTAGATTTGCAGATCTACGATCTCACAAGGGAGAGAGAAATAGAGGAGTAGGTGCCTCTGACCAAAGGTGGAGGAGAAACTGAGAGGGTGGTGGGAAGTTTTTTTATTTTCCAAAAATACTCTCCTTCTCCAGAGCCTTTGTGAGGAAGAAAGTGGTTATTTTTTTTTTTTTTTTTGTTCAAAACGACATAATTTTGGAATGTTGTAAAAAATATTAGAATAATTGATTCTAAACGTAACATTTCTCATTATATTATATGATAAGGGTAGGAGTTGAATTGTTACCATACATAAACCACCAAAAAAGTAAATCCATTTGTTAGAGGATGATGTAATTAAAAATATTACTCTCAAATATATGGGTGGTACTTTTAAGGAGCGAATTTCTACCCTGCGTAAAATATGCACGGTACATAAGTTAGATCAAGTGGGGGCACTCACTCAGGGGTTCAAGGCAAATATTTCTTCCTAAATAAATCCCTAAAGAAGTTTGTATACATCACCAAAAAGTAAAAATTGTCCTGAATTTTCATCTCAATTCATTAGTGGACTGAGGGTCGACCCCTCAAAAAAAAATAAAATACAATTCATTTTTATGCAATTTTTTTGAATATTTATATTAGTAAACAATGTATTGATCTATTTAAATTATAATAATTATTTTACTTTGATTTTTCGAAATATAAAAATTTTTACCCAACCTCTCACTCAAAATCCATTCTAAATTCACTTATTGGAAACACTAGTTTAATAACCAACTGGATTTTGTTATATATATTTGAATAAACAAACATATATACTGTCACCATTTATGTTTTTATTCAATTATCTGTTCTTACTATTTATATTAATTATTAACTACTTACACTTGTATTGCAATTGACAATTACTTATAGGGTGACAAAAAATGAGTTTTAAAAGATTTATTATTACGTATATATTTTTTTCCTAACAAAAAGACAATCAACAAAAGTTAAATTAAGCCCATCTCAGTGTCGTGACTTTTGAGCAAATGAGATGAAATTTGGGAAGACGATAGACAACTCGCACGCCTAATGGTACCACTCTACACACCCGTGGTGCTTGTTGATTACCCAATCTAATAACACTGCTTTCAAGTGCTTGCCCAAAAATAGCTTCTCTCTGTCTGTATATCTCTCTCTCTCTCTCTTTAAATATGGACGTTGGGGGTGCCTAACATTTTGCTTAGCTGACAAAGAAATTAACCCACATTTTATTCATTTCTCTCGCTTTTTATTTGCATCCTCTCAGTAGTAGTCTTCACTCGTCTTCCCTCAACCGATGCTTTGTCTTCCATCGATAGTTGCTTTATAGACGAAATTGTAATTTTCACGTGATCTTTAAAAAGTAAGAATTTATTTAGAATATCTGTTTTGTACTGAGCTTTTCATTTTATGTTTTAAAAACTAATAAAAATAATTTAAAATACATTTATCATTTGTATTAATTTTTGAAACTTATTTTAGAAGATAAAAAAACAGGTTTGCGCATCAAAAATAAAAGAATTCTAAAATACGAAAAAATAGACAATATCAAATTAAATACATTTTTAATATTGTTAAAATATGAATCTCAAAATAGAAAAAAATAAAAAATAAAAATTCAAATCAGATACCACCTAATATTTTCTCAAATGTTATTACGTAGGTTATCTCTACCCACAAGTTCTTAGCACGATGGCAATGTACACTCTTTTGTTAGCTCCGAATACTCTAAAAGCACACCATTTTTTTATTGTAATCTAGTAATAATAATTACAAAGTTTGAATTTTTGAAATTTCAATAAAAGGAAAGTCCTTAAAATAGTAATTTTTTTATTATATTTTATAAGTAATAAATCATCACGAATGAATAAAAGAACTAGGGACTTATAAGTTTGTTTACTATAGAATTGTGATAAAAGAAATATTAAATAAAGCAAAACAACATTTGTAAATCCAATAAATCAGATTCATTGTGTCCAAGGTCAATCTTTCTTTCCTCCCTAAATCTTGTGTATTCCATTTTTTTTTGGTTAATTTTTTTGTTGAATTGTGGTATATGATTTGTTTAATTAAATTATTTTTATACAATTCTTTTAAATGAATTTGTTAATTGTCATTGCATGTTGAATCTTTTAGCTAGTGAGTATGAAAAAATTAATTATGAATTTTACATGATTTTAGCAATTGCTACATAGTCTTTGATTAAAATATTACTAACATATTCATTTCAATAGAATTATAAATGATGGGATTGCCAATTTGATAGAATTACAAATGATGATTCATAATAATATTTAGGTTATTTTTCAATAATTTAATGAATCGTTATATAAATTATCAATATATTATGAATTTGATTACATGGTAGGCTAATTTAGAAGTTTAGATTAATTTATAATAGGTTTGAATTATGTTTTGGATAATTTTTTGGTACATCTAGATTATATAATTTATGAGATATTGTAAAAATAATGTTATAACAGGTAAGTCATAACTAAAAAGTAGATAGTAAATTAAGTTAATGATAATGTACCTAGTAGGTTAAGTTACTTTGAGTTAAATGAGAATGTATAATAATAAATTAGAAAACTAGATATTAAATTTAGTTACTTAATTTAAATTATAAAGTAAGAATTTAAGTTAAAAATTAATTAATAATTGATAAGTATAGGTACGAAAATAAAAAAGAAAATTTGTAATTTTATTTAATTATAAAACTAGGAAAGTTAGGAAATCAAGTAACCTAGTTAGTTATTTTTTTGTAAGTAATAAAATTGGAGAAGTGAACTGAAAATTAAAGTTAAAATTAGTATACTTAAAAGAAATTAAGTGCTGTAATAATTAAGTTAATAATTAACAAATAAGTTATATAAAATTTGGGCTTGCAATTATAAAGTAACAGAAGTATGGACAAATAATGTGTGTGTTTTTTGTTTACTTGGAGAACTAAGTAAATATATTGTTGAAATTTTGTTTAAAAATGGGACAAAGCATTTGAGTTATTAAATACAAACTAAATTGTGCACTTTCAAATGTGACAAGACGATTTACCCGTATACTTAAATAAAATGCGTGATGCATGAACTCATTCTTAAAATATATAACTGTTTGCTGAGTCTTGAGGCGGACGTGCGCTAATAATCTTTTAATAGCCAAATTTGTCCTCCTATGCAACAGTTGTTAAAACAGACACTAATATTTAATAATCACCGAGTAACAGTTGCTAAAAAAACTTTAATAATGTCAATCTCAATCTACCCAAAAGCCCTTTATTTAATAGAAAATTGAGAGGTTGGCATCAAGATCAAGAACCATTAGATTTTAATTTAATAGTTAGATTCATTCAAATATTTTTTAGATTAAAAATACGTAAATGAATCTAGAAATCTAGCATTTTTTATCTAATATTTAGGAGTGACATCAGAGAGCGATGTCAATTTTCTCAAATCCCATTTAATAGTGTGTGTAGTATAATACTAAAACATGATGGTCTATTTATTTATTATTATTATTTTTATTTTTCATTTTTTTGTTGGGTAGAGATGATAATTTAGTGCCTCGCAAAGTCGAACAGTGCCTTTCAGCCGTTGGAAGAAAAATAATAAATTTAAAACTCCACCTAAAGGTTAGGAAAGGCAAAAATCTCAAAAATTAATTCTAAATTGTTAGATTTCTAATGTTCTCACCTCTATTATATTAACATATTAAAAGTCTGTTTGGTTGCAACAAAAAGTGAAATTTTTAATCATTGAATTTTTTGGTACATTAAATAAAAATTTAAAGTTTCCAAAACTTTTAAGAAGTGATTCGTAATGTTTGGTTGTTTAGCTAAAAAAAAAAATAACAACTTTTAAAAATTTTTAAGTAATGTTTAATTGTCTGATAACAAGTTAAAAGAAATTTTATATCAAAAAAGAAAAATAGTCAAAAATTCTTTTTTTTTTCACAACCAAACGGAGCCTAAACGTTTAACAAGGAAATCACAAAAGATGAATTTCCTAAGTCTGTTTGGAGGTTCAAAAACTACAAAAAAAAAGTACTAAAAGTTACATTTTGTAATTTTTAGTACGTTTGGTAGAACCATAATTTTTTTCACTTTTTTGATTTGTTATAGTAAAAACTAAAATAAAAAGTTACCACTTTTTTATTTGCTACAGTAAAAAACATATCAAATACACAAAAAACTACCACTTTTTATTTGTTATAGTAAAAAATTTACCAAATACCTAAAAATGGTAAAAAATTACTAAAAAATATACTTTATTTCACTAAACACACAAAAAATATAACTAAAAAAATACACAAAAAAAACTACCAAAATTTCATTTTTTTTTTTCTTGTTTTTAAACCCCCAAACGGCCTCAAAATCTCACTGCAGGTGACATGAGCCTGAGGTATTGCTTGTGTGCCGGACGAGATTTACCGATGCAAAAGAACATATGGATACTGGATGGATGGGGATAGAGATGCTCAATATATATATATATATATATATTATTGTAATAAGATTTATTATTATTGTATTTTATTTTTCTGGGACCAAAAAGATTCCTCTGCATGTCGCTTTTAGACCACACACAGCTGCTAATGGACAAGTCCAGTTGGGCCCCCCGGTGGCTACTTCCTCCTACAGGCTACAGTGCTCCCCAAAACCAACAATTAGGAAATAAGCCCCGCAACCACCCCCCCGGGCACGTGACTTGCCATTTAATATCACGTGATATCTCTAATTTTAGACGCTCATGAATGGTACAAAAAAATAAGATAAATAAATAAATAAATAAATTTTGAATTCATAATTCGTATAGTAAAATAAAAAATAAAAAAATTTAAAAATTTGTTGATAATTTTTATTATTTTTTAAAAATTTGTTATTATTCCAAACGAAACTTTTAAATGCTCTCCCGGGAAAATGGTATTATTTTATTTTTACAGCAAGTTATTTAATTTGTACGCTCAACAAATATTGTAGCTATTTCAATTTATTTATTTAATTTTTTTCTAAAATATTGCACGTTTTTTCATCTGCGGAATTTAACTTGTGCTCAAAAGCCAATATATTATTATTATGCAAATTAATCGCCAGCTATGTATTTAGAGAATTGTTTGGATGCAAATTTATTTTTTTAGTATTATTTAGGGAAATTTTTTAATGGAGGATAATGAGCTGAAAGATGAAACTCTATAGTATAAGCCATAATAATTTCAACTAAGCTAATGTTTAGTTATGTTGATTGTTGTTTGCAAATAATGGAAAATAAAAAAAAGGTAATTAAATTTATTTCTACTAATAATAATAAATTTAATTCAATATATAGCTATATAAAACTATATGTGTGTGTGTGTGTCTGTGTGTGTAGGTTGCTTTTTGATATTTTTCGTGCTTTAAACGAGCGAAAATTTTATATTGTATTTTTAGAAAAAGATAAGAACTTAAATTGAATGAATTTTTAATATAATCCATAAGCATACCTCAAATGTAAAATCACTAAAAGTTCCATTACGTGAGGCAACACATTGCTATATTTACTTACAACATTAATATAATTTCTGATTAATGTTTATTAGCTTTGCTGTTTCGTACAAAATTAAAGAAAAATAAATAAATAAAATAAAAAATTAACTGATGGGATTAATTTGCCACTTATCTCAATGACTTTGTAGGAATTGTATCAAACAACCAGGCGCACGATAACTGGTAGGCACGAGGTCACAGAGGTGGATGACAAAAAAAAATAAAATAAAAATAAAAAATAACAAGAGTATTAAAAAAATTGATGTAAAAATGATATGTAATAAAATTTGATTGAAAAAATTAAAAAAAAAAAGTTGATAAAATTTATCCGGAGATCTTGAGTTCGAATCCTGTTGACTACTACCCTATCTTGTCCGGTACTTGAGTCTTGCGAGTGGGTTCAAGCACCCCTAGTTTACCCATCAGTTTATGCGGTTCGTTGAGAGTTTGTAATAACCTAGTGCGGGTTCCGGGTTACAAAAAAAAGTTGATAAAAGTTATCCGGAGGTCTTGAGTTCGAATCTCACTGGTTACTACCCTGTCTTGCTCGGTGCTTGGGTCTTACGGGTGGGTTCAAGTACCCTCAGTCTACTCATCGGTTATGCAATTCGTTGAGAGGTGTAATAAATCGGTACAGTTATGAGTTACCAAAAAAAGTTGATAAAAGTTAATAAATTTTGTTAAACCAAACACCCTAAAGAAATAAATAAGCATAGTAATGCTAGCCAAGTTGAGACGATTATTCGTTAAGAGTTATAATAAAGCGATGCGGGTTCTGAGTTGTAAACAAAAGTTGGGGCGATTAACTTAACCCGATTAACTTTCTTTTTTTAACGATGTTAGTTATAATTTTTTTTAACAAATTTGGCAATTGTGATCAGTTTTTTAAGAGAAAAGTAAACTTGTAGTAATTTCATATTTATTTAAAATTTTTTAATAAGTTATCTAAATTTAATTAAAAGAATGCCTGAGTGAACGGTAGGAAGTGATTACTGATTAGAAATTTTACTAAAACACAATCTTTCATGAGATGAAATTTTAGTATTTTAATTAAATTTAGATATTTATTAATTATGTTTTGTACTTAAGTTGAAATTTTACTAAAACATAAGCTTTTGTGAGATAAAATTTTAGTAAACTCTTGTAAGATAAGATTTTTGTTTTTTTTTTAAAATAAAAAATAAATTTATAAAATAGTGTCAGTCTTTTTTTGAATAAAATTATTTTATTTTTATTATTTAATTAATTATCCAAAAATTTTAACAGTGCATTTGTATATGTTTAGACTAGCAGCATTTATATAAATATTTTAACCAACGCGCCCGCAAGAACCAAAGAAAAAATAATAAAAATAATAAAAAAATCGACTTCTAACATCCGTCTAACCGTGCCCTTCAGTTGAGCGACAATAACCCCACAAAAACCGAACAACTTTGGGCTAATTAGTTGGTTATCGTGGAGCAAGTCAATTTTGTTGACCTTTTGTTTCGTATAATTTTTTTATTAAAATTTAATTTTTCTTTGCAAACATTTTTAACTATATTATTTACTTTAATAAAAAAAATTAATTTTCTTCCACTCGTATTGAGTTATCTTATTTTAAAATAATTTTTAACTACTATTTTTATGAATGCAAAACAACATTCTTAAAAATTATCAAAATAAAAAAGTAATCTTTTGTGAAAAAATTATATAAAACTAATATTAAAAAATGACTTCTTATTTGTTACCGAGCCAATACTCAGGATCCGTTTGGGAAGAGTAGCCATTAGCCAAGGCTAATGGCTATTTCAACAGCAGGTTGAAATTTTTTACCCTCTTATATTTTAATCGTCTTTTAAATTTTCAAGGGTAAAAATATCAATTTAACAAAAACAAGTTAGCCACCTAAAAAAAATCATTTTTTTCTTCCCAAACACAAAATTAGTTAGCTTTTTTTTAACCATTAGTTATTAGCCACTTTTTTTTCCTTCCCAAAAATAATATTAGCTAACTTTTTTTTTAGCTAGTTACAAATCATTGGCCATTAGCCAATGCTAATTGTTCCCAAACGAAGCCTTAGAATGCAAAACCCCTAACTCAAAATTATAATTCTATTCTAACTAAAAACCAAATTGGGTGAGGTTTGAGTTTGTATCTAAATTAATTAAGTTCGAGTTTGAATTCTAATTAATTTGAGTAATTAAAAATGATATCGTTTTGAATTAAAATGTTATAAACTAAAACTGTATTATTTTTTCCATCCACCTTGTGAACTTCTAAGACACTATTTAAAAATTCAAATTTTAGTTACTTTATATATGTCAAAAGTTAGTTAGTGGATGAAATTTTTAGTGTATTTGATGTGACAAGTAACAACTTTTGAGTGTGTGTTAAAAATTTTGCTAACTGACATTCTGCTAAAATGATCATTATAGCCTCCAAATTAAATCTATGGGTACTTCAACGTAGAAGAATGTATCAGGAAAGTAAGCGAGTAATTTCTATCTGTGATTCAAAACGCTACCAGTCTCAACAAGCCTCATTGCTTAAAAAAAAAAAAAAAAAACAAAATTTAATATTTTACCAAACACTCAAATCATAAAAGTTAGCCGATTTCCGCAGACTGCTACCCCCACCAATCCGAGCCTATCAAAATATTCCATGATTTACTTTAAACTTGACTTGCTAAGTTTAAGAATTATTCTCGAATTGATTTTTTAATTTTTAAAATTTTTTTAACCTAAGTGCCAGTTATTCTCAACTTAAAAGTCCGCCGTGCAGCCAAACAGTTCTCCGATTTTTTTCTTACCAATTGCTTTGTTTTAAACCTTCTTGCTTTTTAGTTTTGCCAACCTTTTTATTTACTTCAAATTTTGATTCATTTTTGTTATAATAGTTTTTCATATATTAATTTATGTAAAAAAAACAAAAAAAGATGGTTCTTAAAATAAGTCTTTTTTATTTTTTATTTTTTAAAAATATGAATAACACATTTTTTAAATTAAAATTTTAATTTAAAAAATTACATAAGACAAGAAATAAACGAATTTATTTTTATTCATCAACGTAACCTTCTGTTTGGCAGCGCCTAGATAGATCAGGTTTTTTATTTTTTATTTTTTGTTTTATAAGACTTTTTTGAATAAAATTTTAATTTTTTTTGTCTTTATTGTCTTTTAAATATATTATTTATATTTATATACACTAAAAAAATTATAAAAATATATATGTCTAAAAAAGAAACCGATGCATGGAGAAAAAAGAAAAGAAAAACAAAAATGTCTGCCCCGGGAGGCTGTCGCTTCTTCTGTCTCGGTCGACCGGCTGTTGCCGGTCGCAACAGGGGTTAGAATTAACCGTGGTTGAAATAATTGCTAGACAGTTTCGTCCCCTCTGGTTAACCAATGAGTTTCTTTCTCTTTCTCTCTCTTAAGCTCGAACTTTGGTCTTTCTCTCTCTTATTTTCTCACCAGTCGACGAAGAAAGGCCTGTGTACGTTTGTTCATCTTCTGCCTCTCTCATACACCAATTATACACCAATTCAGTCCCTTATAGAGAGAGAGAGTGCGTGACTGTCTCGTTTAGCTGCTCGAGAAACAAAGTGGAGAGATACAGACGCGTCTGAAGACGCTCGAACGGACTGTTGGTTGAATCAAGCTGCGAAGGTAGTTATTTAATTTTATTATTATTATTATTTTTTTTGTTTGAGTCGTTGGTTGAATTGGGAGAGTATCAAGAGGGGAACTAGGATTTGGAACTGGTTTTGAGTTGATATTTGGTGTTTCAAAGGGGTTTTGGAAGAATCAATTGGAGGTTGGGTTTTCAGATGAGAGATCTGTGCTGAAGCTCCACGGAAATGGCTTCTTCAGAGCTGTCATTCAAAGGCAACGCCAGAGGAGAGACTTTGCTCTTCGGGTTACGGCGACCTCAGTGATGGCGCCGGAGTCACTAGGAATGCTCCGGAGGCTCCCAAGGGTTATTCGACAGTTTCCGGCGGCGGGAAAGGTAATTCGGGCGGGCTCGGTCTCTTTTCCGGCGAGTGTACCGGGATCTGCTTCTGATTTCGAGTGTTTTTCTTGGTCTTCTTTTGGTGCAGTGGATCCCGAAACGGCGCTTTACGAGGAGCTTTGGCGCGCTTGCGCGGGTTCGCTCGTGACTGTTCCCCGTGAAGGCGAACGAGTGTTCTATTTTCCGCAAGGACATATCGAGCAGGTTAGTTTATAACTTCAGACAAGTATTTTTCTTACTACTTTGTTCAGCAGAGGTGTTAGATTCATTTATAATTTTCATAATTTTACCCATTTAGTCTCCATAAATGTGTCTAGACATCCATATATATATATGTATACATTATCTAGGACTTTTGAAAATGCCCCGAGGCTTTAGATCAAGAATTTATTTACTTCCTATTAAGATTTGTGGTTGGTTTTAACGGGATTCCAGATTTTCTTCTATTTCTGTACGTGACGATGGCTTTTCTGGGTGTATGATTAGGTTGAGGCTTCGACAAATCAGGTGTCTGACCAGGAGATGCCCGTGTATAATCTTCCATGGAAAATCCTCTGCCGCGTGATCAACGTTCAATTGAAGGTATTGTCATTCTTATTAACTATTATGGACTTTGCCTCTGGGGCGTTATGGGTCAGTCACTGGTTTGTAGGTTTGGTCTTAACTTTGTCGATAACTCTTTTATGATGTTACATCTCTCTACAGGCTGAACCAGACACCGATGAGGTGTTTGCACAAGTGACACTGCTTCCTCTAAATGTAAGTTTGCTTTCACCATGTTAAAAGAAGTGGATGTGTTGACAGGTTTTAACAATTTGATGTTATTAATCCCAGGAAGATGAGAATGAGTTGGAGAAGGAACCTGTGCCGCCGGCACTGCCACGATTCCATGTGCATTCCTTCTGTAAGACCCTAACTGCCTCGGATACCAGTACTCATGGAGGATTTTCAGTGTTAAGACGTCATGCTGATGAATGCCTTCCCCCTCTTGTTAGTATTCATTACTTGTAGGCCCCGTTTGGCGTAAGAAAAAATAAGATAAATTGAGATAAAATGTAGTTTGGGATTGATTTTGGCGCCACTTTTTTCTGAAAATTCGCAAACCGTAGGAACGGTTTGCCAAATCCATTCCCACGGATTTAAAAAAATTCACAAAAAACAGCGACAATGGTACTCGTTTGAAAGCTCTCGACACGAAAATATGATTGTATAAAAAATTTATACATTCGGATAACCTACTTTTAGATTTTTTATTTTTTTAGCGAAATATTGGAATTTTTTGAAATTAGTGATGGCGGGAAAATTAAAGATAAAAGAGTTGTTAGAGATTTATAGAGATTTTCAGTGTTTTTTTTATGCCAAACGCAGCCGTAAACTTGTTACTCATGTTCGTTTGCCATTGGATTCCCAATATGATGCCACTGCTATTTGGCTTTTTGACAGGACATGTCGCGGCAACCACCGACTCAGGAGTTGGTTGCAAAGGATTTGCATGGAAATGAATGGCATTTCAGGCATATCTTTCGGGGTAATTGCTGATATATATATGCGGTGTTTATTATCACCTTACGTTTATATGGTACTACTACATGGCGGGATTTTGTGGTTAATGTCCAATATGTACCCACACTGGCTTAGGTAAGGTTTGCCTTGGGGACAGAAAGACTTGTCCCTGGTTTGAGTAAAGAATTCGTTGGCAAGTCTGTAAAAGAAATGATGTTACTAGGAAGGAGAGGACTGAGATCATTCTAGCCTGTATATTATAAACTCGTAGCTTATACTGACTATGATCGGTGCATTTTAACTATGATGTCAAATGATTGTATGTTATTGATTCTAAATTGCAACCAGGGCTGGCCAGTTTGTCTTCTGGAAGCATGATATTGTTGTCATCCATGTCTCTGATATGAGTCTGGCACGTCATAAATGATTGACTTGGCCTTTTACTTGAAACTGGGTTCTACCAATTTTGTTTCTGTGGTGGATATTTTATAATTTATTGGGTCCTAAGTTTATGCTTATTTGATTTACTACATTTTTATTCTCTTAGAACTGGATTTTGGTTGCCTTTGGAAAAAAATTATGCCTTGAACTTAGTGCTCCTAGTTTATTTGTCATGATTTTTGGAATGCCAGGTCAACCGCGGAGGCACCTGCTTCAAAGTGGTTGGAGTGTCTTTGTAAGCTCTAAAAGGCTTGTTGCTGGTGATGCTTTTATATTTTTAAGGTTTGCAATTATTCTTCATATTTCACATTAAATGTTAGTTTTTGATTAATTGCAAGTGGAATGATTGTAAAATGAATTTTGTAGAGGTGAGAATGGAGAACTTAGGGTCGGAGTAAGACGCGCCATGAGACAGCAGGGTAATGTTCCATCATCTGTCATATCCAGCCACAGCATGCATCTTGGTGTCCTTGCAACAGCTTGGCATGCATACACAACAGGAACATTTTTCACTGTCTATTACAAGCCGAGGTGTGTGTTTTGTGCTGTATATTTACTGCAATGATGCAGTTAGTTATAAAGAATACTATTTGGATGGTTTAAAATACACGGTCTGGCTGGGTGAAGTTATTGTAGTTTAGGAAGAAATTCCTGTCATCTCCTTCCCTCTTACATTTCTCTTGAAGAAATTGTTAGTTTGGAGGGAAAAAAGGCTGCCTTTTTTGTAGCTTATTACTAAAAGGCTAGCTTTTTTGTAGCTTATTACTAAAAAGCTAGATTTTTAGCTTTTTTTTGACATATTTGCCCTTTATGATTTGAAAGAACCTAAAAATGTAAGAGGGTAATTTTGGTCATTAAAACAAAAAAAAAAAAAAAAAAAAAAAGCTAAAAAGCTAGCGCTACCAAAAGCTGCCTATTTTTTTAGGGTTCCCAAATGGAGCCTAATTTTTTTTGTAGGCTGGGATGGAATTCTGGTCATAAGTGGTAATAACTTGTCAGTCAAAAGTTGAAAAATGAGACAATTATCATTATTATTGTTATTATACCTATTTTCTTAATTACAGGACAAGCCCTGCAGAGTTTATTGTTCCATTTAATCAGTACATGGAATCCATTAAGAGCAATTATTCTATAGGGATGAGGTTCAAAATGAGATTTGAAGGTGAAGAAGCTCCAGAACAGAGGTAAGGTTTCTGTATGTTGGCTTCTTTGCATGTTGATTAGTCAATGCTGTAGGGACCTCTGGAAAGTGGTCAAATTTAATTGCTGCTTTTGTTGTAAAATTTGATTCTTCTAAAACATTTATTAATTTATTTATTGAATTGGAGGTTTACTGGAACAATTGTTGGGACTGAAGATGCTGATCCTAGAAGGTGGCCGGAATCTAAATGGAGATGCCTCAAGGTAGTATTTTGTCCATGATTAGTAAGATGTTGCTGTTATAAACAGGCTAAAGCTTATTATGTGTTATGGTTTTTTCAAAGGTTCGGTGGGATGAAACTTCTACGATTCCTCGTCCAGAGAGAGTATCACCCTGGAAACTAGAACCTTCTCTGGCTCCGCCTGCACTCAATCCCCTTCCCGTCCCCAGACCAAAACGGCCTCGTCCAAATATGATGCCGACTTCCCCGGACTCTTCTGTTCTTACAAAGGAAGGTGTGGTCCTCATCTGAGTTGCAGTGTATTAAGTAATCTTTCTGTGGATTTGATATCTCTGATTTGTAGATGTCAAACAAGGATTATGTATCTTGAATGTTTGTATATTGAATTAGGTTCATCTAAGGTGACAATAGACCCTTCAGCAGCAAGTGGATTTTCAAGGGTCTTGCAAGGTCAAGAATTTTCGACCTTGAGAGGCACTTTTGCAGAGAGTAATGATTCGGATTCTACTGAAAAGCCAGCTTTATGGCAACCTTCATTGGATGAAGAGAAGATTGATGCAGTCTCTGCTTCTCAAAGATATGGATTAGACAAGTGGCTACCCTTAGCTAGACCTGAAACAACTTTTACAGATCTATTGTCAGGTTTTGGGACCCAAACCAACTCTTCCCATGAGTTCTCTGCACCCTCAGCTGATCAAACTATGGGTGCTGTCAATCCAATGAAACTCAATTTACCAGATCAAGAAGGTAAGTTCAATTTTCTCACAAACAACTGGTCTGTATCATCAGGCCTCTCACTCAACTTGTTAGACTCTAGCACGAAAGCTCCTGTGCGAGGTAGTGATTTACGTTATGAGGCACGAGCTGCCAGATATGGTGGTTGTAGTGAGTATTCCTTGCTTAGTGGTCAAAAAGCTGAACAACAAGGAATTTGGTTGAGGCCTCCGCCACTTCAATCATATCTTCAGATGCCTGCTCACTCAGGAGAGCTGATGCCAAGACCTGTGCCAGCACACGAGGCCTTGAAACCTAAAGATGGGAACTGCAGACTCTTTGGTATACCGCTTGTAGGTAATCCTGTTACGGTGGAGCCAGCACAGACCCATAAAAAAGCTTTGCCAGCAGATCACATGAATCTTGTTCCACACTCATGGCAGTCCCACTCCTTTGATACCGATCAAAGGTCTGAACAAACAAAGGGCATAAAAGTGGTAGATCATTCACTTCCTGGTACTGAGCTTGAAAAACCACCCAAAATGTGTCAGCCAATGAGGGATCGCCAGGGGAAAGTCCAAGGTGGTTCAACAAGGAGTTGTACCAAGGTTTTCTCTTATCTAGTTTCATAGTTTTTGTTATTAATGCCATAATCATTCAGGGAAGTATGTAATGAATTCTTGTTGGTCTCAGGTTCATAAGCAGGGGATTAAACTTGGTAGGTCTGTGGACCTGACCAAGTTCAATAATTATGAGGAATTGATCGCTGAACTGGATCAGTTATTTGAATTTAATGGTGAATTGAAGGCTTGGAACAAGAATTGGATGATTGTATATACTGATGATGAAGGGGATATGATGCTTGTTGGAGATGATCCTTGGCAGTAAGGACTCTGTTTTGTGTTCATTTATCTATTAGCAAATGACTTTATTGCTGCATTTTATTCGAATGTGCTTGTTCCGTTGTGTTAGATTGATTCAGATGCATATGAGCAAATGACCTCTAGTGAAAATCTTTCATTATTACCGATCAGTTCCTTTTTCATAAACAGGGAATTTTGTGGCATGGTTCGCAAGATCTTCATCTGTACTAGGGAAGAGGTCCAGCGGATGAATCCAGGGACCCTGAATTCGAAGAGCGAGGAAAATTCATTGGTTGGAGAAGGCATGGATGAAAAAGAAGCGAAGAATCAGCTGCATCCTTTGATGTCTGGTTCTGAGAAATGTTAGGTTCTACTCCCGCATCTACTGTGATTGTTGAATTGCATTTTTGCTACTCTTGTGGTGGCTGTCAAATCAATTCAGGTAAATCTCTAGTTAAAATGGGTAATTGCAATTTTGGACATGTTTTGGAGCTAGTGTTTTATGGCGTCTTATTTTATTATATACCTAGTATACACCTAGCTACGTGAATTTTCAGCTTGGCTATGGCAGTCCTTCATTCTGTCAAGCCAGTCCAACTTGTACAGAGCTACAACTTAAGCAATGTAATTAAGTTTGATTATGTTACCTGACTTGCCCTTCTCTTGGTCTCAATAGTAGATCTCCAAATGCAATGAGCACGATTGTAATGATGGAATGTGGTTTTTTGTTAGCTCCTATGAGAGTAATGAGGGTTACTGTGTTCTGATGATTGGGTGAGAAATTGCTCTGGGTTCATGGTTCCAAGAAGTTGTATGAAAAATAATGAGTGAATCCTTGAAATTTTTAGCTGGTCTGCTGTGTGAATTGACCTTCCCTTTCTTTGAAATTGGTCTCAAGATTTCTTCAGCACCAGGATCCTCTAGCTTTTGGTCAAAGAATGCTTTTTTCATGTCTAGGTACAGAAAGTCTATGTTCCTATTTTCATGCATTGAGAACCAGTTAGAAAAATCGATTTGACCAACTGTACACCAACTGTTTGAGTACTCGGAAAGTGCTGGGCGGATTGTCTTTTGCGTGCGTACCTTCTGAACTGGAGACATAAGCGTTTGGATTTGCATCATTGATTCATTGTATGTGTTGAAAGTATTGGATTCATCTTGCTTCATTGTGTTTACTTTGAATTCAGACTCCGTTTGGAAAACCTTGTTTCTGGCTACCTGATTTTTCCTGAAATGACAATTTATCCTCTTTACATTTTAAGGTTTTTATTTGTTTATTTTTTGTGAAGAGCAAAAATGTTGACAAGAGGTTAAAAAATTAACTACTAAAAACACTATTTTTCCCCTTTCCCAAAATCTATATCTACTCTACTCAAAATGTTTAATATGTTACTTAATTATAAAATCTAATTTAATCATATTAGGTAAGTGTCATGTTAGTATTAATTAATTTATTATGTTTTGCCTCTTATAATAGTAATAATAAAATATGAAAAATAAGTTTTTTATGTAGAGTTGGAAAAGAAATGAGAGAGAACGAAAAATTTTATTTGTCATTTTTTATTTTATAAGGTTTAGAATATGAACAAAAATAAAAATAATCTTATATGAAATGCCAAATATTTAAAAAAATTTAGTATTGTTCAGTATTTTTCAGTATTATTTGATATTTTTTAGATATGGTCAAATATTGGCCGATATAAATTATGATTTGGAACACAGAGAGTAAAGTATTATACAGTGTTAACAACTATAATTCAAATTATCTTTGACACATTTTTCCTCCTTAAGCAAATTATTGGCAACTAAGTTTAGACGAAAATAGAGTTTACTAAAATGTCACTTAATTTCTGTAACTCGGATGTATAATCTAACAAGCAATCAACAGTTTTTTGGTTCCACAATTAGAGTTATGCAGCACAAAACTTGAGCAAAACATTGGGAAGTATTAAGGATTAGCCTGAGAAGAACAAAATAATTTTTTTATAGTTAATTATTAAAAAATTAATTAATTAATTTGTGTGTGAAGAAAAAACAAAAATAACCTTTTGTAGTTAGTTTTTTAGCTTTTTTCTTCACATGATATATTTGCCCTGTATATTTAATATATATATATATATATATAAGAAAATAATTTTAATAAATTAAAATAAAAAACCAAAAAGCTAGTTAACCAAAACCTGAAAAGTCACTTGAGTTCCCAAATAGAGCCTAATAATGAAAAAATACACTAGTAGTTAACGAGTTGAGTCACTAAAGTTTCAAACTATTAAACTTGCCTCAAAACAAGCTCATACAACTAATTAAAATCCCAACATTTATTTAAACAATAGTATAGCATAATGTCTCACAATCATAGGTTTTAATATAAATTACCAATGAAATAAACAAGCAAATAAAGTCTAATATGCAACTCATCACACAATCTGTTCATGCGGTATGTCATACTCAATGACAAAATTTTAGTAGAGAGCTATCATAAAATAATATATATATATATATATTTTTTAAAGAGATTCTATTCTAAACTATTATGTATTCGAGATATAATATTGAAAAAATTTTGAAAGTTTTTTTTTTCTTTATTCATGTTAATAAAGATTTTAGAATATATTGATTTTTTCTAGAACAAGTATTGAGTGTTGAAATGTTTATTAAAAAATGTTCAAATATATTTTATATAAAATAAGATTGATCATAGGAATAAATTTAAAATTTTTTATGTATGATAGATTAATCCCATATTTTGGCTCCGTTTGGAAATCTACAAAATAAAATAAAATCCTACAAATCTCTACAAACATGAATTACGAGATAACAAAATTTAAATTCTTCACTCATTGTACGAATTATGAGACATTTACTTTTATAATTTTATTTTATTTTATACACTTTTATACAACTCCAAACACACTTTTTGTATATAGATTTTGTGTAACACTTGTGTACATAATTATTATCCGTACTGGGCCAAGTCATCAGGAGACTCAACATCTTAATTGGTTTTTACAACAATGCTCAAGAGAATTAGTTAGGCCCAAAACGCGCGCCCGCGCGCGCAGCTCACAACAACGGAAGCAATAGATTGCTGTGAAACGAAAAGTTGAGCAAAGTTTGGAAAATAAATTTGTGTGAAGGGAAAAAAAAAATGAAGGAAATTCGTAAGAATGTGAAATAGCAAGGAAATTTTAATTTTGTTTTATTTATTGAGTTAGAAGAATGCAACAAAAATGAATTGATATTTACAAAAAATTAATTTTTATATAATTAAATATACAAAAACTAAATACTGCATAATTTTATTTTATTTTTCACTTTTTCTTTTCCTCCACGAATTCATTTCCAGATGTTGCATTAAAAGATCCCTTTTCATGTTTGATAGCAAAATACGCAATTGAATGCAGGCTGGGGTTCTCACAGGCGGCCCATGATACTATGAATTTGGGATGAAAATAGGATTTAGGGTCAAATTGGTAATTTTTTATTTAAATTTAGTCCATCTAAAATTTGATATGTTGATGTCTCGATGACAAATTTATTGGGAAATATTTCTCAACTTTTTGAAAGTCCAAAATATAAATATGGACCAAAAATAATTTAGGGATAAAATAGTAATTTTATTGTTTGATTTTGGATCATAATAAAATTTGCTTAATTTAAAAAAATATATATTAAGTAATATGTATCAGTTTCACAAGAAGTTTAAAATAAAAATATGAAACGAAAATGAGTTTAAGGGTAAAATGATCATTTTTAACCCAAATTTGAATCGACAATAAATTTGTTTAGTTATTAGAATTCATGTCAATGAATATTTTTTATCTTTTTGGGAAGCTTGTGATACAAATTTGGGCCAAAATAGGCCTGCAGTAGAACAATCACAAGTTTAAATAGGATGCTAGCTTGATAAGAAACTTTCTAAGTAATGTTTTTTCAGCATTTTGGTATGCTTATATTATATGAATCTGTGCTCAAAATAGCTTCAACGGTAAAGTAATCATTTGTGGCGTTTGGTATACAAACAAACTCAAATTTTTACAAATTTTTACAAATTTTTATTTTTCGAGCAAGTTATGTTCGATGGTTAGAATTTTTGAATTGAATTAATCAAATGCTAAAAAATTGAAATAAAACTTACTTTTTTTGATTATTTTGTATTCCAAACGCCCCATTATATGGTTCAAATTTGGATCAAGCTAAGTTTTACTAAGTTGATATGAGATCTATTAAGGCATATTTATAAACCTTTTGGAATGCCCATAATGTAAATTTATGTGAATATATATATATATTGGGTTTAAGTATAAAATGATCATTTTGTCATCTGAATTCAAACCAAATCAAAAATTTTTATACTAATTATAAACATCTTGACAAATATTTATCGAATTTTTACACAAACAGAATACAAATATAGATTGAAACTGGATTTGGGATTTGTGGGTAAAATCATAAACTTTATTGACCATTTTTTGTCATTTTAACATTTATTTTAATAAATACAATGTATTTTAAATGTATAATGTATTTATAATTTAGAATAACATCCCAAAAAAAAAAAGTACTATATATTAAAAGAATGAGACACGTTTTGTAGGACACTTTAGTCTATAATTTTTTTTTCCCTTTTAGTATAGGATTATAGAAATTTTAAAGAAGTGAGGGATCTTATAATTTGAAGAAGTTTTAGAAATTTTAATAGTAATTTTTTTGTATTTTTTATGGCGAGAATTCCAACCACGTACCCCAAAATTTTGAAAATGTACGTATCAATATATGCATATTTGGGTTAGTTTAGTCTGTGGCCAGTGGGCCAAGAATAATCTGTTAAGTCCAAAAATGATGGATATTTTTAAATAGTATTCCCTTTTATCAGTTTACTGTTGCCTATGCGGCGGGAAGAACGTGAGGCCCCACTGGTTACAAGTTTCTCTTCTTGGAACCTCACTTTGCCCATGTGCTAATTTCTACCGATATTCCCATCCTCCCCTTGAAACCCCCCCCCCCCCCCCCCAAAAAAAAGATTATTTGTTTAATCAATTTTAGCGGAAAAAATTTTATTTAGTTAATATTAACTACACGTTGAGCTCTCAATTTACCTCTCAATAGGTATGGTAAAGATTAATAACTTACAAATGGCATAGTTCAAACATAGGTTCAATGATTTGTTATGATTTAGAAAGCAGATGAAATCTGTTCTACTAATCTTACTTCATTGGTTATATCTCAAAAAAATTTCAAACGTACAACTTTTTGAAAGAAAGTATATGATCTATCTAATTTGACACACGCTATATTATGAATTAAAAAAAATAAATTTATATAGAAATTATTTTATTATTATTATATTTTTGATAAATTTATATATGTAGAGATTATTACCAAGTGAATATTAATATTTTTGATTGTGGTAATTTTTTTACTAGCATGCCTTAAATTAGTGGGAAGCCATTAAACCGGCCACCATTTTATTATTTTTATACAATTAAAATGCTTTAAAAAAAATAGTCTAACTCTATGAATTTATATGTGTAGATTAGACAAATAATTGAAATTACATGTAAGATGATAAATCAGGTGGTTATATTCTTCTTCGACCTTAACTTAGGTTAAGAATTCAAATTCATCCCTATGTCGTACCTTGATATAATTCTAACCTTATTATTTTCTAAAAGAAAAAAATGTCTAAACTTAATTAGAAGCAAAATTTAACACTTTGTTTATTTCATTTTATTCGATGTGATTGAAGATTGTGTGAAAAATCCAATTATATGATGCTAAGTTTTTTCTATTATTCTTTATTTTCATGTTTGCTGATAATATAATATCCGATAAATTTTATATAAAATATCAAATTAAATAGTTTGATAAGAATTTAATATTTAAGTTCAATTCGGAAAATGAATAAATCTAAATTAATTTTTTTTTAATTTACTAAGAATTCGTTTGACTTGATATAAAATGTTAAAAAATTTTAAAAATTTAATTATTTTTATTTCATTACACGAATTATAAACTTATAAATTATATCAAATTATCAGTACTATATTTATTTATTTATTTTTCACTCCAAAAATCCTCCAAGTTTATCGAGGATAATTCTTCTATCTTCATGCTCGGCTTCGTTGGGTTCACTTACATTCTTCATCGTAAGATAAAATATTACTACCAATTTGGGTGGTATATAAATCAAACGTGACGGCGGCGTCGGTGATGTTAGAAAGGAAACAGCGCCGTAACGTTAGCCTATAATCAGATAATTTTTGGGCAGATGCCGGTGGCGATAGAGCCTGCATAGAATAATATCTGTGATATACAGGCAGAACCAGCGATTGAGGTCCCCGTTTCCATATCCCTCCCTCCCTCCCAATCCCAGCCAATTCTATCAGGCCCTCTCTTCATTCCTGACCCCGAAAAGAGAAGGCCATTAAGCTTCCCACCCCCCCTCTCTCTCTAATCATTTTCCCTCTTTTTTTCCTCTCTCTTCTTTCATCAATCCGGGTCTGTTTGACTTTCCCAGTTCACAGGTGAGCTATGTCGCCTATTTATGCTCATACGAGTTCTTTTTTTATTTTTTTTATTTTTCGTTTATGATTTGATTGGTTTCCATGAGATATCGAATTTCGAGTTTCTAGCTGTTGTTTCAGTATTTGTTCCAAATCATCATTTTATTTAGGGTTTTGTTTATTGTTCTGTTAAACCCTGATTTCTGCTGTGTTCTGATACGATGGTATGCGTAGTTACTTATGCCTTTTTGTTGTGTGTGTGGGATGGGCTTGAAGTAGTAAAATTTGCTGTTGCTATTCGTTCAGCTGAATATTTGTTGTGTGTATATGTAGATGATAAGTGGCTGATCTTCGTGCTGAGCTACTGTTCCTAGCAAAATTTGGGCCTATTTTTGTAATTTAATTGTCTAGTTATTGAATTAGTATATGTGTATTTGTTCTTATGTATTGTATACTTTCGGAGCTTGTGTTGCTTTTATAGCGTACTGCTTTCTCTTGTTTCCTGTTTGACTCGAGGTATCTTCTTTGCTTTTAGCAAATTTTTTCAATGGATGATGAATGTTCCTTTCCATTTTTTGGAACTTTGCTTGGAAAATTTGATTTCCGTGGTATGTTCCAAAGTATAAAAATTGTTAGTTGCCTTGTAAGTTATAGCTTGGTAATTCTTCTGGCATTTGTTTATGCTGTAATCAGATTGATTCTTTTGCCCTCTTTGACTGCAAGTATCAGTGAATTTATAAGTTAGTTGAATATTCCACTCTCCTTTCTTATTTTAATACATGTAGAGCATGAATGCCCTTGCAAATTGTCCACTCTGTTTCATGCACAAGTCCCATCAGCTAATCAAGTCCATTCATTTTTTTTTTTTCACTCTGTTAGGCTCCTCTTCTTCTTCTTATTCTTCTTCTTCTACATCTAGTTGAAGTCATAGGCAGCAC
The DNA here is from genome assembly GCA_019916065.1 of Vitellaria paradoxa. NCBI lineage: Eukaryota > Viridiplantae > Streptophyta > Magnoliopsida > Ericales > Sapotaceae > Vitellaria > Vitellaria paradoxa. Next base: position 61,541,310 of record CM034234.1, on the reverse strand, counting down.
TCTTTAAATCAACAAATTAACTTATTTAGGCCATAAAATCTTGGGGATGTTATTATGCTTTTGACATTTGAGCTTGAATCGTAACCTGTACATGCTGCAAGGGTACAATAGCTCAGTGTAAAGGGCTTCCCTGCCCGGGCTTTTGTCTTTAGTTCGATTCTCAGTGCCCCCTCCCAGGTTTCAACTTCCAATGTACTTAAAAAAAAAAAAAAGGAAAGTTCTTCATTCTTGTTACATTATTTTTTTTAGACAAAAAGAAGAGAGAATTCTACATTCTCGTTACATTATTTTATTTAGACTTGAAGGTGCTCAGTGCTGGCCTAAGAAGCGCTGATATGGATACAGAATACAAGTATGGACACGATAAGGCGATTTTTAAAAAACTGAGGATACGGACATGGCCGAGATACAGTTTAAAAATATAAATTTTGTATATTTTTATTAGCTATATATATATGAATATAACATCCACAACAAAATTAATTTAATATATAATTTAATATAAAGAACATAAAAAATTATAAATTATAAGATTTTATAATTTTAGAGTGTTGGATGCGGCTATGGAATCCATTTTAGAGTGTCTATGCTTCTTAGGTGCTGACACATAGATCCAATACATATTTAGTTGTGCTTTGGATTAGTCTGAGCTGCAGAATAGCATCTATCTCATCAACCCATTCATACAACTTTTCCGTCTTGTGCTCATATTTTTATTATTTTCCCCTCTTACTGGGTTCAGGCATCCTTTATAAATAGTTTAGCCTCATGTGCTATTGAGTTAATGTAATCTTGATACAATGGCTCCTTATCAAAAAAAAAAAATCTTGATACAATGGCTCATGTGCCCTTCCGAAGGTGAAAGCTACATTGCTCTGGTTGATGTGAGTTTACATGCATAATCAAATGCCAAGTTGTATATTACTGGTTTGCATGTGCTTTTTGTAATGGCTAACTTTCAGTGATGTCAAAGGTCCACCTTAACTTATGGCATTGACGTACTACAGGTAGATTGATGATATGACCGTTCTCTACACTTTAATGCCTTTTTCCTCTCCCAATCCTTCGGTGTGGACAAATATATTTTCATCATGGCTGCTCCTCATTTATGTAAACCTGTTTTCAAGTTTCTCTTATAATTAAGGACTACTGGGAAGATACTATATTTAATTTTTTCTCATGTGTAGGATGTTTGACACTGAATACTTCTCTAGGTGGTATCTTTTAACTTTTCTATTATTATTGTGGAATGTGGAGTTAGTATTTGGTCAAATTACGTACAAAGAATTTTTTTGTATTTTTCATGCCCCTGGTATTTCCATTTAATTTACCATTACTGAATGCAGATTACTTACTGGAAGTTATGGCTGGGAGTCTGGTTCGCTCAACTAATTTCCCTTCTTCAGTTGCTGGTGAAAGGCATGGCCAGCTCAAGGGAGCTGGGAAAGCAAAGAGGACTTTAAAAATGATGTGTACTTTACAAGCATCTCCAGTTAGGATAAGAAGTTTTTCAGGGTTGCGGGGATATAATGCTTTAGATACAATGGTTAGGTCTGGCCATGATTTCCATTCTAAGGTGGCAGCTGCAGTATCAGTCCGACGAAAAAAGGCTATCCGAAGTGCACCAAAAGCTATGTTTGAGCGTTTCACTGAAAAAGCAATTAAAGTCATTATGCTTGCACAAGAGGAGGCAAGACGGCTTGGTCACAATTTTGTTGGTACAGAGCAGATTTTGTTGGGTCTTATTGGTGAGGGCACTGGAATTGCTGCTAAGGTTCTTAAGTCCATGGGAATTAATTTGAAAGATGCCCGTGTCGAAGTGGAGAAGATCATTGGAAGGGGCAGTGGATTTGTTGCTGTGGAGATTCCATTCACTCCTCGCGCAAAGCGTGTTTTGGAACTCTCTCTTGAGGAAGCCCGCCAGCTCGGTAACGTGCTTCACTTCTTTTCTTGAGTTAAAAAATTAGAATCAATAAATGTAGGCTTTAAAACTTCTAAGCCAGAAGGGTCTTTGTTCATTCGTGTATGTCTTACTTCTTTTTGTTATTCTTTACATTCAGAAGTCTTTATGGAATGCGTATGACCAGTGCCTTCTGTGTATTTATATTAATCTTCTTCCTCAATGTTTCAGGTCATAATTATATTGGGTCTGAGCATTTGCTGTTGGGATTGCTTCGTGAGGGTGAAGGTGTGGCAGCCCGTGTTCTCGAAAATTTAGGTGCTGATCCAAGTAACATCCGCACACAGGCAAGTTTTCTCATCAACCCGGTTTACCGTTTTCCCAACTTCATGGGTTTGATTCCTAATTTTAGTTGACTAAATAAAATCTTCAATGGGGCAAGTAGGTCATTCGAATGGTAGGAGAAAGTACAGAAGCTGTTGGTGCCGGTGTTGGAGGGGGATCTAGTGGCAATAAGATGCCAACACTGGAGGAGTATGGCACTAATTTGACGAAAATGGCAGAAGAGGTAGTTTGCTAGTATCTGTTTCCGCATATGAACATTTTTATTTTTAATGGGAATAGGACTTACTGATTCTCTTTCATTTTAAGGGTAAATTGGATCCAGTTGTTGGAAGGCAGCAGCAAATAGAACGTGTGACCCAAATTTTGGGTCGGCGGACAAAAAATAACCCCTGCCTTATTGGAGAGCCTGGTGTTGGAAAAACAGCTATTGCAGAAGGCCTTGCACAACGAATTGCAAATGGTGATGTTCCGGAAACAATAGAGGGGAAGAAGGTGAGTGTGAGTTTGTGCTTTGTCTTAGGCATAGGATTCCTTTCCCAGAGTAATACTGTGTTTGGAGTCCAACAAGGAATTTTATTTTCCAGATTGAATAAGGTGTGATAAATATATATTTAATTTAATATTTATAAATATCAAAATACAAAAAAATTAATTTTCGAAGTTCACATTTTAGAAAGGTTGTGTGAAATGTGAATATTTAGTCATAATATTTTTTTAGAAAGTTCTATGTCTAAACAGATTAAAAAGTTTTTGGGTTTTCAGAATTCTTAAAAAGTTCAAAGAACAAGAGAGATTAATTTACATTTTTCAACCTTGTAATTTGTTTCATGTGTATCCAAGTTTTAGAAGTGTGTTTGGTTCTTAAAAAAATATAAAATAATATACAGGTAAGGACGCGTATTAGGCGATGCACCAGAGTCCCTACTAGATTTACTACCTTGATCATATGTAGTAAATGAGTCCTTTGTCTTTCCCAAGCAAGTTGTTTCTTTCCTAGAAGCTCAAAATTCATTAATTTTGAGTGAGAAATTACTTGAGAATGTGGCATGATTTTTATTTCAAGTCATAACTGTTTTACTGTACTTCCAGGACTATGAAATATATTAGCATGTTATGTTAGTTAATTTTTTAATTGTCTTGTGTTTGAGTCTTTCTTGTTTAATTATTGAATAATCACGCAGATGGACCCAAGGAAAGAAAAACTGGCATGTTCTCATTATTTTTAGTTGGGTCAAATATTATTTGTTTCCTTTTTCTTCTGAAATCCAGAAAATAACACTGTTTCATATGGATAAATTAAGGTTATAACTTTGGATATGGGTCTTCTTGTCGCCGGCACAAAATATCGTGGAGAGTTTGAGGAAAGACTAAAGAAGCTGATGGAGGAAATTAAACAAAGTGATGAAATAATACTGTTTATCGATGAGGTGCACACATTAATTGGAGCTGGAGCAGCAGAGGGTGCAATTGATGCTGCAAACATCTTGAAACCAGCTCTTGCAAGGGGTGAATTGCAGGTACAATCATCACATGAATTCTAATTGTATGCCTATGCTTTTATTTTTTCCCTCCTTTTATGTAGTTGTTATGGCTCTATGGTGTTAAAATGGATTTGACAGAGAAATAGTTAATTTGGAACCACATGTGCACTAATCATGTAGCCAAGTTTAGACCATTTTTCATGTATATGGATTTGACTGCTAAGGTAGATAACTTGGAACCATACACTAATCACATTGCTTCCACCTATTTTCCTTTTCAGCTCTCTCCGTTTAGCTTATCCTTCCAAGTTTAGACTATTTTGCATGTCTATGGATTTGGCACTTTACAGATGTGTTGGCCAGCCTAGGACAGTTATATGGCAGTATATGGGATACTCATTCACAATGATGACAATTCATTCTTGTCCCCTTCTCTCTCTCTCTCTCTTTCTTTCTTTGTGGCATGTGCTTCTGGTCTACAAACAAAAAGTAGAAAAGTTCAATCATTTGATAGTTTTGGAATGAGAAATGCAAGTGTTTTTTTAAACACACTTCTATTTCTACTTTATTACTATTATTATTATTATTATTATTATTATTATTATTATTTTAACACTTCTATTTCTACTTTATTGAAGAAGGGTGTTGCATCGCAGCATCCTAGGCTGGCCTGGGGTGGCTGAGCAAGATTGATGTGACCATATTTTTGGAATCAATTTCCAATATATGGCCACGTGCAAGACAGTTGATATGTAAAATCACAGTTTTGGCTGTAAATAATCATGTTCATAAGCTTTGGTAGGATTTTTATTCACCGGTTAAAATGATAACAGTAGTGCATAATTGAAATAACAATGTTTTTGATCATGTGTTGATTTGGAATATTTAACCTTTTGCTTTTTAAGATTCATCTACTTCTGGATTTGCTTATTTTATGTACAGAAATTGTTTTGCCACGCTTCATTCCAAGTTTACATACGTGTTAACATGTATTCCTTTGAAGCTTATTATTGTTTTTACACTGAAATAATATTGTTTTCCTTACCAATGCAGTGTATTGGGGCCACTACACTTGATGAATATAGAAAGCACATTGAGAAAGACCCTGCCTTGGAGAGACGTTTCCAGCCTGTTAGGGTGCCCGAACCCACTGTTGATGAAACTATCCAGATTTTGAAAGGGCTTCGAGAGCGATATGAGATACACCACAAGCTTCGTTATACAGATGAGGCATTAGTTTCTGCTGCACAACTGTCATATCAATACATTAGGTACGTGGTTTGGTAATAATTCACTAGCAGTAATGGTGTTTGTATCCTTCTGTACTTGTGCACCACATCACTGACACTGGCATATGAGTTGGATATACCTCTAGAAAAATCAACTGAAACATGGGGAAATTGTGTTTATAGCCTTGCAGCTATTCTTTCTTTCTTTGATTAGAATCAAGCTGATTTTTAGGAAATTAAATGGTGGAAAGATTAGCTCAATGGAACTAATGTTTACAGCGCTCTCGATTGGAAATAGAGTGCACAACAGAGTCATGATGGGAATGCAGTATTGGTAGAAGGATGGCACATCCTATGTCATTGCTCATATTCTCTCTTCAGTTATTAGGATCTTTGCATGTCCCCCTATATATGCGTAAACAACCTACATTTGTGGTAATTTTATCTTGGACAAACCAGACTGTTACTGAAGCCAAAATGTAGCATCTCTTATTTCAAGTGCTTGCTGATTATAGAATGGCTTTTGCTACTTGCTGCTTATATGTCTTATGTTGGGAGGCTCTTTAATCTTGGACTTCTTGACGAAGTTTAGGCTAGTTGGCAGTATATAGTAATTTTCACAAAGCTTGAAGTCCCAAAATTAAATAAATATAAGAATGAAGGATTGAAAGGAAAAGAGGAAAAAAGAAACTTCACATATTGACTCAGGGTAACCCTACGGGTTGGCTGGGCTAAATGTTTAAATTGTTATGTTATATGTTTATGGGACCCAAAACGAGACAAATGATAAGGTTTTATTGTTGTTGTTGCTGCTGCTGCTGCTACCATAAGCAAGAGACAAGTTGTCTGTTTTTGTGAAGATAATGATCACGGGTTTGTCCTCTAGGATTAGGTGGTACTTAATTTTTAATGAATCAGGTGAGAGAATAAAAAGGAAGCCATCCTTTATCAATCATATCTCGACTGTTCTTGAGATCCAGATAATGCGAAGTGATAAATGTGAGATGTGCATGACATCTCGCGATTCTCATCTACTAAAGTGAAGTGAAATAATACATACATATATATATATATATATATATATAGCTAAAGAAAAAGAAACAGAAGGAGCTGCAATATGTTACTGACAGGTTAGCTTTTTAGGGGGTTTGCACAATTGACCAAGTTTGGAAAATGTTATATAAATTATTATTGACCAATTTAGCACGGAGACGTTTGATGGTTTGCTTCGCAGTCCAGAATCTGTTTCACATAGCACTGCCAAAATGTGCATATTTTCTCTTACCCAATTATGCCAAGTTCTACATCTGATTGGGTGTTTGTACATTTCAGTGATCGCTTCCTGCCTGATAAAGCAATTGACTTGGTTGATGAAGCTGGTTCTCGGGTTCGGCTTCGTCATGCACAGGTATGAGAGCTGTTGTGCCAGCCTTGCTTTTTTCCTTTTTGCATTGATACTCCTTCTAGGTGGTTGAGTCACATTCTTTGTTCTATGCAGCTCCCAGAGGAGGCCAGGGAGCTTGAGAAAGAGCTTAGGCAGATTACAAAAGAGAAGAACGAAGCTGTTCGCAGCCAAGACTTTGAGAAGGTACTCATAACTCATCTGTTGCCTGTTGTATTGTCATGTATAATTGAGTTTTAGCAATACTGAAAGTATTGAAGCCTTTGTGCATTGTGTATGGCCTTTTCAATATTAGGAAAGAAATAAGTCATATTTGCACTCATTGAAGAAGATATTGATAAGAAATTTGCAAGAATGCTCCTTGCAAGAATGTTAGGAACAATATAAATATTTTACCTGTATCTCTGTCATTTGGGATGCTACATTTTTCATTTTAAGACGAAACTTATTGGAATCTCAATTTTTGTACAGGCTGGGGAGTTGCGTGATAGAGAAATGGACCTTAGGGCTCAGATAACGGCTGTCGTAGACAAAGGCAAGGAGATGACCAAAGCAGAGACTGAAGCAGGGGATGGAGGTCCTTTGGTGACGGAAGTAGACATTCAGCACATTGTCTCTTCGTGGACCGGCATTCCTGTTGAGAAAGTGTCGACCGACGAATCCGATCGCCTCCTCAAGATGGAAGAGACTCTCCACAAGCGAGTGGTTGGCCAGGACGAAGCAGTCAAAGCCATCAGCCGCGCTATTCGTCGTGCTCGTGTTGGACTAAAGAACCCCAATCGTCCTATCGCCAGTTTCATCTTCTCAGGTCCTACTGGTGTCGGGTAAGTCGGAGCTGGCAAAAGCCCTAGCTGCCTACTACTTTGGCTCCGAAGATGCGATGATCCGGCTAGATATGAGCGAGTTCATGGAGAGGCACACAGTCTCCAAGCTCATCGGCTCGCCTCCTGGCTACGTCGGTTACACCGAAGGAGGTCAGCTAACCGAGGCGGTTAGGCGACGTCCCTACACCGTCGTCCTCTTCGATGAGATCGAGAAGGCCCACCCCGACGTCTTCAACATGATGCTTCAGATTCTCGAGGACGGGAGGTTGACGGATAGTAAAGGCAGAACCGTGGATTTCAAGAACACGCTTCTGATCATGACATCAAACGTCGGAAGCAGCGTGATCGAGAAGGGAGGCCGGCGGATAGGTTTCGATCTGGATTACGATGAGAAGGATAGCAGTTACAACCGAATCAAGAGCCTGGTGACGGAGGAACTCAAGCAGTATTTCAGGCCAGAATTCTTGAACAGGCTGGATGAGATGATTGTATTCCGGCAGCTCACCAAGCTGGAGGTGAAGGAGATAGCTGATATAATGCTGAAGGAAGTGTTTGACAGGCTGAAATCGAAGGATATAGAACTCCAGGTGACGGAGAGGTTTAGAGACAGGGTGGTTGAGGAAGGGTATAACCCTAGCTATGGGGCGAGACCTCTCAGAAGAGCCATAATGAGACTGTTGGAGGACAGCATGGCTGAGAAGATGCTGGCTAGAGAGATCAAAGAAGGCGATTCAGTCATTGTGGATGTCGATTCCGATGGTAATGTGACTGTTCTTAATGGTAGCAGCGGTGCTCCTCCTGAGTCCTTGCCTGAACCAATTCCAGTAGTGTAGATCTAGAAGGCCTTCTTCATTTTCTTTTTCTTTTTCTTTTTTACTATTATTATTATTATTTTTTTCTGTTGTCTGTACTGCGTGGGAAGTTGGGCTGCTAGTAAAGTTTCCAAAGCTTGTATCTATTACCACATGGAATGTCACACATAGTTCAGCTTATAACTGCAGGGGTGTTGCTCGTGTTGGATGATTTGCAGTGATAATATTAAAGAATCAAATAATTTTTCTGCTTCTTGTTTGGCACACTTCTTCGTAGCTATTTAGAAGAAAATACTTGGCAAGTCAGAATTTCTTGCGCGGGGGCTAAAACCTAAAAAGAATTTATCAATCGAGCATTTAAAAAAAGAAAAAGAAAAAGAAAAAGAAAAAATTGGTAATTTCGGAGGAGAAGGAACAATCCATCTATCCATACATATCTAAATTAAATTGAAAAAATTTATATGCCAGTGCCATTTTCGTAATTTTGAGGAAGGGGCGGTGCTTTCGTTCTACTTCAAATAATTGTGGAACTTTAAAGCCCAAATCAATATAAAGCCTTCATCTATGGACTTTTGGCTGTACTTGCACAAATGATCAAATATGATAAAGACCTTACTAGCTTGAAAACAATTCGTCTCTGGTCCTAAATAAACCAACAGTGATGAGAGGAGACACGCAGCTCCGCGGGTTTCTGATACGCCTAGGGTTTATTAGTTAACAGAGACAAATGGAAGCTTACCGGTCCCTATTCATCCATCATTGAATTAGATTGCCTCTGAGTAGGGCTGACACTTCCACCTTGACCAATCTTGAGTGCACTCAAAGCCTTCTGTATTTCCATTGTCATGGCACTATCCACGCTCCCCGATGACAGTTTCTTGTGCGCTTTCTGCAAATGGAGCTTCAGTGAGCTACTGCTCAAGCCAGCATTCTTCCTACAGATGGGGCAAACTTTCATCAGCGGTTTCCTTTGCTGCCATTCCATGGAAACCTTACCGTACAACTTCCGGTCCAGCTCCAAAAGAATCTTAGCAAAACCATCATTGGGCTGGGTTCTGTGGTGAGCGCGTTTCAGCATATTCCATGCTTCCAATAGAGTAAAATTCCTGTGTTGTGAAGCAAAAGGAACTGTCAATAATATATATGATGAAAATTTTGATTGGTAAACATTTGTTGTGAATTGATTTTTGGACAACGTAAAATTTAGTGCATAATGTGTATAGGACAATATCATAATGTAGTAAAATCCAATGGGTGGTTCCTGAATAAATTTAGAATTTTCTCAGGACATTTTTTTTTTCAATAAAATTGAATGGCATATATTGATGCAGAGTTTACTTACTTTCTTAGCATCAAGTAAGCAAGAACTACTGCTGCACTTCTACTCCTCCCTTCAAAGCAATGAACCAGAACCTTCCCACCTGTTTGCTCAACGTGATCAATAAAATCGTTTGCTTCTTCAAAGATATTGCTGATATTTGCATCTTCATCATCACATCTTTGTGCATATGGGACAACAAGCAATTATAAAGCATTTGCAGAATATATTTTCATAAAAATTGATTTGCGATGCAGATATGGTAACATATTAGGGGAGGTTAATGACTTGGTGTAAGAAAATGGAGATAAATAAAAACATACCAAAGGAGGAAGGACCAAAAAAAAAAAAAAAAAAAGATAAGGAATCGCTTACAGAAAAATTATTATACTCAAATACATCAAAAAACTGAGAATCTGACTGCCCAATCTTATTAGTGCGTAAGTACAATACATGCGTGATCCCCAAATGCTGTAGCGTGTAAACAGATCTCGCAGTTAAGGCCCCACCAATAAAGAGGCTATCGGAAATTAATGATGGCTTCTCTGTATTTGCAGTATTTGATATCAAAGTTATCCTCTCAAGAATGTGTTCAAGTCTGACTTGAAAATATAGGAAAGGTAAGTAGTTCTATCTGTATTGAGAAAATAGAAGCCAAGAGAATAAAACTAACATAAATGCAAAAATTCATCTCAAGTTCAAAGTAATTTACCTTTAACTCACAAGCATCAACAGCACTATTATTATCACTCCCCTCAAAGAAGCCTGTATTGAAATTATTCTCCTAGCATAGTTTTACGGCATCGTTTTTAAGCATTTCATGCCATTGGTCGAATTCTTTGTTTAGTTCTGCGTCAACCTAATGAGTAATGATGGTGACAAGAAGATCAAACTTTATCTTTTCAATTCAGACAAACTGCTGCTGATTGATGAAGAACTGAAAATATGAAACAACTCACAAGATGGAAACATTTAATGACATGTAAAAGAGGAAAAGTATTTCTCCTTCAATTGGGCTGTTCTATTCAGCCAATTATGCACATGCATGGGGTTTACCAATATTGATAGAACAAGAAATGAACACGAATACAACGTTCATTAATATCATGCCTAGGCTTTAAAGCACAAATTCTCAAAATGAGGCAGCAGTCAATCAAATCTGCTTAAAAAGCAGCATTTCCAAAAAAATTGCCGACTAAAAAGTCAAAACCATCAGATGCAGAATTGATCAATGCCATAAATTCTTGGAGTAAATATCCCTCAAACTGTACGATATAATTTTTTCCCCCTTAGCAATTTAGTCCCCAAAGAAAATGACAAATCTTGGCAAATTTGTGGAAGTCCCGGAGTTTTGTTGTCATACACAAGCTACGCAATCACTCCCAGCTCCCTTTGTTACACTTCCCGGGCCAACCCTCTCGTGAGATGGGAGAACTAGTTTTTGAGCATTCTTTGCATCCTGAAGATGAAGACAACCTATTAGTTGTCCTATGCAATTCTAGATCATTTAAATCAGGATGATTGTCATTAGTAGCTCGTTCATTCCTTAGTGGAGAGGGACAATGAACACCAACCCCTGCAACCTGTGATGGTGCCTCAGGAACCACCACGACTTCTTTGTCAACTTCCCCTGAAGAAGCTCTATCTATAATATTCAGAAATGCTCGCAACAAACCATCTAATTTTTGGTAAAGAGTAAGTAGGAATATATGAAATCCCTGCAAGTCCCTTAGAGCTGCACGGAATCCACTCCGAAATTCACAAACAACTAAAGTCACGGCGTCCAAACATGAATCGGTCGTTACATCAGCATCATCTAGTGGACATCCTAATTTCCCTCCAGTTATCTGGTGTAACAGACTTGAGGGATAGTGAGAGCTGTTGATGAGGAGCTCAACCAGTTTCGAATAGTTCACTTTGTGAGCTTGGCGTTTCACAGCAGGTGGTCGGCATGGAACACTGGAGTCAATGGCTACAATATGACATGCGGACACTGTTTAAGCATTTGAAGCTTGACTTTTTAGGCTTGCATTGCTGGATTTTGGCAACTCTGTGATATTAAATAGATCAGAGCTCTGAGATACCATTCCTGAATTAGGAGGGATCAATCTATCTGCTGAAGTTGATCTTCTATCTTTCTGAAGGGCCCGAACAACCTCCATATCTCTTGATTGCCAAATCAAAGGCTTCCTATAATGCATCCATATTTTCTGATGCCATTTTGTCAGCAAACAATAAATTTGCAGAATTTCCACGCCATTTGGGTTGACGACAAGGAAGCCTGTCTTCATTTTTGATGACTAGGTCCAACATCAAGATCTTGCCAACGGCTGCTGCTGTCTTCTCTGCAGCTTCTTGTGAATCAAATGCATTAGAGCTTTCTAATAGAGGAGATCCATGTACATACCTGCAAAAACAAAAATTTTTCATTAGGTGATAGAATTAAAACCCAATGATCACCTCAGTTTACATTTTATCGTGCTTTGCATCATGAAATTAATGCTTTCAACTCTAATTGTTGTCTATATAGCTATGGAGATCAGTTTGCACCTATTGTGGATAGCTGGAATGTCAACAACTGGCCCAATTAGATAACTCACCTCCCACCTCCTCACTTGCATTGCCTGACTTGAATATGCTTGCAATCTAAAGAGACTGCCTAGTAATGATCTAATCATGCTCTAATTGGTGCAATGCTGGAAGCAGACCATTGTTCCAACAAAAATCAGATACAGGCAAAGCACTAGGCTTGGTCATACAACACTAACATCCTAGATAGGCTTGTTTGAGCAACCTAGTAACCTATGATATATAGCAGGAAATTGTTGGCATCTCTGATACCATCTGCATATATATAGTAAGCAAACAGCATAGAGCAAAAGGACACAAGGATAGTTTATTCTGCTGCTTTATATCACCACAATTACAATAAAATCAGATTCTGTTCGCACTTCATTAGAAAAAGACATCAGCTCAGCTCCAGAGCTTCCAAAAGTTCTGAACATGTCAGTTCACCAACATCATCTCCTTCTGAAGTTGCTGCATCTCTAGCTTTCTCTGCAGCTTCCTTGATCTACAACCACTCCGGACTACAATTGTGAACAACTCTAGCCTGCAAAGTTTCAAGGCAATACTCTTGGCAGGTCAGGCTTATGGCCCAAGTTGACAGAAATAAAGTAACAGCAAATGCAAGAAGGTGCAACTTGTGGAGTTTGGACTCCTAGCCACTTTGCAAATTCATAGCCCAGGTGTTCTGACTGTGTGGCCATCCTTGAAGATGATATTTTTATAACAGCAGCTGCTTCCTTCAGGGAGGATTCGTCAACCACTGGTTGGTTGAATAGAGCAAAAAAGACAACTCCCCCAGAATTCACAGTGACCTGCATCCACCTGACTATAAGCTAACTGATTAATTATAAAATGAAAATGTCCAGTTGCATTCAAAAAAGGCACAATCAGTCATAGAAATGCTCATAATTATTATGCTGGATACTAAATCTACTTATTATCAGATAAGAGCCAGTCACATTCCTCGGGAAAAGAATGCCAAACAAAGATGGCATAAATTGTGCTAACAGCTTTTGCACTGCCGTCCAACATAAAACACAGTGCATGGAAACACAAATGTGAAATCCAGTAGCTTGACTTATTATCGTCTATAAACCCCCAAATTCCTGTCTTCACGAAACAGATGCTTGCATAGCCCTCTGACATAAAGTGCAGTGCATGGAAAACCTGAACTGTGAATTCCATATGCTTGACTTACTATTGTTTATGAATCCCTGAAGTCCTCCCTTCGTGAAACAGACTAGAAATGGCATTGGTAGGAGACCAAGTTGACATCCATATTAACCTCAAAAGGAGCTTTAAGTAGAGAGCAGTTGGCTTCAAAGTTTTTGACAAAGTTTTGTTGTTTCTTGTGTGATGAAAAATATACAGGAGAACTGCATCTGAAACTGTAATGTGAACAGTGCCAGTAACATATTACTTTGTCTACAATTTTATTCTTCAAAATTTGGAGTCCTGACACAAAATTGAAGTGAACTAAACGCCTTCTAGAAAATAAGCTGATATGGTGGCATACCTCTAAGGCTTTATTCATTTCATCCTCTGACTTCTCGGTGCTAGTACTATGCTCGGTGTCATGAAGTGAAGAAGGCCTGTTCCATGAAAGTGAACTTGACTCGATGTCCAGCATAGCAGCTTTACCAAGTCTTTCCCACAAACTGATTTCCGTAGCATGCTCAGAAGGCAGAGGACTCTTCGAATCAGAACTTGAGTCTTCTGCACTGATATCCCGATCAATATAAGAACCATACAATGCCAGAATATCGTCAAGCTAAACAATCCATATAACTTGGCCACATTTTTGGCACATGACACAAAGATTTGGCATATTTGATGGAGTATCAAAGCATATAGCAGGTCCCTATTGTACAAGGTAATTACTGCATCAGGTGATATAAATTCCAATAACAAAAACTAAGATATCAATGCAACTCTGTAAGTTAAAACCGAACAGAGGCAGAACTTAGCGCGGAATTCAGTGAATTGAAAAATGTCAAAAATCAGAAGAAAACAAAAAATGCTTGGCATGGTCTAGTATTCACAACATTGTAAATCCCCTTTTTATTTGAAGTTAGAAGCCAAATTAGAACTACTTGCCAAACTTTCTGTTAATGTCTAATAGTACCTTACCCCAAGTTTTTTTTTCTCTCTGCAGTAATTTGAACCAATTGCATTGTTTTCAAAGCAGAAATAGTAACAGAGAAATGTGGTGGTGAGTCTGGTGGCGGTTGCCTTTCCGGGCGCTATGACAGTTGAAAATTTAGGTTCCCGCTTTTTCTGGTTCTTGGCGGAGCCTCTTCCCGATTGGTCCGCTTCGCAATTTCTCCGGCTACTTAATAATTTCTCCTCACACAAGATCCTCAGAAAGAATGAGATAAAATACAGATCGCTGATGTCGCTTTCGCCGGTCGTCGGACACTTTCTTTGGTTTGCCTGACTACAACGACGACGACGCCTTTACACATCATTTATGAGTTTTTTAAAGTTTTTATATATAATAACTAAACATTGTACGAAACTATTTGTTAAATTAAGGTGAGCTACACGTCATTTATGAGTTTTTTAATGTTTATATATATATTAATTAAACATTGTACGGAATTATTTATAAAATTAAGGTGGATGCCGTAAGCGAGACTGACGAGATTATTAATGCTGGCCTTCAAATCTATAACAAGAGCTTCTAGGATATCAAATCGTGTAGAAATAGCTTATTGCATTGTTTTTCGTCGGCTTGTGAGATGAGTAAGAGCTCTGATTTGGGCTTTTGCATTTTTTGGCTGCCAGTTTAGTGCAGTTTTGGCAACAGAGGTCTTTTGTTTTTTGCCTTGACTATCAGCAACTGAGGGGTTCTTGATTTTCCAGGTATGAGTAGTGTTCTCTTGTTGGAGTTCACACTCATGCAATGGAGGAAAGTCTGTTCCATACCCAGAGGACTTTAGGTCGAACATCAGACAGTCTTTGAGAGTTTGGACAACATCCGGCTTTGAGGAGTGCTTTCTTGGTTTTAGTTTATCTGGGGGTTTCTATGACTGGTAGTGGCTTGGAATACTTATGCAAAAAGACATGAATTCTGGCATTTGGATTCGTTTGTGTCGTCGGTGTCAATAATGGCGACAATCTGCATATATGTCTTTTCCAGTAGCCCATTACATTTCATTTCGCGCATACCCCTCTCTCTCTCTCTTCTCTCTCTCCAACGGTCGATTGCACTCTACCTAGGCTACCCATGCTACCCTAGATTACTTCTCCAATCATCTTCACCTCCAGCGAACAAATGTAAAGTCCCTTCACTCATGCTGTGTGTGTACATATATATATATATGTATACACACTATCATTGTGGTTCACTTCACATATACAATCTACCTTCTATTGTGCTTCACTGTCTTCCATTTTGGCCTCTTCATTTGCCTAAATTTTGAATGATTTGGTACAGGTAAAGTACAAAAATCACTCTTATAATTTATCCTTAGTGTCATTTTAATTCCACACGTTTCAATTGCAACAGTTAAATTCCTACAATTTCGGTTAACTAGCAATTCAATCATTCTGTTAGTTGACCGTTAAATATAACCGTTAGACTAAGGATAAAAAAGTAATTTCTTTTATAATTTATCATCGGTATCACTTTACTCTTTCACGTTTCAATTGTAACAGTTAAATCCCAAACTTTCAGTATATATTTGAAATATATTTAATTAAATTATTTTTAATACATAATATAATCTAAAATATATTTTATTAAATTATATAACCTACTATAATTTAAAATATATTTTATTAAATTATTTTTACTAAATAAAAAATATTTAACATGTTGTCTTTTTATTGAATAAAATTATTTTTAATAAATAATATAATTAAATTAATACTTAATTTAGTTTAATTTATATGAAATATATTTATTAAAATCAAATATTTTTTTAAAAATAAAAAATTAAATACTTTATTAAAGATGATTCGATGATAAAGTATATTTTATTAAAATATTTTTAGTAAATATATAATTAAATTATATTTAATATATTTTATTTTTATTGAATTAAATTATTTTTAATAAATAATATAATTAAATTAGGAATATATTTAAATTAATACTTAATTTAGTTTAATTATATGAAATATATTTTATTATATTCAAATAATTTTTAAAAATAATAAAATTAAATATTTTATTAAAATTAATTTATGTAAATAAAATACATTTTTAAATGTAATTTCAGTTTTTATTTTAGGAGAAAATGATAATAGAAAACAAAATTAGAAAATAAATAGTTAAACAATACCAAAAAATAAAGAATTAAACAGACAAAAATTATTGTTTGTTGTTATTTTTTTTCCTGAAATAAAAACTAAAATTGCGTTTAGAAATGTAATTTTCTTTACGTAAATTAATCTTTTAAGAAAATATTTAATTTTATTTTTTTAAAAAATTATTTGAATTTAATAAATATATTTCATATTAATTAAACTAAATTAAGTATTCATTTAAATATATTACTAATTTAATTATATTATTTATTAAAAATAATTTAATCCAATAAAAATAAATATATTAAATATAATTTAATTATATTATTTACTAAAAATATTTTAGTAAAATATACTTTACCATTAAATCACATTTAATAAAATATTTAATTTTATTATTTTTTAAAAATTATTTTAATTTAATTGATAGATTTCACTTTAATTAAACTAAATTAAATATTAATTTATTTATATTATTTATTAAAAATTAATTATTTAATAAAAATAAAATATATTAAATATTTTTTATTTTATTATTTACCAAAAATAATTTAATAAAATATATTTCCTATTATAATATATTTTATTAATTTAATAAAATATATTTCAGATTATATTATTTGTTAAAAATAATTTAATAAAATATATTTCAAATATACATGGAAAGTGTAGGGATTTGACTGTTACAATTAAAACATGAGGGACTAAAGTGATATTGAGGGTAAATTGTATTAGAAATTACTTTGTTATTCTTAGTCTAATAGTTGTGTTTAACGGTCAACTAACGGGAGGACCGAATTGGTACTTCACCAGAAGTGTAGAAATTTGATTGTTATAATTGAAACGTGTGGGACTAAAACGACACAAAGGTAAATTGTGGGGGTAGTTTTTGTATTTTACTCTTTGGGTACTTTATTTGAGTTATATGATTTGAAGAAGATTAGTGTTGGATTTTGAATTTGTGTCAATCTTTTGGGTTTTTTCGGCCAAAATAAAAAATTACAGTAATTGATTCCCGCTTGAAATTTGATTTTAGGTGGGTTACTTATTCTTTATTTTGAATGTGTATTGAATTTGTGTGAATTTTAGGTGAATTTGTGTGAATTTTTTATTTTTTCTTTGGATAATTTTATCCTCACAAATATAAAAGAATAGCATACAATAACTTCAAGTATTGTGATTAGAGAATGAAATTTCATACATTTTATTCGTATAATAATGTATTTAGAATGAATTGGAAAAAATAAATTTTAAATTTTGATTTAATAAGATGAAAATATAATAAAAAGGATTAGCCTCGGCATTTGAAATTCTTTTTCACCCCTTGGTTCGAATTGTTTTATTCAAAACGTAATTGATAACTCAAATTGATAAGTAAAAATATTTCATTCAATTTAGAAGATTTATTTTCTAAAGAATATTGGTGAAAATCAAATCTTAAAAATAATAAATCATGTACATTAAAGGAATTGAAAGCATTAGATGTATCGAGCACTAATCTTAACAACAATTAAACAAATAATATTATTAAACAAATAATTTTGAATAAAAACCATTCAACTATAGGTGAATAAGGACTTAACAATTAAGTGAAATTCTTTATTGAATAGAAACAATACTTACATTGTTCCAAAAAAATTTCTAAGCTCTAGAAATATCTATATAACAAATCCGCTCAACTGATTTAATATTTGTCCTACATGGCAAGGCTCAGCTGGCAAGGCTTGAGGGTAAAGTTGCCATGGTAAGAGCCTGAGGAACGTTGGGGGACGACAAGGGTTAAATTTTGAAATTTGAAATTCAAATTTTATATGTAAAATTATGTAAATTATATTTTTCTCAATTTTAAATAAATAGATAATAATAATAATAATAATTAATTATTATTATTATTATTATTATTATTATTATTATTATCATTGCATCTATCCTACATTATCAAAGTTTCACATATATTTTTTGAATGCTTTTTTATATATAAAAGTTATTAAATTAATATTTTAAAAAATGTGATAGTATTCGTAATAAATAATAAAATTGTACATATTTATTAAATAATGTATGAATACTTATTTGACAAAGTTAACTAAATTTTTTATTTAAAAAACATATTTAAACTTTAATTTTCTTTAAAATTTTATTAAAAAAAACATTTAAATTAAAAATTCAATCTTAATGTGCTTAAAAATTAAGTTTTAAATATATACACATTTACACTCTTTGTATCATTTATATAATAAGGACGGTTAAATTTTTAAATTTAAGATATTTTTAACTTTTGGATTTACTCAATGACCAGTATTATTTTTTTTTCTCTTACTTTTCCAAATTTTTTTGAAAACTTTTTGTATAAAGGATTTTAATTAATATGTTAAAAAATGTGATAATATTTGTATGGATGCAATAATATCTTTTGATTAGTGATTTTTATTTAAACACCATATAAATAATAAAATTTTATACCTTTATTAAACACTGTATAGATATTTTAGTCTCTTTTGGTTTAGTTATTTTTAATTTTATAGGTTATTTTTACACTTTTTCATCTAAATTTGCTTTATATGTTTAAATTTAAGCTATTTATACACTAAATTATATTTTTGCACCTTTAAGCACGGACAATTACTAGTATAGTTACATGCCATAAAAGACTTGAGAACTAAGTTTTACAGAAGGAGAAGAGAACAAAGGTTTGGAATAATTTAGTAGGTGGGATATCAGTTTCAACATTTTTTCTAGTGAATTTCAACATTTTTTTAATTGATTTGGTCGGATCTAGTAACCTCTTGTATTCGTTCCATTGATATCCTTAATCGTGATGAAACTTATATGCTATAACAATTTGATTTTTTTTTTATGCCTTTTATGACATGTAACATTTTCCCTACTCAAGTTTTCTTTCCCACCATACTCATGTACTCAAATAATCAGACAAAAATGCATGGTAAAGTTATCAAAAATTAAAAATTGAAAATTAATTAATGGTTAAATTGTTAAAAAATCAATTGTAACTATTCAAAGTTCATAAAAAGATAGTAACTGAAATAATTTTAATAAAAAATACATTTATTTGTCTTTTAAATATATATTCTTAAAAATATTACTAAAACACTGAGACAAACAATTCTTATCAAGAATTTTGATCATATAAGGAGGACTCTTATTTATTTAACGAATTTCGTTTACTTATGGTTTTAGGAAGTAGAACTTTCCAAATTAAAGTACCATAATTTGTATTTTCTTTTATGGTGCTTATCAAAAATTAATTGAAGCAAGAGAGCAAAACACATGTAATAGCTGATAGCCCTAAAGTTTTGGTAAAACCTAACTAAATTTAAATATGTGAGTTGATGAAAACCTAAATTTAATTTTAATTTAACTTATATTATATGTACTAAATTTAAATATATTAAGTGATGAAAACCTAGACTTAGTTTGTAGTTAACTTATCACCTTTACTTAAAATACTTATATTAGTTTAAGTTAACTTAAGTTACTTAAATAAAAATCAAATTCAACCCTAGTTACATAAGTTAGGTTAAGTTAAGTTAAAATAAGATAAGTTACCAAAAATTTTCAAATTTCAACATCTTGGTTAAGTAGTTGTCCAAATAAAGACTAATCGAACAAAAGTTTTCCTAATTTAAATCCCTAGCAAATATAGAGTTAAGAGGGTATGGTCCCTAATATTCATGTTGATCAGGGCCTTAATTTGTCGTTCGTTAATTGTTTGCGATGTCTCAAGAACGTATTTCACTATTTTATTTTTTGGGGAAGGAACCTCATCAATGCAGACAACGATGTAAGGTATGATAGGCCATTCAAGCGTTGTATCAGAGTTAGCGCTCAGTTTACATATGCGATATTGCTGGCAAAACTGTACGAACTTATTAGAATAGACCCGACTCAGGGGGTTTTGAGAATGGTGTGTAGATATCCAATTGTTGGTAGTGTGAGCCAAATACTTCATAAACCTCTACATGTGGTAGACGATGACACATTTGAGGCAATGTTTGCCATCATTCAGAATCTATAGCGTAATCACTACGACTTCTATTTGGAGTTGGAGTCTTTTGATCCTGCAATGGTTAGCAGTGAAACTAGCCCTCAATTGGATGCTCCGAATGAAAATTTGGTCTCTAGCTACAACGAAATCATGCCCTCCTCCCCCTATAATGAACCAGAAAACTTGTTGGGCACCACTCCTCAACCCACTTCTAATCCTGTTTGTGACTATGTGCAACAGAAGGACATGTCTTGGGATTACATAGTTGACCATGCTAACAATTTCAATGGTGTTGGAGGTTTAATTAACGATGAAGACTTAGAATTATAACACATGAACATGATAGACGAGCCCATCACAGGGACAGATGACCAGCACGGAATGACAGGTCAACAAACACTGTGTCAGGAGCTACTTGGTAGGACTCCAGCTCTGATAGATTTCAAGAGGGGCCGACTAAAGATTACTTGGCTGACAGACCATTTCCTAACATTATTAGAGGGGGCTACTGATGCGAACATATAGTGCCATACTTGGGCATTGATTCTCATCATCATCGGGGCACAGTTACTACTAGATTACTCAGGTAACTTGGTGAAGCTACAGTACCTATCATTGCTCTGAGACTTGGATGCATGGGATATGCTAGCTTAGGTAGCAACTGGTCTAGCCTGCTTGTATAGGGAGCTACGCTCGACTTGCACCACACGTATGGCTAAGATAACAGGACCAATTGGCATACTTCAAGTACAATACAAAATGTATTTATATGTTTATTATCAGTTGTTATTACATTTACGTTATCATGTGATTATAATGTAATTTTACTATTTCTCATGATAGGTTTAGGCATGAAAGAGACTAGCACAGTTCCGGTTAGTTATTACACTACCACCTCCCCCATCTGATCCTGTAGTGGAGGAGTTTGGCCTTCCAGCAGATCCATAGGGATCAGAGGATTTGCTGGAAAGGGGAGCTAGCAGTGAGTTTTGCGAGGCCATTGAGAGACTGCAAAGAGCAGTTGACGCTCATGAGGGAGGACTAGATGACATGGTGTCCATACCTAAAGTCAATTATGAGCACACTTCCTGACTACTGCTGTGTTGGAAAGGCAGTGTGGCGCTCGACATGTCCATTGATATGTTACAAAGTTGTCAATTACCACATGCTAGGATGCGTCATAAGGCAATTTAGACTCTGTAAGTTGATCCCTCCTGAATTCTACACGGATACCATTTGCACGTGCTTAGGAGGCATGGATGAGAGGAGGTGAACTGGTTACAGTACCATCAATAGTACATGGAGGAATGGGGCAAACGACAAGAGTCGGTCATCCAAGGTCAAGCTTCCACTGCGTGTCTCCCATATGACGACCTCTATATAGATTGGTATTGTCATCTTACCCGGAGCCACATCACTCCACCCTCAAATGTACCACCTATTGGGTCTTAGCTAGTGGCAACTGATATTTCCATCCTGGTATGGTGTTTTACTTATGCATATTTCAATAGCATATGTTATATTTATTAGTTTTGCATTTAACTTCATTAATTCTTTGTGCAATGCAAGTTAACACTATTGTAAGCATACATTGAGTTGTGGTGGCAGCTATCGATGTTGTGGATCAGCCCGGTTACCTATAGGCGCTATAGCAGATTAATCATCAAGCAGGACTAGTTATCACAGTGATCAATCATGAGGAGAGATTGCAGGCACCCATGTCCATTAATCAGGCATGCTCATCCTCTCAGGTCGAACCATTACATCTTAGCAAATTACGGCCTGCCGGTGGACGAGCACAGGGGCATCCTACTATATATGGTCCTAAGCCATGGGATGATCTACCCTCGCCACCTATGCCCAAGTTAGACTTGTCAAGCAATTCCATAACCCCAACAGTCACCTTTAACTGCATACACAAGACGTACATACCATTCTCAATGCTGAGTACCGAGCAGCAGAGTAGCGAGACACAAATACCTGCTTCAGATCCTAGTGTCGAGCTACATACCCCATCGTCGGCTATAGAGGCATGCGCTTCACTATCAACAGATATGGATGACTTCTGGTCTGTGATTTTGTACATATAATCATTCTCTACGTTCCCAATATCAAGATTACCTGCTGCTACATTTGATACACAGCTGTTGATGACAGCCCCCAGGCTCCAGTTAAAGCTTACACACGACGACTTAGAGTATGAGGGACAAGCACGTCATCATCAATGCACATTCCTATAGTGTTGCCTAGACACCTATATGAGGGCTCGACAGTAGGAGTGGACGAACCATGAGTACATGAAGCACCGGTGGGGAAAGTACGTGTGAAGGATGCACCAATGACAACAGCGGCGGAGGAACGTATTGAGGATGTACCGGTCGGGGAGCCACGGGTGGAGGAGGCACTGGTAGCATCAGCGGCCATAGCTAACAATGTGCCTCTGCACCCAGACCGACCACGTTGTGCATAGAAGAGGCCTTGCTGTAGCACGGAGTGATCCACTGTATTTCTTTTTTCTTTCGTACTCTTATTACACTTTTCATTTGGAATATGTAAACAAAAACATGTTTTGTATGGGTTTAAACTTAAACGATGGTTTAGACAGGAGGTGTAATCATTTGGACTTTATTTTGATTAAGTTTTGATTTAGTTTAATTATTTTTTACGTTATTCTTTAATTTAGAAGTTAGCAAATATTTAACTTGCATTTTTTGGATTAATAGTTAATTATTTTTAATTAATTGTACTTAGATTTTTCAATTGTTTTTGAGTTAATAAGATTGTTGTGTTGTTGTTTGGAAGTTGTTGTGTTGTTATTTGGAATTGGGAGGTGGTGGTGTTTGAAATTGGGAGAATGGAGCAAACAAACTATCAAGGAGTCTGGTCCCCCCTAATTGTATTAGACTGTATAGTCAGTAGCACTGACTACATCCATAAGGGTGCTGTTGATACCACTAACGATACCTATCCTAATTTTGTAAATAATTTCATTCCAACTTATTTTCATATAATGTTTAAGTTTATATATATTAACATAAAAAACTCCATCATTAGTCGATTCCTTTTATGGTGGGTCGCGTTGATCATTGCCCATTTTATGAGATTCTCGCGACTTTTTGCCCAAATCATCTTATTTCGATAAATTATATTGACGGCCTCAGAATTTCTGAAATTACGCTTAAAACTCTTATACTCTCTATCTAAAAAATAATTCTCCCACGTGCCATGTGTACAAAAAATATTTTTTTTATCCAACGCTCTCTTTCAAAATTAATTCTAACTTCAATGTTAAGATGAAAATTAATTTTTATATTAAAACTTAATTTTTAATTTGTGATTAATTTATATTCTCGAAAAAAATATATAGATCGATTTACCATATTAATTATGTTGCGAGTTCAAAAAAAAAAAAAAAACCAATAATCTAAATAATATAAAATTGTATTTTTAAATGTATATACAATCAAAATTAACCTAATTTATTCGCTTCATTATGATTTAATTATGCCATCTCCGTATGAAATTATAGAAATAATATATGAACAAATATATAACATTTTACTTCTATTAATTTTGAGAAAAAATTAGAGTGCATAATTAAATGATAAAAATATATCTATATTATATATATTATATTAATATATAAAGAGAGAACATCAATTGGTGTCTTCTTTATTTAAAGCTCCCTTACATTTTTGTTGCTAAAATATCCTTGTAACATTTAAATTTTCCTTTCATTTTTAATTTTCCTAACTTCCTGGTAGTTGTGGTTTTCAAGTTTTTTTTTTTATTTTTTTTATTTTTTTCAGAGAAAGAAGAAAAAAATTGTAGTAATTCACGCGAACACATCACATGTGCTTTTTCCCTATTAAATATTATTATAAATATTTGAGTAAATTAAATTTTATAATCGATATAAAATTTTATATTAAGAAAAAACTTATATTATGTGCATACCATATTTCTTCTAATGAACGATAAATCTATTTTTACTACGTTAATAGCTTTATAAAGTAAGCCATTTATCTATTTAATTATCTAACTATCCTTATTAATGTGTATAATAATTTATTGTATGCGTTTACATATTTTTCATCATTTCGTTATTAATAATTATCAACTCTAATAATTTCTCAAAATTAATAAAAATAAGTTTCAACATGGAAACATTTTTAATCTTTGTTGCATTTGTGGAAAAAATAATATTATAATAAAAATTAATTTTGAGACACAGATAAAAAATTATTTTTTAAGCAAAAGTTGCGCACATAGCACCAATAGTATAATGTTAGGAATTATTCTCAAGAGAGTTAAATAAGGAATTGTTTTTTTAGGGGAGAGTTTATTTCTCAAAAAAATAAATAAATAAATAAATAAAGATTAGAATATTTTATCAAATCATTAATTTCATCATTAAGTAGTTATATTAAGAATTAGGATGTAAATTTAGAAAGTCTTCTATAATTATTTAATCATTCTATCTAATTTTATAATTGTCACTTGTAATTATCCTGCAGATGAAACTTGCTTCTACATTTCTACTCCTGATAAATATTATTGTGCATTCTCTCTTTTCTTTACTTGGCCAGTTTATCACAGACCATTTTTTAATACTAATACATTGGTTGTGCTAAAAATGCATGCACATGCAAAGTTTAAAAAATTAAATACAATAACAGGCTGCCTATTAAAAAATGTCACATGATATTTAAATATATATATATATATATATACACACTAATGCACTTGCTCATTCTCTTCCCACTGTATTAACTTTCGAGGAGTGTACGAAACGTTTGAATGTATTTACCATTTTTATTTTTTTTAATTTCCATAACAAAATTGCAATCCTTTTAACAAAAAAGTGTTACACGTCTCCAAATTCGAATAAATAACCTTTAATTTTGTCTTGTAGCATCCATGGAATCTACTTTACAAATGGCCTCAAACCACACTTCCCCCAACTTCCCCCCGATAATACAAATGACTGGCCCCAAGAAACACACCTAAATAGCCGACGAAAATAGTATAGGGAAAATTTTGGAAAAAGAAACAAAGAAATGAAAAAAGAAGGGCAGAAACAACGAATCATGGCCATCACCATCATAAAGATGTCTCTGATTCTGCACCAATCTTGTGATTGGCAGCAACTGAGGCTGAAGAGGGCTGGTCAATTTCCTTGCGGGATGCTTCCCACAGTCGCTGTTCTATTCCCAGTTTCCTCAGCTCTGTCAAACCTCGCTCAACTGCGACGGAGCAATATATATATATATATATATATTAAAAAAGAAAGATACCACCCTTACTGTTATAAGTTTGAGCAGAAGAACAATATACTGAAAAATTAAAGTATTTTATTCATTAGAATCCACTGCTTAAATAGAAGATTACATGAAACAACAAACCACTAAATCTCATAGCGGTACCTGAAAATAACAGACTACTTCCACTAATGATATCACTACTGATTCTCCTAGAAATCTGGTAACGAAACAAACTCCTAAAGAGTAGGACAGACAAATATTTATTCAAAGGTAAATAAACAAACTAATTCTTAACACCCTCCCTTAAACAGAGTGCTCTACTGACATTCAGTTTAGAAAGGGTATTTTACCGGCCCATCCCCTCCAGTAATTTTGTCCCTCTCAGCTTACTTGTTGCCGAGTAACCTTGCGGCTCCCTCCCTCAAATTGGATTTTCCATGGAACAAATACCAAGTAGCTTTCGCAACTTGGCAAACACATCCAATTTGAGTGGCGTTGTGAAAATATCCGCAATTTGATCCTCGCTTCTGCAGTAAATCAGGTCAATAGTGCCGTCATTGGCAAGATCGTGCAAAAAATGAAACCGCACGTCAATATGTTTACTTCTCCCATGCAGAACTGGATTTTTTGGAAGCTTTATTGCTGAAGTGCTATCGCAATAAATCGGTGTGGGGCTGTTTTGATGAAAGCCCAACTCTTCAAGAAGTCTCCTTAACCAAATTGTTTGAGATGCACAAGCCGCAGCAGCGACGAATTCAACTTCAGTGGTTGACAAAGTAACAATTTGTTGCTTTTTGATGACCAAGATACAGCTCCAGATCCCATTATAAATGCATAGCCTAAGGTGCTTCTTTTATCATCTTGGTCACTTGCATAGTCACTATCAGTGAAGCCATGTAAACCAAAACTTTCACCCTTCTTGTAAAGTATGCCAAATCCAATCGTCCCTTGCAAGTATCAGAAATTCTTTTAGTAGCAAGGAGATGCAACTCCATAGGAGGTTTCATGTATCCACTGATGAGGCTGACTGTGTGCATTATATCCGGTCTCATTTTGGTCAAATACATAAGACTCTCCACAATTTGCTTGTAGAGTGTTGAATCAACTTTCTTTCCTTCATGGTCTTTGGTAAGCTTCAGTCCAAACTCAATTGGAGTACCAATTGAATTACAATTCATCATCTGAAACCTTTCCAAGATCTCTCGAACATATTTCTTCTGTGAGATAAAAATCCCAGCAAAATTTTGCGCTGCTTCATAGCCAAGGAAGTAATGCATTAATCCAAGATCAGACATATCAAATTCAGTCATCATTGACTGCTTGAAATCATCAAACATAGCACTATTGTTTCCAGTAAAAAATAAATCATCGACATATAAGCATATAATTAACAACTCACCAACAGATTCAGTTTTAACAAACAAAGTATGCTTATATGGACATTGTTGAAAACCTAACCTTGAAAAATATACTGCTACATGGCTATAGTAAGCTCAAGAGCTTGTTTCAGCCTATAAAGTGCCTTCCTTAGCTTGTACAACTTGTTCTTCTTTCCTTGTTGCACATACTCTTGAGGTTGATCAACATACATTGATTCTTGCAACTCAAGCTGTAGGAACGCAGATTTTACGTCCAATTGGAAAATGGGCCATGAGTTTTGTGTTGCCAATGCAAGCACTAACCGAATGGTATCGTGCCTCGCAACTGGAGCAAAAACCTCTCTGTAGTCAATGCCATATTCTTGCTTGTAACCTTTTGCAACTAGGTGGGCTTTGTACTTATCGACTTTCCCTTCCGCATTCAATTTTGTCTTGTATACCCACTTGAGACCGATCGACTTTTGCCCACTGGGAAGATCTGTTAATTCCCACGCATTGTTTTTTTCAATAGTTGCAATTTCTGCATCCATAGCTTTTTGCCATTTTGGGTTTTTGATAGCATCTTGAAATACAACAGGATCACAATCTACAAACATAGCAAAATGAGTAAGTGGATCATCTGATTGATCAATTCCACTTACGATATAGTCTTGCATCCATGCTGGTCTTTTTTTGCCACATTTAGGTGGAGATATAGTTGATGGCTCTAAGTTATCCTCTTCAGGAATTGCCGTAGCTTCACTTGATGAGCTCAGATCAAATGGTTGTTGCATGCCAATTGCTTGATCACCTACTATTTGTTGGGGATGACTTTCTTCTCCATCATTATCCAAACTCACTAGAATGCATGGAACATAATTGTTAAAGGCTTCTATCCGCATCTCCCCTTCATCAAAGACAACATCCCGACTGATAATAATTTTCCGATTGACTGGATTGAACAACTTATATGCCTTGGACTGCTCACCGACCTCGAGGAAAACACACTTTCTCCCCTTTATCATTAAGCTTCTTTCTCTTCTCGTTTGGTACATGTGTGTAAGCTATGCAGCCAAACATCTGCAAGTGGTCCACACTCGGTCTTCTACCACTCCATGCTTCTTCAAGCGTTTTATCTCAGACAACAATAGTAGGACTTCTATTCAAGAGATGAATACTCCAAAAGATTGCCTCAGTCCAAAATCTTTTAGGAAGAAATGACCTATTCAACATGCTCCGCACCATATTTAAGATTGTTCGATTTTTCCGTTCAGCGACACCATTTTGTTGTGGAGAGTAAGAAATTGTAAGCTGCCTTTTGATTCCGTGTGACTCACAAAAATTTGCGAATTCCTGTGAGTTGTATTCTCCACCATGGTCTGTTCGGAAAGTTCTAATAGGCAACCTAACTTCTTTCTCAACAAGAGCCTTATAATTTTTGAATGCTAAGAAACCTTTAGATTTTTCTTGCAATAAATAGACCCATGTTTTGCGACTAAAGTCATCAATAAAGGTGATGAAGTGCCTCTTATTACCATTGGGTAATGGAGTAATGGGACCACATATATCCAAGTGTACCAGCTCCAACACCTTCCTGGCCTTCCATGCTGCTCTTTTTGAAAAAAGATCCCGATGTTGCTTGCCAATGACACACTCTTCGCAAACTTGTGAAGGATGATCAATATATGGAAGTCCCGTTACCATATTCTTTTGTTGTAGCAACTTCAAACTAGAGAAGTTCAAATGGCCATAGCGAAAATGCCACAGCCAAGCTGCATCTTTCACCATAGCAGAAAAACAAGGAAGCATATCACTCTGGATATGTAAAGGAAACATTCGATTTGCCGTTATATTAACCTGAGTGATCAGACCCTTATTTGGATCTTGAATGCGACACATTCCTTCCTTAATCATTATCTCATATCTCTTTTCTTGAAGTTGCCCCACACTTAATAGATTACTCTTCAAACCTGGAATGCAGAACACATTTGAAATGGTTTGATGAGAGCTATTAGAGGTCGAGATTTGAACGTTGCCCTTCCCCACGATAGAGATAGTTAAACCGTCTCCAAATTTGATAGATGAATGGTACGACTCGTCTAGTTCAGAAATATAGACTTGTTCCCACACATATGGTCACTCAATCCTGTGTCGAAGTACCACTTGCTTTGACGGGTCTCCTCAGTGACATTGCAAGCCATTAGAAGAGAAATTTCATCCTCCTCCTCTGCAAAATTTGATTTTGCTCCTTCTCCTTTGTGCATTTTGGTTTTGCATTCAGAGCGGTAATGGCCAAATCTGTTATATCTGAAACATTTGATTTTAGATTTGTCTAACAATTTCGATTCCTGGTCACTACCACACTGATCATCCTTTCCTCAACCTTTGCCTTGCTCTTTGATGTTGGTGCTGCTTCCTTGCTTTCCACGTCCGCAACCCTTCTGTTGCAAAAATGAGTTGCTGGTTGAGTGTTGTAGCTGTAATGCTTGCTCCACCACTTCATGCTAATTAATCCGCTACTCATGAACAATCAGCAAACTCATCAATTCTTCAATCGAAAGGACATCAAGATCCTTCGATTCCTCAATGGAGCAGACCACGTGATTGAACTTCCTGGTCATTGATCGAAGAACCTTCTCCATGACTGTAATGTCTTCCATCCTTTCACCACTCAATCTCATCTTCTTTGCAATCGACAAAGTTCTGGAGAAATATTCCTCGACTGATTCTGTCGGCTGCATATGAAGAGTTTAAAATTGGGCACGAAGTGCTTGAAGTTGTGCCCGCTTAACCTTTACGTTACCTCGATACTTTTGCTTCATTGCATCCCAGTTTTGTTTGGAGGTGTCTTAGGTGAGAATGGTCTCCAAAATTGTGCGCTCAATTGCCTGGAATAAGTAGCTCTTTGCCTTTAAGTCCTTCAATTTTAGTTCCTCATGCTTTGCTTTTTGTGCTTCGGTCAACACCGCAGCTTCTGTAGGTTTGACAATACCAGTTTCCATGAGATGCCGGTATTCTTTGGATCTCGGGAAGTTCTTCATCAACAAGCTCCAATGATCATAGTGACCATCAAAGCGCGATATAGCGGATTGCACAAAATTCTCAGTTGCCATTCGAGTATGCTGCTGCAACACAAGAGTGAGTTGAAAGAGCTTATGCTCTGTTGGAGATGATCCACTTCAACCCCTGTTTTTATATGGGTCTAATACCACTGTTATAAGTTTGAGAGGAAGAACAATATACTGAAAAATTGAAGTACTTTATTCATTAGAATCCACTGCTTGAATAGAAGATTACATGAACCAACAAACCACTAATTTAGGAACTAACTCGCAGCAGTACCCGAAAATAAGGAATAGACTACTTTCACTACGAATACCATTATTGATTCTCCTAGAAATCTGGTAATGAAACAAACTCTTAAAGACTAGTACAAACAAATATTTATTCAAAGATAAATAAACAAACTAAATTTTTAACACTTACAGAAAGAGAGAATTAGAAAAAAAAAAAAAAGTCACTTGAACTCCATAGATGTCAAGAAGTTATATAACTCCAATTCTTTTCCTCCAGATAATCACTCATACAAAATGGACAAAAGAATGATAGTTGCTTCATAATATAACGAGTTCAATGTTTTGAACCATTCTTCCATTCTTTTCCATGGTTCTCCCTAAATTTGCCACCCTAGACAAAAAGGCGCAATTTTCCACACTTTCTTTCTTATTTTGTTGACAGTGCCCCATTAAGCAACTAAAGCCTGTGTTGCCTCACTTAGAAAAACCCATTGCATTCCAAGGAAATAATATCGGAGGCCACAAAGATAGATTTTTACACAAAATCAATTGAAATTTTCCACTTGCAGCGTTAACATTTCTAGGCACCATATTCTTACTCCACAAGTAGAAGTTTTATAGCCAAAAGTAGAGATATTTTTTTTCTCTACAATCAGACTTCTACTTCTCCATTGCGTGCTTGCTAGACGACTAAATCTAGCCTTCATTGCTTTTACTAAACTTTCTACAAATAGTTGTGAAACTCCAGATAACATGCAAACGATGTCATCTAGTGGCACGAGGATGTTCTCTTGCTCCTCTATTTTCTTTTTACCAACAGTTTTTCTTTTTTTCTTCTTTTTTTTGGGGGGGGGGGGAGGGGGTTGGTTTTGTGGTGGGAAGATTAGGAGCTTTTAGTGGGATAATTGACCACAAATTATGACAAGAAAGGAGATACTAAACCACAAACTAGTGGCCAACTAGAATTACCATCAACAGCATCATGTAATGGTGGAGACTGGCCACTTCGGCTGATCTAAATTGAAGTCGCTCTTCTACAATATCCTCTTCTACACCATGAGCTTTGGCTCTTCTCCAAAATACGAAGCCGAGCCTGAATTGTCATGAGAATCATAAAAACCATGAATTGTCGTGACTTCAGATTGAAAATTCATCAAACCTTAACAAATGCAAACTAGTTTTTTGAACAAAGTACCATCCATCTAAGACAGCATAATACAGATGCAATATGGAAATTTTGAAAAAATAAGGAGTCTCACAAAATTGGGGTACAATGAAAACATAAATTTTTTATGTATTTTTGTTAGTTTTACATATACTATTATATAAGGAAACGGCATTGCTGAAATCCAAAAATTAGTGGAGCTCCAGCCTTGTTGATGCACTTTCTTGCCTCCTATAATACCCTTCACCACCCATCCTTTTAAATTTTGTTTTAAGTAACTTCCAAAAACTACATCTTAATAAGTAATTCACATTTCAAAATTTTAATCTCCATATTATTTTCCTTTTAACACTCTCAACTTGGTTAATGTATAAATAAAGTGAAGCACCACTCAAGGATAAATATAACATCCACAAGAACAATAATTCAACATTTTAATAACATATTAATACATAAGCATGTTTCTACAAACAAAAAGTAACAAAAGAAAGGGCAAAGAAAAAAACATGACAGTCGTATCCTCATTAAACAACAGCCAACTGTATCAGCCTCAACCTTGCTGCTGTTCGTTTTTACGTCCATGTCATCCCCATTCTTTTCTCAGGATTACTTACACATCACTCAAGCACAGACAATAGCATGAAAAAAATCTACAAAAGAAATGCAGCAGACCTGCTTGAAAAGAACATGTTGTGACTACTCTGGACTTAGTTCTGTGAGCAAGAATATCAAAGCTGAAATTAGTTATACAATCAACTATTCTATATTCTTTGACAACACAGTGGAGATGCACAAATATATCTTGAGGCCCACAATTAGGTGAACTAGATTAACACAAGGTTTGATTGCTAACATGCATGCAACCTCGGAAATTTAAGCTAATCAATGCACATACAGATAAAAGGCCTCTCAATAGTGACAGGAAGTTTTTAATTTTTTGGGTGGGTGTGCGTGTGTTTTTTTTTGTTGGGGGGGGGTTCATCCCCAATTTAATATTAGATGATTATTTTTTTTTCCTTTCAATGAATTCCCAGTAGATTACTGTAGAAATAAAACCAAGCCATCCAAAGGAAAATTCAAGAAATGGTCGAGAGAGGAGAGCATAATATCAAATCTTCCAACAAACTAGCATTGGAGAGAGATAAACGACAACCAAACAGAGTCCAACCTTGCTCTGCCATTCAATGATGATAAAACTCTTCTCTGTGTATTACCAATTCCCACGAACACCATGAAAACCATAAAACAAAATATTATTTCTATCATTTAATAGGAATCTGGCTACAGGTAATAGCCAAAGGGGAGTAATTACAAGATGGATACCATGCATAACCAACGAGCCTTGAGCTTATTGCTTACAGTGCACCTCAAATCTGGAACACAGGCAGAACATTAAAAAACCCAGAATCTGCTCTCTCTCTATCTCTCTCTTTCTCGTCGGTGAATAAAAGCTGTTTACTTTAAAGAGGAATGACATGCAGTCTCGATTGGTGCAACTAAGAATCTCAACTGTCCATGTGAGTTGGTCCTACACGGCCCAGGCTTCCACACACCAGGTGCTGAGATTGCACAGTTCAACTTTAAACCAATTCCATTTCAACTGAAAGCATAGTTTCAATTTTCCTTCCCCAGTTAGATCATTCAGATCACGAACAAGTTTGCTCCTCCTATCTGAGTCATCATTACCTGCTCGTTTTTAAAAGGAGTGAAAACCTAGATAAGTCAAACATAGAGATGCAAACAAAATTTCAAAATAATAGAAGGGACAGCCTTTGCAATGGGAGGACTTGCCACTGTTCCAAGATTCCTCTTTGGCCTTTTGTCCAGCAGAAATAACAAGTTCAAATGGAAGGAGTGCTAAAGATGACCAATGTTCATGTTTGGAGACTGCTATCTCTGCACAAATGCCTGTAAAGTACCGAAAAAAAAAAATGCAAAAGACCAACTCAGTGGCAATAGAACAAATTATGTAAAAAGTCTGCCACTCATCAGAAGCCAATAGCAAGTCAATAAATTTGGGAAATGAGACCAAATTGGAAAAGTAGTTCGGATCTTGACGACTCATTGCTCCATAAAGGCATGCTTCATACGACAAGCAAAGTTCCTAAACCAGACACAAATTAGAGAGACTGAAAATTGAGATCAAACTCTAAAATACCTCTTAACTTTAAATGCTATCTAAGGTATGAGAAATCATCACATTCAACATCTAACTTCAAATCCTACGAAGCAGCTTATAAATTACCATGCTGTACAGCCAAGCCCCAGTAACGACAAGCCAACACCTCTTCAAAATTGTTGACACATATCTTATATGTGTCCATGTTGAAATAAAAGAAGAAATAAAATATTGAAAAGAAAAGAATTGTATTAATGTGTGTATTGAATACAATAGAATAGCAACCCTATTTATAGAGGTGCCAAAGTAGAATTAGAATAGAAATAGGAAACTAAATTAGAATAGGAATAGGAAATAATAAGAAAACCTATAATGAAAAGGAAAAGAATTTCCTAATTATAATTTCTAAATTTCTATATCTTATATATGTCAACAAAAACTACTTCCTCCTAAAATGTAAGTAAAAAATGTAAATTTCAGTTCAAAAATTAAATCATTAGAGAGCTAGTCATAAGTCTTGCTATATCTTTGAAGGACAACCATTTCCTCATGAGTCAAACTCATTCTCTGAGTCATTGTGCGGAGAGCTTTTGCTTCAGATTCTGCTTCTCGGAGCTGTTCTATTGCACTTGCAGTATCATATTTTAAGTTCTGATTCAAACAAATTAAATAAGCTGGAGAAGGATCAGAAGTAATGCTATTACAATGCAAAATAGTTGAAGTGCTCAACTATTAGCTTACGCTACCTCAATTTCTACACGAAGTGCGGTAATTTCCTCCTTTCTCCCATCCTTAGTTTGTTTTGCAGCTATAAGGTCAGCCTGTCACAGAAAATTTGATGCAGCATAAGGGCAGCCTCTGAGAAAGAATAACATTCGGCACAAAGAAAACAAGTAGCACCCCCACATAATAGAAAACCAACCACGCACTTGGCACAATTAGAACAAATGACTTGGCCAACAAGCCATTGTTGGCCCAAGTCAACTCAGAGCAATCATTTCATTAGCACTAATAAAAAGAAGACACAACAAATGTATGACCATCATCAATTTTGTATCGTGCATCTCATACCTCTCTTTGACGCAGTGCCACATCCTTCCTGCAAAGAATCACATGACACATTATACCATAATGTTAAGTAGCAGTATGATATAGGTGGAAGGATCCAAGTTTACTGTTTACCTGCTCATCAATTTAGCTTCCAGCGATACACCTTCTCCAAGAGAAGGTGACAAGAAGATCAAACTTACGGTTAGTAAAAATCTTTTCAATTCAGGGAAACTTCTGCTAATTAATGAAGAACTGAAAGTATGAAACAACATATAAGATGGAAACATTCAATGACATGTAAGAGATGAAAAACATTACTCCTTCAATTGGGCTGTTCTATTCGGCCAATTTATGCACATGCATGGGGTTTACCAATATTGATAGAACAAAAAGTGTACACCAATGCAATATTCGTTAATATCATGCCCAGGATTTAAGGTACAAGTTCTCAAAATGAGGCAGCAGTCAATCAAATCTGCTTATAAAGCAGCGTTTCCAAAAATTGCCGACTAAAAAGTCAATGCCATCAGATGCAGAATCAATAAATGCCATAAATTCTTGGAGTAAATATCTCTCTAACTGTACAATATAATTTTTCCCCCTTAGCAATTTAGTCCCAAAGAAAATGACAAACCTTAGCAAATTTGTGGAAGTCATGGAGTTTTGTTTTCATACGCAAGTGCCACAATGATTCCCCACCCCCTTTGTTAAACTTTCCGTGCCAACCCTCTCGTGAGATGGGAGAACTAGTCTTTGAGCATTCTTTGCATCCTAAAGATGAAGGGAACCTATTAGTTGTCCTATGCAATTCTGGATCATTTAAATCAAGACGATTGTTATTAGAAGCTCGTTCGTGTTGGGATAAATTGAACAAGAACAAAACTAAATGGCAGAGAAAATTAAAGAAATTTTATCACGAACTCAAACGAATTTTACAAACACAACTCACACACAGAACTCTCTCTTGCCTCTCCTTGGTTCTCAGCTTCACTCCACACTTCACACCCTCAGCTTGGCTTTCTATTTATAGACAAGAATGGAAGTAGACAACAAACAATTCGGTGCATTAAATGCACAACCCAACATTGTCAAAGCCGGTGCTGACAGAGGCAGCAGTTTTCGGGCACCAGTTTGACAGTCTGCAGCTCTCAGTCCTTTTGGTTGCTTCCATGGGTGTGGACGTTACCCAGTAAATCTCTCCCTCCACATCTATGGGAGGAAGGAATACCAACCGTTGGGTTCATACCCACCGTACTCCAACAAAATTCGAACTTCTCTTTTGTGATTACCTTTGTTAGCATATCGGAGGGGTCCTTATCTGTGTAAATCTTGTGTAACACTATCAATTTCTTATCTAGCGCCTCTCGCAGCCAATGATAACAACATCAATGTGCTCGGTACGAGAATGATACATAGCATTCTTGCTCAAATCCAATGCACTTTGACTATCACAGTACAAGATAGACCTTCCTTATTTTAATCCCAGTTCTTGGAGAAATCGCTGTAACCAAAGCATTTCTTTACCTACTTTAGCAGTAGCGATATACGCTACCTCAGTTGTAGATAAAGCAACACACTTTTGTAATCTGGACTGCCATCAGACAGCTCCCCTTGCAAAATACATAACCTAATGTAGATTTTCTACAATCGAGGTCTCTTGCCATGTCGGTATCTGTAAAACCTTCCAAGAATGGTTTTGAATCTCCAAAGCATAAACACTTATTAGATGTACCCTTTAGATATCTGAGAATCCACTTGACTGCTTCCCAATGTTCCTTTGCAGGATTTGAAAGAAATCTACTCACAACACCAACAGCGTGAGCAATATCTGCCAGGTGCAGACCATTGCAAACATCAGGCTTTCTACTACTGAAGAATAAAGAATAACTGCCATCTCATGTTTACCTTCTTTAGTAGAAGGACACGTCTTCTTGCTTAACTTGAAGTGACTGACAAGGGTGTGCTAACTAGCTTAGCATTCTTCATATTGAATCTATCAACCACCTTCTTAATATACTTCCTTTGTGATAACCACAGCTTCTTAGCCTTCCTGTCTCGAATGATGTGTGTTCCCAAAATTTGTTGTGCTGGACCTAGATCCTTCATGTCAAATGACTTAGATAGCTTATGCTTCAATTTTCTAATCATCTCGGGATTCTGGCCAACGATTAGCATATCATCTACATAAAATAGTAAGATGATAAAATTTCCATCAAGAAATCTTTTAATATACACACACTGGTCTGCAGCTGTTCTGCTATAATTATGACTCACCATAAATGAGTCAAGCTTCTTATACCACTGTCTTGGCACTTGCTTAAGGCCGTATAAACTTTTCTTTAGCTTGCAGACTAGGTGTTCTTTCCCTTTCACCTTAAACCATTCTGGGTGCTCCATATAAATCTCTTTCTCCAAGTTTCCATGGAGAAAAGTAGTCTTGACATCCATCTACTCGAGTTCAAGGTTCATGCTGGCCACGAATTCCAGAATTATTCATATAACAGTCATCTTCACCACCGGTGAGAATATCGCATCAAAATCAATACCTTGCTTTTGTCCAAAGCCTTTGACAACTAAGCAAGCTTCGTATTTTATCATATTTTCTCCATCCCTTTTCAACTTGAACACCCATTTGTTCTTCAAAGCTTTCCTGCCTTTAGGAAGTGGCACTAGCTTATAAGTATGATTATTTTGTAGGGAATTCATCTCATCCTGCATAACCTTCATCCATTTCTCTGTATCTTTATGATTCTGTGCCTCTTGAAAATTCTCAGGCTCCTCCTCATCAGTAAGTAAGATATACTTAGAAGCTGGATACCTAGTTGATGGCCTGTGTTCTCGGCGTGTCCTCCGCGTTTGAGTTTTTGGAACCTCTGGTAGATGGGTTTGCCCCCCTGCTCAGCACCTTTTGGTTTGGAATATCATAAACATCATCATCTATATCTAAATCTCCTACTTCTGGAACTTCACCTGATTGCTCTTCCCCATTTATAGCATATTGTGATGAGGTGTTTGAAACGCCGGGAGTACTACTGCCTTTAGATTTCTTGGCTTCTTGAAGTTCATTAAGGGTCTGACTTTCATGGAATACTACATCTCTACTTCTGATTATCTTTTTGCTCTTCAGGTCCCATAGTCTATACCCAAATTATTCTTCTTTGCATCCCAGAAAAACACATGGGATACCTTTATCGTCCAATTTGGATCTCTATTTCTTTGGTATGTGTGCAAATGCCTTGCATCCAAACACTCTCAGAAAGAGTAAGAGATATTCTTGCCAGACTATACCTTCTTTGGGATGTTAAATCCCAATGGAATGAATGGAGATCTATTGATCAAATAGCAAGCTGTTAGAACAGCTTCCCCCAAAATGATTTAGGTAGCTTAGCTATTCGGAGATGCATCTAACTCTTTCAACAATTGTCCGATTCATCCTTTCAGCGACACCATTATGCTGTGGGGTACCTGGTACTGTCGTCTCATGCCGAATGCCGTATTCTACATAGTAAGCTTTAAAGGTATTTGACGTGTATTCTCCACCATTATCTGTGTGAAGACATTTTTGTAATTTCCCAGTTTGTCTTTCTACCATAGTATGAAACTGCTGGAAGCATTGAAACACTTGATCCTTGGTCTTTAATAGGTATACCTATACTTTGCATGATGCATCATCAATGAAGGTTGCAAAATACTTGTTGCCACTCAATGACTCCACTTTTATGGGACCACAAACATTGGAGTAGACCATACTCAAGAGTTTTGTTTTTCTACTTGCAGACAAGCTAAATAATACTCTGTGGTGCTTTCCAAATAAGCAGTATTCACAGGGATTTAAACTTGTACCTTTGGCTGAAGGAATTAGAGATTCTTTGCCAGTATCCTTGATCCTTCCCACTCATGAGGCCAAGTCTTCTGTGCCACAAGTTCGGTGATGTCTCATCTTCAATAGCATTTAAGCTATCGAAACATACCTTCACCTTTGTCTTGTACAGTGTGCAGCGTGCTTCGCCTTTGGCAACAACTAGTGATCCCTTTGTCAGCTTCCATTTGCCATTACCAAAATGATTCCTGTAGCCCAATCGATCTAGTATAATGTCGGAGATAAGATTTAGGCATAAGTCTGGGACATGCCTTACATCCTTCAATACCATTGTGCACCCAACATTGGTTTGGATGCGAATGTTTCTTGTGCCCACAATCTTGGACTGACTTATGTTGTCCATTCTAACAATACCAAAATCTCCAATTTGTATGTGGTAAAGAACTCCCTTTTAGTAGTAGCATGGTATGATGCAGCTATGTCAACGATTCATTCTGAACTCTGATCTTCGAAGTGAAAACATTCTTGTTCTTCGACTGCAAGTACCACCATACCTTCGAATAAAGTAACTGTTGTGTTACTGTTGTCCTCTGTCTTATTCTGTGTATTGTCATTCTTCTGTTCTCTCTTCAGTGCTCAATAGTGCTTCTTGGTGTGACCTTCTTTACCGTAATGATAGCGTTTAACTTTAGTTCTTGACTGACTTTGTCCTTTGGACTTGCTTCGATCGTTTGGCCCTCCACTAAATCTGGCTCGGCTCTGACCTCTTTCTTGTCATTTGTTCTCCGTAATAAGGGCTTGAGATTGTTTTAAGCCCATCTTTTTTTTTTTTTTGCCTCTTCATTGAGCAAGGCGTCTTGGACCATGTCCATAGTAATCAATCCACTAGGAGCTGAGTTGTTGAGAGACATGACTAGAGTTTCCCAACTATCTGGCAACGATCCAAGTAGTAACACCGCCTGCATCTCGTCATCCAAAATCTTGTTGATGGTAGCCATCTGGTTTACCAAGCTCTGAAAGTTGCTTAAATGCTTGGTAACTGAATTTCCAATTCTGTACTTGAGATTTACAAGCCTCCTTATTAACAGAGCCTTGTTTCGAATTGTCTTCCTTCATACATGTTCTCCAATTTTTGCCAAAGACTGTACGCATTCATCTCTTTGGCAAGGTGACGTAGGATGCTAATGTTGATACATTGTCATAATGTTGATACATTGTCGGATTATGCCGATGGCTTTCCGGTTGATCTTGGTCCTCTCTTCATCATTTCTTTCTGTGGGCTTGTATGCCTTTTTGCTCGATAGGCTTGGCTAGATCTTTACAGTAAAGCAAGTTCTCCGTTAGCGGCTTCCAAATATTGTAATTTGAAGAGTTTAATTTTATCCCTTTGGCAGAATGCATTGGGCAAAAGCCTCGTTTGTAAACTTAGGCATTTCCCCAAGTTTTATTGTTGTTAATCTCCAAGTTCTTTTTTTTTGGTAAGTATTAATCTCCAAGTTTATTGCTATGCTTGTTCATATTCTTGTAATAATTTGAAGTTATCCTAGTTGACTGCAAAATCTATGGTGTGTGACTTCAAAAGTTTGAGAATCGTGTTCTATTATGGACTTCACTTATTCCCTTAATTTATTAGCTGCCTGGATCATTTAGTGAAAATTCATCAAAATTAAGCTTCAATTTCCTAAAAGGACAATGTCATTTACAAGGGTTTTCCGCTTTCTGTAAGATGAATCATTTTTCATCTTCAACTCCACTAAGGGCCATAAGATCTCATAAATCCTTAGCGCTTAATGTTTTGTCTTTCTATGTTTTTCCATAGCCTTGGGGAAATTCTTTTGATCTTTTCTTCTTTTATGCCTTGAATTAGATCACTTTATATCCTTGAATTATTTTGCATTTTTTTAAATAGCTGAACTACCTTAAAAGGACTTTCTAACAGCGTCCCTAACCTTTCTGAACAACCTTTATTCTGGAGAACTAATTTTTTGGACACTTTTTATAGTGCTAAGGATTCTATTCCACGAAGCATTGTTGGTCTTACAGCCATTGTAGAGCAACAATCATGTCTTCCAAGCAACTTTTCCACCTCATCCAGCTTCCGTGGAAATGAAAAGGAAACAAAGAAGAGAAAGAGATTAACCATACTATGAATTTGGTCGCACTCGGTGTTCTCATTCCAAGAAGAAATCAGCCAATAATTTTGCACGACCTCTAATTAGGTATGGTAATTTTAACTCGTCCCGAAAAGTATATGTCTGACTCCGATTTGATAAGTGCGGTTATTTTTAAATTTTATAGGTAATGGGGCCGGTTGGGATATAAAAATAAAATAATCATGGGGTACGGGTACAGGTACGAGAATGGTAAATGTAGTACACCCCGATGTATTATCCAGACCCGTCTTGATTACCCTGATTATAGGGTACCCGATGGGTATTACCCGATCACCGCCCAACCCATCTAAACTAATCGATTACCAGCCTACATTATTAGATAATCGAATTTATACAAATAATACCTTCAATACTAAATTAAATATATATATATTGTGTTCAAAGAACAGGGTCCATTTAATTAATACCAAAGAATTCAAGATTTTGATACCAAATAATTTATTTTTAACTTAAGATTTTGTCACAACCTAACTTTTAAAGAAGGAAAAAAAAACTGGAATATGAAAACTAATCCTACTACAAAGTTCCTTCCTACTCTAACTGTTAAAAGGAAACTACTATACATGCGTTAGGCTTTATGCTACTAGTTAGTCGTCGATCTCGGTCAGTTGCTAACCGCTTGTCAGTCACGTTTCTTGCTATCAGATGGTCGTTCTGCAACAAAACCCATAAAACAGGGTGAGCTGCTAAGCCCAGTAGAGGAAATATTCAATTACTATCATCAATTATTCTCATGTAAAGCCGGTGTCAAGTGCACAACAACCATCATTGCTAAATAGAACAGATAGTGGCGGTATAAAATTGAATAATTAAGCAAAGAAATGCGGATGTATGCTATCCCCTTCTGCCACGCTTATAACGCCCTGCCACCCTTATAACACTTTCATGCGTTCTTTATATTGAATGCACATAACCACTGTAATATTAACATTAACTCCCTTCCCACTCTTATCGCCCCACACTGCCTTTGTAACCCTATGGACTCTGCCTGACGGCATAAAATTCTTAAATCACAACCCACATTACTTACCACCAGTAAAGTATCAAAGTGTCTGAAGGCAATTTTTTAAAACCCGTATAGCTTAACTATCACATTTTACATGCAACCGCCACACCGCAACGATTAAGTAATGTTGTCGTATACGCTTGTCATGCCTTCATATAGATAATATAAAATTTTAATTAGAAGAATAAATCCCCTACCTGGAGGGTCTGGTAACATTTTCTGTTAACTTTTCCTTTACCTTGTGTTAGGTATATAATAATTTAAGGTTGATCAACACGCAATCATTTATAATTTTATTATCACATTTAACCTAAGAGGTCCAAATTAATACCTCAATTAATTTTTTGGGTAGCCATTTGTCCCTTCAATTAACTAACTAATATTACTATTTTTTATTATCATTTTAATAACCAGTTGTTGTATTTCTATTATTTCCCAAAAATGAACCTCATTTTAGCTAAGATTTATATTAATATCTAGCTGTTAACAATTTTATTATTATTATTATTATTATATCCTATTTATATATATATATATATTATTATTGTTATTATTTTACCTAAGGAATAAATACATTTAGTCCTGAGAGAACCGAATTATTATGGGGTCATTGCCGATTATTCTCTGGGCCCTAATTCTATCCCAATCAAGCTATACAATTTTGACATTAACCAATTGAATTATAATCTGAGTCAATCGATAGCAATAATCTAATAAATGAAACACAGCCATCATATCTTCAACACATTATTTAAGGCTATCTAGTAGAGTAGGAAATACCAAAAGTTACCAAAGGTCATCAATTTCCCTCAACACTTTTACGTCGCATTCTTAAACATCCCCCTTAATTTTCTACGAAATTAATTTTAAATTAACAGGGTAAAATAATTTACCTTAATTGGAATTTTTGACTGAAATCCTTTAAAAGTTTCCTTCCTCTGTACCCTTTTGCCTGGCTTTACATTCTAATCATCCCCTCTTCTTGTTTTTATTCTTTAGGTGTGGTATATATATAATATATGCACACCCAAGGAAAGTTGCCCAAACATCATTTCTCTCTGTTTTCTTTTTCCTTCCTAGCCTGGCACGTTGCTTGGCTTAGTATAGCCTTACCACCCAATCCCCCTAACCTTTTTAGGCTAATGTATGGGGGAGCTAGTTGCTACCACGTCTTCTCCTTTCCTTATCTTTTTTTGGGCTAATAGATATACGTATATATATATATATATATATAGATTTATAACCAGGTTGCTATGCATTTGTGTATATGTGTATAAATAATTTAATTAATCCATTAATCTCAAGTAAGACTAATTAAATTTAAATAATAGCAAGTTAACACCAAATAACACTAGGTTAATACTATTAAAATTTCTAAACATAGAGTAAAAATTTAATAATACAATAAAAATTTAGGATGTCACAGTTCTCGTCCCCGAAATTCCTATTGGCAAAAGCAGGTAGAGGGCTCCAGGTTCCTATCAACCCTATTTTGTATGTATCTATTGTCTAGTCTTTATAGTTTGGGCACAATGAAAAGCATACCAGAGGCGAAATGACTTACTAACATGTGAATAGTTCCGGATACTTTATTCGCATTTTTGCTTCCACTTCCCTAGTCACTTCCTCAGTTCTATGGTGTTGCCACAAAACTTTCACTAATGGTATTGTTTTATTCTTTAAGATCATTTCTTTAGTGCCCAACACTCATATAGGTTTTTTTTCGTATGTCACATCTGGCTATACGTCCACATTATTCCAATCTAAGATGCGATTCAGATCTAGGATATATTTGCGTAACATGGACACATGGAAGACATCATGAATGTGAGCCAATTCATATGGTAACTCTAGTTGATCTGCTACCTCCCCGATTCTTCGTATGATAAAAAATGGTTTGACATACCTGGGTGATAGTTTGTCTTTTCCCAATTCATGGGGTAACTCTAGTTGATATGCTACCTCTCTGATTCTTGTATGATAAAAAATGGTCCAACATACCTGGTGATAATTTGCCTTTTCTCCCAAATTGTACTATTCCTTTCCGCGTATTACTTTTAGTAGTACCCAATCTCCTTTCGAGAACTCCAATGGCCTTCTTCGTTGATCAGCGTAACTCTTCTATCGGTTCTAGGCAATTTTAAGTCTTTCCCTGATCAACTTAATTTTCTTGGTTGTCTACTGGATTATGTCAGGCCCATGCAAGTTTGACCCCTGTGTCTAACCAACAGTTTGGGGATTTACAAGGTCGGCCATATAACGCTTCGTACAGTGCCATGCCTATACTTGCTTGGTAGCTATTATTATAGGCAAATTCCACTAGTGGTAAATGTTCATTCCAATTACCTTGAAAATCAAACACACAAGCTCGTAACATATCTTCTAAAATTTGTATCACCCGTTCTGATTATCCGTCTGTTTGGGGATGGTAGGCACTGCTAATATTAAGCGTAATGCCTAAAGCCCGTTGCAGACTCTACCAGAACTATGAAACAAATTGAGGGTCTCGTCTCACACTATTGACCTAGGGATTCCATACAACCTGACTATCTCTTTGATGTAGTATTTACTAAGAGTAGTAAGAGAGTCGGTTGTCCTTATAGGTATGAAATGTGTCAACTTGGTAAGCCGATCTACAATTATCCATATAGCGTTATATCCCTGTTGTGTATGGGTTGTATACGGGGTAACCCCCAACAAAATCCATGGTTGTAAGTTTCCATTTCCACTGGCTATAGGCAATGGTTGCAGTAACCCTCCTGGTTTTTATGTTCTACTTTCATTTGTTGGCAGGTCAAACATTTGGCCACATATTGCGCACCGTCTCCTTTCATGCCTTCCTAATAGTACTAACGCTTCGGGTCATGATACATCTTAGTGCTACCTGAATGTATAGCATACTTGGACTTATGTGCATCTTGTAAAATTTCTTTTCTCAGAGTAGGGTCTAGGGTTACATACAGTCGAGTTTTATATCTCAAGCTTCTATCAAGAAATA
Source organism: Vitellaria paradoxa (assembly GCA_019916065.1). NCBI lineage: Eukaryota > Viridiplantae > Streptophyta > Magnoliopsida > Ericales > Sapotaceae > Vitellaria > Vitellaria paradoxa. The sequence goes on along the minus strand of CM034234.1, from coordinate 61,496,921 downwards.
TTTCCTACCCTGACTTTTCCTTTCCTTACTCAACTTTGGTCTTCAGACCTTTAATTCTTCATTATCTTTCTGAGCTTTATCACTTTTTCTATCAAAATAGGTTGAACTATCAGATTATATATGAACCCCTGAGGTTTTGAGATTCCACATATAACTATGTTCTTAGTGTCTCCAGTGCACCGTATTTGTCAACAATTAGGCAATGTAGACCATCTCGATTCTTCCTACTTAGTGTATCTGCTGCTACATTGGCTTTGCCTGCATGATACTACAACGCGAAGTCATAATCCTCTAGATACTCCACCCACCTTCTTTGCCTTAGGTTCAGATCTTTCTAGGCCATAATATACTTTAGACTTTAATGGTCTGTAAAGATCTCAAATTTTTTCCCATAAAGATAGCATCTCCAGATCTTTAGTGCAAAGATTACCACTGCCAGTTCCAAGTCATGGGTGGGATAATTCTCTTCATGCTTTTTCAGCTACCTAGATCCGTAAGCCAGAACCCTTCCATCTTGCATCAACACACACCCTAATCCCTTATAGGATGCATCTATACACACTGCATATGGCTTTTCAGGAGTGGGTAGCATCAAAATGGATGTAGTGGACAACCTCTTCTTTAGTTTTTGGAAGGCTTCCTCACACTTGTCTCTCCATTCAAACTTGACAACCTTTCTAGTTAACTGAGTTAGTGGAGCAGTTATTTTTAAGAATCCTTCTACAAACTGTTTATAATATCTTGCTAACCCTAGGAAGCTTCAAATCTCAGTCGCTAATTTTAGGTGATCCCAATTTGCTACAGCCTTCACTTTACTAGGATCTACAGCGATTCCCACTTCAGACACCACATGACCTAAAAATTTGACTTCTTTCATCCAAAAATCGCACTTACTACATTTGGCATACAGTTGATGACTTTTTAATAATTGCATCGCTATTCGCAAATGATTTTTATGCTCTTCCTCTATTCGTGAGTATATCAAGATATCATATATGAACATAATTACAAATCTATCCAAATACTTCCTGAATGTTGATTCATTAGATCAATAAATGCAGTCGGCGCATTCATCAACCCAAATGGCATCACTAAAAATCATAGTGCCCGTATCGAGTTTGAAAGGCTGTCTTTTGGACATCTGCTTCCCTTACTTTTAACTGATGGTACCCTGATCTGAGATCAATTTTAGAAAAATACACTCCACCTCATAACTGATCGAAGAGATCATCTATCCTAGGCAATGGGTACTTTTTTAATAGTCACCTTATTCAATTGTTTATAATTAATACATAACCTTAACGACCCATCATTTTTCTTTACAAACAATGCTGGTGCTCCCCATGGTGATGTACTAGGGTGAATGAATTTCTTCCTTAACAACTCGTCTAATTGAATTCTTAATTCCTTGAGTTAGGTAGGTGCCATGCGGCAGGGAGCAATTGAGCTTGGTGCTATGCTTGGATACAAGTCTATAGCAAATTCTATTTCTCGGCCAGGTGGTAATCCAGGCAATTCTTTAGGAAATACCTCTAGAAATTCATCAACTACGGGAGTAAGCTTTTCAATTTCCTTTCGTTCATTTTCTACCAACATCGGTCCTAAAAAGCCCAAATGATTATTTGTCGCTACTTGTCGTTTCTTAGGACTCATAAGGGTAAATGGTAGGGAGGTACCTTATCTCCAACAAACTTCACTCTATTGCCATCTTCGGTCCACAGCATCACTGTCTTACAAAAATAATCTATCATCGTATGGTACCTTGCTAACTAGTCCATTCCCAAAATAACGTCAAACCCTTGCATATCTAATATATTAATTGGTATGAACTCATGATCCTCAATTCTAATCACCCCACCTCGACATATT